>OZ014519.1:561196925-561764425 GCA_963966055.1 Lathyrus aphaca
AATTTTTGTTTTTATAATCTTTGACTTAGCCAATGACATTGAATGATCCATCAGGAAAAAAAATAGTATAACCGTCAAGCTTTTTCTGGAAATAGCCTAATTTTCAAGAGGATTTTAGTTATTAAATGATAGAGGATTTTTGTTTTTACGAGAATCTAAAGAAAAGTAGACCTAACCTATTCTTTATAAATTTTCTTCCTAATTTTTGATGGGATGGAATAAAAAATAGAGGTGTTATTGATGTCGAGCGTAAAGTTCGTCAAAAAAATCGGCACAAGAGTTACATTCTCGATAAATGTGAGTGATGAATAAAGAAGTAAAGTTAGCGGTATCTAAGTAAAAATTTCAGCATCTTCTATAGATCTAAGGAACCAAATTTCGATTGAAAAAAATTTTGGCCACAATAGAAGAATCTGTTTTGATCCAGAGCTTATTACTAACCTCTAGCTCTAGAATAGCTACCTCCAAGGCTTTAATAACAACACTGACTTCCGCTAGAAGAGCGGTGTCACAATAAAATTGTTCAACGTAAGCTAAAATTAAATTCCTGTTGTGATTTCTAAAAATGCCACCACCACCGGCAGTAATCAAAGCAGTGTAGTAAGCGCCGTCACAATTGCACTTAAGTCAATCCAACGGCAGAGGGGATCAGATGACCTCTTTGATAGCGGAAGCTTTGGGAGGTCTAATAGAAACATCAAAAGCTTTAATGAGGGCAAATTCCTTCATATTACTCAAAGAGAATTTAGTGGTAAGATTATCCGAGAATTTAACTTGTTTCGAAATCCACTTCATGACAGAGACATGATTGGGTCTGGAAGTATCGTACTTGGCATTGTTACTCATCTGTCAAATCTGAAAAAAACCTATTAATAACAACTGCAATCGTAGCAGTCTAAGGAGAAAATGAGAAGTCGGATTAGAACAGAATCTCAATAAAACATCAAGAGAGAATGGTCTTTTAGTAATGAAAAGTTTAAAGCATAGTCAGTCCTCTTCTTAGATTAAGATATAAGGATTGATTTTCATTATATTTTCATAATGCATTTGTCTTGATTTTCATTATATTTTACTTATTTTCTTAGATTAATATAAGGATTGATTTTCATTATATTTTTCATTAATATCAAGACATGACATAAGCATAAGGCAATTTAAATTCTTATTTTATTATTTTAAAATTAATTAGACATCTAAATAAAACATAAACCGATTATAAATTGTTTCTATTAATAAAAAATTATTATCAATTTTGGTTATATTTTTTTTCATTTAATTTTAAATTAAAATTTAGTTATGTTTAAAAATAAACCAATTAAGTTAGAATGCAACCATCTTTCTTTTTGCTATGTCATATTATATATTATTTTATTTATCTAAAAATATAAAAAATCATTTTAAATCATTTATATATATATATATATATATATATATATATATATATATATATATATATATATATATATATATATATATAATATTAATTTAAATTTTATTTTGATAAGAAAATTGTTTTTCATTCAATTTTAAATTAAAATTTAGTTAAGTTTAAAATAAACCAACTTTTAGAATGCAATCATGTCTTTCTTTTTCCAATGTCATATTATATATTTATTTTTCTATAAATTTTTATTCATCTAAAAATTTAAAAAATATATTTTAAATAATTTTGATTTATATAAATAATCAATATTAATTTAAGTTTTATTTTAATATTTATTTAAATATTTTTCTGGATCGACATTAGTTGGATATATAATATTTAGACGGCCTGTATTTAATATGAAATAATGCCCTCCATATAACCCAATTGAAAATACGCAATAAAACATTATCAAAACTAAAATTATTTTAATTCTTATTAAGTCGTTTCTGACCCTAGTATTTGTCAATAATTCATACAAAATAATAAGAAATAAGACATGCATCATAAACCTAGTATTTGTCAATAATTCATACAAAATAATAAGAAATAAGACATGCATCATAAACCTAGTATTTGTCAATAATTCATACAAAATAATAAGAAATAAGACATGCATCATAAACCTCACTACTAGAACTGAGGTTAATCTAACCTCGTCACTACTAGAACTGAGGTTAATCTAACCTCGTTTAATCCAACATATTTAATAAAAGTTTATACATACTTGCATGATATCAAGTTTGTTTTTATTATTAAAACGTCAGCAATGAATACGCAAAATTTCATCATATAGCTAGAATGTTTAAAAAGAACTTAAAAGGGATTATCCAAAAGATAGTGTCAAAAAAACCAGAATCAAAATATATAAGTTAAGTAGCCAAATACAAAAATGTCTAAGATTAAAACAGATTAACTCATCAAACAACCATTCCGAAGAGTTTCTTACATGATCATACAAAAAACAACAAAAACAAAAATAATTTGACATACTGCAAAAAGAAATCACTCGTCCTCTTGACTGCGAAGTCTAGCAAGTTTGTTGGTGACAACAACGTCCAATTGTGCTGCACGCTCAACAATGTCCTTTCTCTTCCTTGTTGACACATTGTGTGCAATCTCAGCACAGTATGTCCTGAAGTTTATTCAATTTAAACAAACAAACTTAGAATAAAAAAATTAAGGGGAAATAGGAAATTGATAATCAAAAGTAGTTTTACCTGTTGTGCATCATCAAAAGTTCTAAATCCTTGACATTGTGGACAAGGAACTTCTTGAACCCATTAGGCAGATAGTGTCGGGTCTTCTTGTCTGAACCGTAACCAATGTTGGGCATCAATGTCACTCCTTTGAACTTTCTCCTAACACGGGAATCAATACCCTTGGGTCTACGCCAGCTTTCCTACATAACACAATAGAAACAATATCAAAATACACCTAAAAACCCCATAGATTCAACCAGCATCTACCGAACAGCAAATAAAATGAAAACCCTAAACCCTAAACCATTTGACACTATGAAAACACTAAACCTAAAACCATTTGATAGAACATAGATCCAATAAATTAGAGCAATTGATATTTTCATTAACATATTAATGTACCTTGACGCATATTCTCCTGTCACTTTGAGGCCTGATGAACCTCTTGACACGCTTCTTGATAATCTTCTTGGTCAGCAGAGGAACGGCCATCTCGTCTATGAGAAACACGTAAAACTAAGAAATTGGCGGATGAACCAACTAATTTTGATTCCCGATAGAGAGATCAAAATTGAAAATCGAAAACGATAGAGAGAGCAAGGAATTGAAAATCGAAAACGAAAATTGAATTGCAGAAGTGGTGTTGCTTACCTACCTGTTTGAAGAGCTGCTCCTGGGATGTAACAAGGAGGCAAATTAGGGTTTTGCAAATGATATTTATATAGGTATTATATTGGGCTTATCTTACCTGGCCCAGTGTGATAAAATGATTCTAACTGTGATAAAAAAATTTATTTCAATTAAGGAAAATTTGAATTAAACTTTTTTCTTTTATATTCTTATTTCTTATTAAGTTATGCGCTATTTTAAAAAAAATTATTAGTTGATTTGATTTTAATGAGATTAATACTTTCTCTGTTTTTTTTTTATAATTCATTTTAGAATAAAGTACTAAATATAAATAGTTTGTAATATTAAAGAATATTTAAGACTTAAATAGTATTTTTGTCCCGGTAAGTTAACGAATTTTTGTTTTCCTCACTGTAAGTTTTTGCAGATTTTACTATGAATTTTGATTTTAGGGACTAAAACAAACGCGAATATGAACTATAAAGACGAAAAAAAATTACAGGGACGAAAACTAAAAACTCACTAACTTACCGGAAAAAAACTATTTAAACCAATATTTAATATTATTTTTTCTATTTTACTCTTAAGTATTTATATCATTTTTTTAATTATTTAAATTTATCTTTTTTCATGCAATTAATGAAGAATAATATGTAAAATCATTCATAATTTCCCTTTCTCATACGATTATTTTTTTAATACATGTGAAAATTTCAAAACGATTTATAATAAAAAAAATGGATAGAATATCATTTATTTTATATCTTTATTAATTATAGTTAATGGATAGTTAAATAGAATGAAAATTAATAAATAAAGTTATAATAGTGTAAATAATTAATAAATTTTATATTAATATTATAAAAAATATTTATTTTGAAATAAAGAAAAAGTGTAATATAATAAAACATGTGTTTAATTTTCAAAATACAGTAAGAGAAACAACCACAAGGTCATTTTTTATTTTTAACGCAAGATGCTTTTCAATTATATATATTTAGTATTTAATATTTATTTTTCTTTTATTTAATATTTAGTCTTTAATAACTTTTATTTAGTCTTTAATATATTGTAGTATCTATTAAAAACATTAAATTATTCAAATCGTTCAAATTATATTGTAATAACTAAATTAATATTTTCTTTTTAAAGTTATAAACTAAATATAGTTTAATAGATTTTAGTTTAGTAAAAACTATTTCATATTTAATAAAAATATTTAAACTAAATAACCAAACCATTTAGTTATATGTTATTTAATATTGTTATAAACTATTCAAAATAAAGTATTTAATAATTTAATAAAACTAAAACTATTTAATTTGATTTATTAGTTTCTACAAGTTTAAAAATTTTAAACTAAAACTAGTAATTTTAAAATAAACTAAATAAAAATTATTTAAATTTATTTATTTAGTTAAAAAATGTTAACTAATTATTAATTTACATGTTAAAATGTTATTAATTTGGTTTATATATTTATAATTTGATTTATATGCTACAATAATATTAAAACCTTTAAACTAAAACTAGTAATTTTAAAATAAACTAAATAAAAATTATTTAAATTTATTTATTTAGTTAAAAAATGTTAACTAATCATTAATTTACATGTTAAAATGTTATTAATTTGGTTTATATATTTATAATTTGATTTATATGCTACAATAATATTAAAACTAAATATATATATATATATATATATATATATATATATATATATATATATATATATATATATATATATATATATATATATATATATATATATATATATATATATATATATATATATATATATATATATATATGGATATTCTTACTCCAGGAGTATGTTATTAAAACTTACTCCACATCTTGACTATTGATTCCTTTATAATCAATGGTATAATAATTAATAATTATTCAACATGTGATTAATTATTTCTCCCTCCATATTTAATTACTAGTTAATTATTATAATATTAATTAAAAATGAATTAATGGTTAAGATGTGGAGTAAGTTTTAGAAACTTACTCCTAGAGTAAGAATATCCCCACTTTTATATATATATATATATATATATATATATATATATATATATATATATATATATATATATATATATATATATATATATATATATATATATATATATATATATATATATATGTATTGTAAAACATAACTGAAAAAAAAAACTCTCCTAGTGGTTGTCTTATGCAAGTGAGATTGAGGGGGTCGGTTCAACTCCCACCTCTAACATATTTTGTGCATTTAATATGTTTTCTAAAATAAAATAAAAAATAAATAACGAAATGCCAACGTGGCATAAAAATTAATAATAAATTTAGATAGTAATGTATATTTTATTTAGGGTTTTCATAGGAAAAGTCAACTGCACTTTGATCAGCCGTCTCAAGCCCAGTCCAAAAATGCTTCATTTGGAAGGTATGAGCCAAAACATTATAGGTCTTTTTGAATACCTTCATGGCATTAAAATTGAGGACTTTGTCAAATGGGCCCATAATATTGCAACCCAAACTTGAAGATGAGGTCATGCACAACCCAATGGTCAATTATTCTGATTTTTATCTTTTGTTTTATATTATTTTGGATTTTAATTATTAAAATTCAATTTTAATAGAAATCAAATATGAAAATCAAATATTTGATCTCATACTTATTTTTGGATCAAAGATTTTGCATCTAAGGTGATTGGAAATCATTCAAAATCATGCAAGACCAAAGTAGTATGTGAATATTTGATTTTTTGACAAAATTAGTAAGGAGGTTTCTTCACAACCAAGTAATATAAATCCATACAACAAAGGCTCATTCTTTGACCTAATTTGCTTTATTATATATACACAACAACAATGCAATGCAGAGACACGAAAAAATTCAGGAGAGGAGGACATTCAAAACTTGGTTTTATCAAAGAATTTCAATTTTCGGTTTGACACTTCAAGGCTTCCCCAAAGGATTTTAAAGGTCTCACTACGTTCTTGAGAACTTTTAGAACGTGTACACATCTTCAACATCATCAAAGCATCAAGAATTCGTGCAAACCGAATTCACATGTCTTCCATATTTGAATTTTTCGATTCTCATTATATATGCATTATTCACATAATTTGATCTTATATTATTGTTGGTGATGATGTTTGTGAACTTTCTGGATAAATCGATTGAATGTTAGGTACAAGAATGATGAGACGCCATTATTAGGGTTTAAAGCTCCAAATTGGGGGTTCTTGATTTAGTTGATTTAAAATCTTTTGAATGACATGATTGAATCGTGTGAGCCATGGGTAATTGTTTGATACGATTTGGTGTATTTGAAGAACACAGGTTTTCCTACGAGAACAATTTCGCAGGTAATGCTATAGGAAATTTAGCAGGTAAAATCATAAGGCAGGAGGTTGAAGATGACTGGGTTTTGGCGCGCTGAAAATATTCAAACTTATGGTTTTATATTTTATTTATTGGTTTGATTGTATGAACACGCAGGCAGACATAACCCGATGGTAAAAGAAAAAGCGCGTTAATCCTTAGGGCCTGGGTTCGAATCCCAGGTTCCCCTTTCTTTTTTTTAATACTTTGTTTCCTTTTTAGGTTTAATATATAATCTGTTTTGTCCAGGATATTTACCAGAGGCGCACACAGTCTGGTGGCAAAGTGTTTGGCTTATGAGGTAAGGGTGGTGGGTTCGATCTCAGCCACCACCATTTATTTTTTAAGCAATTTTCCATTTTTATATTTTATTATATTAATTAAGTAATTAACCCAAAAATAATAATTAATAATTAAATTAATCCTCCACTAATTATCTTCTTAAAAACAAACAAATTTTAACTAATCCATATTTCTTTTTCTCATAATTTTTTTTCATAAAATTATTTTATATTATTAATCTTATCATTAAAATTGTAAATTAATTACATTATTAGATTTAGATTTTTTTTAAATTTATCAAACCCTAATTTTTTTTAAGAACCTAATTTTTTCTAAATCCTGATTTTTCGTAACCCTAATTTTTTATATACAACAATTAATTATTTTTCTTAACCTAATTTAGTTTAATTTCTTTAATAATCCTCTTTATTTATTTTCTTAGAAAAATTGTATAGGTCTTTTTTTATGTAATTTATTTTTCCTCGCTTATATTATTATGTAATTGCCCCGAAGTCGTGTAATAGTTTAGGACTTTATCTCTTGCCTTTTATTTTCGTAAATGTTTAATTGTGTGGTTAGTAATCTAGGGCGTGGAAAGATTTGATTGAATAAATTGGACTTAGAAAATTAATAATAATTTAAATATCTGAAAACAATCACTCACACATGTAAGTCGATCGTTCTACGATCGCCATCTGCACCTCCTAGGGTTTCCCCTCTTGGTTGCCTTTAATATGGTCAAGTCCCTCGAACATGGGGTGTCTTAAAAGCAAATTCCCTTGAATTGTTTCAAAGGGTAAGAATAAACTGCTCCTAGACTGAAACTGCTACTAGAACTGGAAAAAAGAACGAAAAGGTACAGGAAAAACGTAGGGAAAATAAAGAATGTGCTCGAATGGGCCCTATCCCACTGCCTATGTATCTCATGGGAAATGAGAACCAAAGTCGTTGTAGTTCCCCTAACTAGGGAGGAAATTTGTTTGTTTGTGTTTTTTATGATTGAACTGCTTATGCCTATGCTCAGGTGTTGCAGACTCATCTGGTACGAGTGTGTTCACCGTCTTGCAAAGAGACACGTCCAAACGAGTTCTTTCGTTATGAGTGAAGGAGATGAGAAAAGAATTCTCGAAGGAAAGACGTTTATTGTTAGTTTGTAGCGTTTGGAAGCTTTTATTGTGTTTTACATGAGAAAGTGTATTAAAGTCCCTTTCCATGGAGTATGTACTTCTTACATAACTCCAAGATGGAATGAGGAAGAAGCACACCCAAGTAAGGAGAAGATCCCCAAGACTTGGTTCCAAAGATTAGGGCTTAAGTACACAAGCCCATTGTACTTATTAAGTGTTTTTGTGTTTTGAAATGAAGAAGTGAATTTTAAGTTTTTCTATATGAAAATGACTTCATGTTTTAACTTGTACATCATGCTAGACAAGTTTGCATTACCCCAAGATGGGATAGATGCAAATTCCCCATGGAATAAGTCCATAACACAAGAAGTCGTTTCAATCTTTATTAAGTCTTTTTGAGTTGTTTTGAGATGAGAAAGAGAAGACTCAAGTTGAGAAAGGGAAAACACTAAGGGAAACTAAGACTCACCCTAAGTTATTCTATAATGAAGATCCTATGGTTAGTGTGGTTTGAAGAACTCTAAACCTAGAAGAACAAGTTCTAACTCACTTCTAGAATTGAAGATGAGATAAGAAGTCAAAGGGATGAAGAGAAAATGAAATGTCAAAAAAGCATAAAATGCTTCACAACCACACTTAGAGGAAGCTTAAAAGAGGAAGGAATAAGGTAAAATGTAGGCGCACACCCGCACTCTTCACTTACCATTAGCCCCTATAAAGGTTAGTAAAATCAATGATTTATAAAATCAAAAATGATTAAAAAAAGAAGGCAATTAAGTACCAAAATATTTCCTAAAATGATTATGTTCTAAACTATACTCAAATCTATAGCTAAGGGTACCTAAAAGCTAAAAATACTCAAAGTCAGTAGCTACAACAACACTTCAACACACAATCTTCTATCACATGTGAATGGTATACAAATAGCCTATTACAGCTACCTAACAGCATGACAACAGGTGTAAAAAGTGGAGAACAATATTAGGCAACATACATTTAACAGCTACTGTTCAGAAATGCAATATTGAAATGCATGGCAGAATTAAGTCATTTAAAATGTAAATGCATGATTAATAATACATGGATATGCACCACATAACAATATCAAACCATGCAACGTGAGTGATATGAACATGGATATGTGAATGCAAACACTTCAATCATTTTACATCAATGTATTTTCACAAAGAGATAATGCACATTTTGTAAAGTGAGCATTTAATGTAAACAAGCAACCACAAGTGTGAACATGCATCATAATGCATCCTAGCCTAATGTAATTATTATTAATGAAATGCAAACACAAAGCAATCATACAATCAAGCATATATGGATCATGCAATTTTGTCAAGTAATATGTAACATTTTCAATTATACGCGTGAGTGTCCAAAACATGCATTGATCACAAAAGCAATGCAAAATAGAACTTTAAACAATCATCAGCATGCCAACAATGAGGTTCAAACATGGGAACAATATTCACAACACACCATGAGCACAAATTCACAATTATGCAAAAATCGGAAATGAACAACACGCGCGTCGAAAGATGTCGAAGCTACATGAACCTGTACCAAAACAGCCCCTAAAAACTTCCTAAAATCATATATTAAATATCCATGATAATTGGAGGGGGAATGGATAACAAAAATGCAAGAAAAAACAAGAATTTTTCATTTTGGTTTAGTGGTAACAGGTTACTTGATTCCAAAACTGTTTTTCTGTGCAAATTATAACAGGTAACTTGTTACTACCAGAGTAGTAACCTGTTACTCTGATACCAGAATCAAAAATTCTGCAATTTCTTGGAAAATTCGGCAGCAGCTTATTCAAATAAGCTCTAATGTAATGCCCATGAATTGAACATGAATTTTACACCTAAATGCAACAATTCAACATCAATTGGAACCACAAACACATCAAGATTCTAAACCCTAACGATCCAATCAATTAAAGCATTAAAAATCAACAAAGCGTGAAGAACATGTGTGTCGAGAAAATGTGAAATAAATTAAAACAAAAGTGATTATGAGTTTCACCAACCTACAAAGCGGAAGTTTGCTTTGGTGATCGTTGCAAAGAAGAATCAACAGTTATAGAAGAGAAAACTGTAGATCTGAAGCTCTTCCGCGAGAATACGCAAAAATAAATGCGATTTGATGAACCTTGATGAACTTCTTCCAAGAATCACTTCCAAGATGTGAAATAAACACCAAAACAGTAGCAAATTCTTCAATAATCCATGAAATCAATGTAATGATGAAGGTTTAGCTTCAAATTCTTCAAGTTTCAATGCAAAACTTGAAGAATTTTGGAAGATGAAGCTTTGGCGTGGGGTTTGGAAAATGAGAGAAAAGTGAGAGAAAAATGAGAGTGATGAGAGAAAAATGTGAGAAATGAATTGTTGTTGTGAGGGTTGGAGGGAAAAATGCTTATATATATGCTTGGTTTGGAGTGAGCTTTGGGTTAGGAATGAGGCTTTTTGACACTAGCTTAGGAATTATGTTTGGTATTAGCTTAGGAGTTAGTTAAGAGTTGGTTATGAAAAATTATATAACCTTCTCTTGGAAAGTGGTAGAATGAAGTGCAATGTTGAAGTGAAAAAGTGTGGAAAACCCCTCCAAGGTGAAAAAAATGAATTTTTTCCAAATTTGCATGTGGTAACCAATTATTACCAGGGTGGTAACCGGTTACTTGACACAAAATTTAGATTTTCCCCTTTGCAATGACACCTTTGAATATTTGGATTTGGTCATTCATTCTGAGATTATTTTTCTTCTGAAACCCGATAGTTGATATAACCACCAAATAACCCTTGATCGCATGCCCCGTGCCTCAACCGATGATGTATACTTTATTATTTATTATTTATTTTATTATTATTATAATTTAAATGTGATGTATGAAAGGATATGCTAAATGACATGGAAATGAAGCATAAGCTACTTGAAATGGGTAATAAATAAGAGGGAAAATTTTGGGGTATTACAATTAGATACCCCAAACGGCATCACGTTGTACTCATAGTGACCATACCTCATTCTAAAAGCCATCTTCTGAATATCATCTGCTTTAACTCGAATTTAATGATAATTGAATCTCAAATCAATCTTTCTGAACACGCAAGCACCTACTAGTTTATACATCCAACCGTTGATTCTCGGAAGTGGATATTTATTCTTGATAGTCACTTTATTCAACTGTCGGTAGTCGACACACAAACTCATGCTACCATCTTTCTTCTTGACCAACAACACGTGAGCACCCCACAAAGAAACACTAGGTCGAATAAACTTATTTTCTAACAATTCTTCTAATTGCTTCTTCAACTCACTCAACTCAGAAGCAGACATCTGATAAGGAACCATAGACACTGGACTTGTACCTAGTATTAAGTCCACTGCAAATTCAACTTCACATTCGGGAGGTAAATCACTTATGTCGTCCGGAAACACGTCAGGAAATTCACACAACCGAAAACTCAACATTGGCAACTTCACGATCAACTTGCAAAGATGAAAATATTGCAAACATCAAGGCTTCATCTGCTAGAAGTTCATCCACTTGCTTAGTATATAAGAACATCAACTCACCATTTTCACCTGACTCATGAAACTCCGCAGTCTTATTATAATAGTTGATATGAACATAGTTTAATTCCAACCGATTCATTATAAGGATAATGTCAATTTTGCGTAAGGGTAAGCACACCAAATCCATCACAAAATTCTTCTAAAAAAAAGATATAGGACACTTCAAACACACATATATGGTAGTAACAGAACTGTTAGCATGCGTCTCTATTACCATATCACCATTTATATTAGACAATTTCAAACTCAAATTAGTGGCACACTCAAGTGAAATAAACGAATGAGTAGCTTCAGTATCAATAATAGCAATCAATTCAACATCATTAATAAAATAGGTACCTCGAATCAAGTTATGCTTCTTTGGAACTTCTGAACCACTCAACACTCTACCATTGGTCTAGGCAGCAGTAGCAGTCTTCTTTGGCTTCTGGCATTGAGTACTAATGTTTACTTCTTCACCATAGTTGAAACAAGTTGGTCCTTCATTTATGCAATCACCAACCCGATGACAGTTCTTGTCGCATCTGTAGCATCTCACCACTTGGTTGTTAAACATGTCATACTTATGACTAGATTCTCCATACTTATGGAAATTGATAGGAACGGGACCCGCTCCCCCACTTAACTTCTTCCCATATGAAACCTTATGTTTCCCTTTCTCAGTTGGAGTCACATAAGGTTTTCCTCGAAACTAGCCCTTCTCTTTCTTCTCACTCAATTGCTTATAATGAGCTGATTGAGCTCGGTTGTCTTCATCATAAATCCTACTCTTATCCACCAATTCTGTATACCTACAAATTTGTTTGCATCCAATCCCTTGTTTGATTTCTGGTCTCAGCCCATTCTCAAACTTGGGGCATTTGGAAATTTCAGCATCAACACAGTTGTAGTGAGGTCAAAATTTCACCAGCTTCTCAAAGTTGGCAGCATACTCTGCCATAGTCATATTTCCTTGTTTCAATTCAAGGAACACTACTTTCTTCTTACCACGAGCATCTTCAGGGAAATAATTTTCCAAAAACTTCGTCTTGAACACAACCCAAGTCACTACAGTACCAACATCCTCCAATAACTTACGGATGTTATCCCACTAGTCTTCAGCTTCCTCTGACAACATGTGAGTACCAAATTGCACTTTCTGATCATCAGCGCACGCCATCACTCTGAATATTTTCTCAATTTCCTTAAGCCACTTTTGTGTGTTATCTGAATCATGAGTGCCCTCAAAAGTCGGTGGATTATTCCACTGAAACTTCTCCAAAGCACGGAACTCATCAGGAACATTGTTCTGAGTCATAGCTTGAGCAAGTGTTGCCACCGCATAAGCAAGAGCATGATTGTTGCTTCCATCCATTCTGCACACCACTTATAACATCGTAAGAAATGAATCGTCAATAGTATGCTCACGCGCAAGGACCGATAGAGAATTGACAATAACAAGACTTGGCCGGACAGATCAACCTTCTTTGATACCATTAATGTAACACCCTTTTACCCCACATACAAATACACAGTAAAGTAAACATTTAAATCAGAGTATAACAAAGAAAGGCGTCATATTTTCTTCTTAAAAACATAGTAACAATTCCTGCTCCGTAACACGGGTTTTTAAACAAATCAGTGTAAAACATCGCAACAGAACGATTTCTTAATTCAATTCAAATCAAACTTCAAAACATCTCAATAAAATCATAACAAATAATTAAGTCAACAAAATAAATAGAACTCGAAGGTTCACAACGTTCCCGACCCGATATTACATAATCAGAGCAAGACACCCTCTAGACTACGGAAAAGGAAACCGACTCCAAATGCTACCTCTTCGCGCACCACGAACTAATCGTGGTTATCTAAACGTTACCCTCGTAGAGGCAACATTCAAACAGACACGTTCTTGAACTCCAGATTCCTAATAATGAAAACCTTTTTTCATTATTCCTCACTTTACTCCCAAATACCCTTAATTATGATCTTCAATCTTTACCTTCACTTATCCCTTCACAATTGACCATAATACCCTCAATGATACTAACTTCTTATTTTAAATTAATAATAATATTTAAATAATATATCACACATTATTCTAATATAACTATCAATTAAAATAATCTCATCGCGACAATTAAACAACACACCAACATATCAACACAATTGCCAGATATTCATAAATAATTAGCCAATAATTAAATTATGAATTTCGGGGTGTTATAGCGAGCAAACATTAAGGTCAGTTTCTTCCTTAAGGGGTCTAATGACAATCATATAGTGGATAACATAATTGTGGTGGCATAGGGGGCACTTATGTTCCATAGACATCGCGCCAAGACGGGTGGGATCGATGGCAGAGGACGCATATCGGATGCCGAGGACGCAAATCAGATGGTCGAGGAGGCGGTAGAGGCAGAGTAGGCGACATAGGAAAAGCTAAATGAGAGGATGTATATATTGTCCTGCACACACAACAGTGACGATGAGGCTTATTTCTATGTATTATATTTTGATGACATTGATGTACTATTTTTTTATGATGTTTATGACGACATTTATGTACTATTTTTTGATGATGTTTATGACATATGACTACTTATATATATATATATATATATATATATATATATATATATATATATATATATATATATATATATATATATATATAGGGAAGGGCATATTAAGTGAGAGTGATTTTAACACGAGAGATGAGAGGAAATCATGAGTACCCTTGAAATTCGGTGGATTATTCCTCTGAAACTTCTCCAAAGCACAGAACTCATCAAGAATATTGTTCTGAGCCGTAGCTTGAGCTAGCGCTGCCACCGCAACAACAATTGTTGCTCCCATCCATTCTGCACACCACATACAACATTAGAAGAAATGAATCGTCAACAATGTGCTCACGTGCAATGACCGATAGAGAATTGACAACCACAAGACTTGGCCGAACAGATCCACCTGCTCTGATACCACTAATGTAACACCCTTTTACCCTACATATAAATACACGGTAAAATGAACATTTAAATCAGAGTACAACAAAGAATGACATTTACATTTTCTTCTTAAAAACATCATAGTAACAAATCCTGCTCCGTAACACGGGTTTTTTCAACAAATAAATGAAAATCATCGCAACAAAATGATTTCTTAGTTCAATTCAAATCAAACTTCAAGACATCTCAATAAAATCATAACAAATAATTAAGTCAACAAAATAAATAGAACTCTATAGTTCACAATGTTCCCCCCGATGTTATATAATCAGAGCAATGAAGATAAAGTTGAAACACAAAAAAGTAATTATAAAATAAAGTTGAAATTTGAATTATGAAATTCGCACCCCTGGTCTTCACCTTCAACCTCCGGTCATACGAAATTACCCGCGAAATTTTCTATGCTTTTTCCTGCGATTTCAATTTTGCAAGTAAACCTATATTTTATGAAACATCATATAATCATGACAATAAACTAAATTAAAAGCGTCATTCAATTTCCCATGATGTATTCAGTTCAACCAAAGCATTCAAGAGCTTGTAAACTGTCTAAATTGAGGATCCCTAAAATCGACCTCAAACCCTAATCATGGCAGATCGTGCTTCAAGCCATAAACCTTCAAATAAATTGCCCAGAGACTATCTTTGTCATACAAGGATCACAAATCAATGGTCAGTTTTAGATCATAACGATTAAATATATGAAAACGAAAACATGAAATATAAAGAAAGAAATTTGTTCGGTTATGGCATTATGGCTTGAATGAGATGATAATGATGGTGGAGATAACTTGTAGACTCCCCAAAGAACGGTTTATCACCTTCAAATTGTGTTAAAAGAGCCTAGATCAAAGAATCCGATTTTGATTTTTGTGTGAAATTTTTGAAGTTTGGATGATGTGCAATGGCCTCTGAAATTCATCCTCTTTGTATGCATTAAGTTTGTGTATATATGAGGAAGGAAAATAGGTCAAATTATGGGCTTCTTATTCATGGATTTGAGTTACTTGAGATTGAAGAAAGCAATTATCCATAAATGTCCAAAAATCACATATTTTCTTACTAACTTTGTCTTGCACGAATTTGTAATGTCTTCAATCAACTTAAATGCCATATATTTGGTTCTAGAACAAATATTTGATCCATTATTTGATTTTTCATATTTGATTTTAATTAAAAATGAATTTTAACAAATAAAATCCAAAATAATATAAAATAAAATTATAAAATCAGAATAAATGGTCATTGGGTCGTGCATGCCTTTATCTTTGAGATTGGGTTGCAATTTTATGGGCCCATTTGGAAAAATTTGAAGTTAAGGCCTTTTTTGCTTCATACACCCCTTGAAAATCAACAAACTTTGACAAAGCACAACTTCCTCAATTTTAATGTTATGAGAGTGATCTTAGACTTTTTAGAAAGCTTAGAGTGTCCTATAACCAACCTCTTTGGTCCCATGTCCATATCTTTTACCATTTTCAAATTATGAGATTTGAAAAAAGTTGACATTTTGTTGACTTTCAAAAGGACCTATAATGTTTTAGCCCATACCTTCCAAATGAAGCATTTTTAGGCTTGGCTTGTGAGACACAAAGTTGTAGAGAATTCAATTTAATTCAAAATTAGCTTTGGATGGGAAATTTTTTATGAAGTATGTGAAAGTTATGGCTGGTCAAAGTTCAGTTGACTTTTACTATGAAAACCCTAATTTAGAAACTTCTTGATTCTTGATGATCTGAGACTTCCTTGATGAATCATGATCAACCCTTGATCAAATGATGAATTTTACCTCATAATCTTGATGTTGACAAAATAATCTTGAAGTTTGACTTTAAGTTGACCTCAGTTTGACTTTTTTACCAAATTAACTGATTTTTGAATATTTGAACATTTGACTTGTCAAACTTATTGGGAAAGCTCTGAAACTTGACATGAGGATTTTTTAAGGTATATGGGATGTTATGAAGCTCTCTTGAGGCTTTGGAAGTCCATTTAGCTTGGTGAAGTTCAAAACCCTAGTTCTGGATCCATTGTTCAGGAGGAGACTTTGTCTTCAATCCTTTTGACCAATTGGGGACCTTGAGAACCTTGTGACCATTGAGAAGTCTTGAGAAACATTGCCTTGATTGTGGGAGGGCAAATTTCGGGGTACAACAGCTTCCCCTGTTCAATTTTCTGAAACCTGACAAGTTAGATTGGTATGCACGTCATTCGTGAATTGACGGTTGAAGGGAATTGAACACAAAAGCCCAAAAATTTGCACTCGCCGGTGCATTGAGTAACATGTTGGTTGGTTGTATATATTGAATGGGCTTAAAAATTCCATTTGGATAAAATTTCTTCAAATACACTTCTTAGAGGATGAAGCAGTCCAAAATGTAACTTGATGCAGTCTTGGGGAATATAGCAGTCCAGGAGGTTTTTTGATGTAGTCTTTGAGGGTAAAGTAGTCCATGATTATCCTGGGGGTTTAGAAGCCCAAGGTATTGTGATATAGACTTTGGGGGGATAAAGCAACCCAAGGTATTGTGATATAACTTTTGGGAGGAAAAAGCAGCCCAAGATATTGTGATATAGCTTTTGGGAGGTTAAAGCAGCCCAAGGTATTATGATATAGCTTTTGGGAGGATAAAGCAGCCCAAGGTATTATGATATAGATTTTGGGAGGATAAAGCAACCCAAGGTATTGTGATATAGCTTTTGGGAGGATAAAGCAGCCCAAGGTATTATGATATAACTTTTGGGGGGATAAAGCAGCCCAGGGTATTGTGATATAGCTTTTGGGAGGATAAAGCAGCCCAAGGTATTGTGATATAGCTTTTGGGAGGATAAAGCAACCTAAGGTATTGTGATATAGCTTTTGGGGGGATAAAGCAACCCAAGGTATGATATAGCTTTTGGGGGGATAAAGCAGCCCAAGGTATTGTGATATGTATTCTTGGAGAGTTGAGTAATCAAAGATTATCCTGTGGGGTTTATAGCAGCCCAAGATATTGAGAGATAGCCCTTTGGGTATATAGCATCCTAAGGTATCGATATATGTATTCCTGGAGAGTTGAGTAATCCAAGATTATCCTGGGGGTTTAGCAGCCCAAGATATTGAGAGATAGCCCTTGGGGGGATATAGCAGCCCAAGGTATTGGTATCTGTATTCCTGGAGAGTTGAGTAATCCAAGATTATCCTAGGGGGATTTATAGCAGCCCAAGATATTGATATACGTACTCCTGGAGGATAGAGCAGTCCAAGATTTTGTTTGAAGTAACCCTTGGGGGATATAGCAACCCAATAATAAGTTATTGATGACGTTTATCTGTTGGAGAATTAACCTGAAAAACAAGATTAGTTCTATGAAAATATCATGATATATATATAACACTTTGCAAGATGATATTCTTATGAGAATGCTGTATGCGCATGATATGATATGATGATGTATGTATGAATTATGTAGTTAAAGCTCATGAGTAGCTTTATAGATCAACTGCTGGCCGGTGAAAATAAATCCTGATTCGTTGTTGAGGAATATGAAGACTTCGTTCCCATCTTGTTTTGGAATATCGTACTTAGAACCTCCCGTTTTTGTTCGTCGTACTTCTTATCGGAGGATTAAGTTCCTGAATATCCTGACAGAGGATAAAAGAGATGGACATTGCTCTGGGAGACTTTTCCGGTCAAGCATCAATTCTTCGGAGGATATATTGTATTTGAAATGAAACTATTCGAAGACTTCGTAGAGTTAGAATTACAAGATACTACTTGAAGTGTTTTGTAAAGATTACTCTGTGGGGATTAACCGACGAAGGTTCGCCGGATTCCTATCCCCTACCGTCCTTAGTAAATACTATTATTGTATTTTATGCATTTATGGTAAACATCAATCATATTCAAAAGCATATATACATTCAGGCATAATCGACGAACGTTTCCGTCTAAGTAAAAGGGGAAAAGTAAACCTGAATTCGAAAATAGGATTTTATCAATTTTGAAGGTGTATACTTATTCAAAGTAACCAATGGATTTAGGACTTCTGAGATTCTCGACTTCCCAGAGTAATTCTCTAGGAATTATCATGACTAAATCGGAAGACATGATACTGACACCATCTGATACTACTGGAGCAGACAGTTAATTTCCACAATGGCTTTTGCTGAGAATATAATGAGAGGAACGTGTTTTTAGACTGTGGTGGACCATATACGCTCCGAGTATTAGATTTGGAAAAAAAGCGTTGCCCCTTAGTTGAGGATGATTTGTCGCATAATGGAAGTATCTGAAAGGAGCTACCTCAAGAGAAATAAGCATAATGCCCCACAATAATATGCCCCTGGCACCGTGAACTATGTAATGTTACCTTTGGTAATTCAGATATATGAGGAGACCTGCCCCTGGATGCTTAAGCATAGTTGAATCTTGATCTGATTGCCCCAAATGAATTGGACAGTAACATGGCATGCCCCATTTAGTGGAAGATAGTGACAATGCCCTTTTGTATACATTAGCTTTGATCCAGGAAGCAACTTTGTCTGTCGGGAGGACTTTGGTTTATTGAATATTCATCATGTAAGTTTCTCTGCTATCAAACATTTAGTTATATGCAAACAATGATATTAAAAATGCAACGCTTATGTCTGTCTTGAAATTTTGAAAAAGAATTATTTTAGCAAAACAGTTTTTGTAAAAACTGTGATATTAACTCAAGATTTATAATAAGCCCTAAAGGAGTCAGGATACCTTTTTGTAGCAGTACGCTTTTGAACTAACCATGCTTCAGTTAGGACTTTCAAAGGGTTGTAACGTGGCCTGGTTCACGATTTAAGAAACAAAGGATAAAGGCTCAAATTTATTTGTACCCAACCCATTCTTCGTGATGTTCTTCAGTCCTATGTTCGGTTAACTTATGTATTGAGGTTCCAAAGGAGTTTGGAATTGTAACATTGACATAAGTTTATTTGAGAAGCTAGTCATCTTTTTTTTCGTTGAGGATTTGTAGTGACCTTTTTTTTTTCTTTTGACTTTGTTATCCCTTCCTTTTGCTTGAACTGTTTGTTTCAAGATTACAGTCAGCGGGATGTCTCAATTTTTTACTAAGTCTCCTTCATAGGTTTTTACTTAGTGAGTTTTTATTTTGCTAGATATGGACTTTCGAACTTAGTGATTACAGGGAACCATCATTAGTTGTGTATAAGAATGACAACTAGCATAATTGAGTTAATCGAGGAACTACCCTGCCCCAAGTTATAATTAAGGGTTTTAATTTGCGTGAGAATAAACAATCCTACTTCATAGGCTCAAAAGGGTTGACTAGGGATTAACTTCCTTATATATCCACTATTTATGGATTGAAACAATACCTGTACATCGTCAGCATATTCTGTTCAAAAGCATACTGCCTAAGATTATGGTATTGTTTTCGTCATCCTCCCTCCAAAGGCTTACAGTTTTATCAAGAGTTAAATATCACAAAATAGAAGTAAGAAGCATATTTTAAATTTAGTGAAACGAATGGATTAATTAAATACAAATATATGCAATGCATTAATGTGAAAACAAAGTTTAACATAATAGTAAATGCTTGGACAAACAAAAGAAATTACAACTCAATAAATCAAATGGCGTCCCATCCAGTTGGTTGAATGTCTTCAAGTGCAATCTGTGAACTTTCAGGAGCAGTATATTTCACCATGAAATCAAATTTGCCACTTAGTTGTCCCAAGGTGTCCTATACTTCATCAGGGATAGGTGGGCTTTCTTTCTTGCTACCTCGGGTGATTTGGCTTGCAGCTTCGATGTTTGATGGACAATAGGAGAATTCAATTTGATCTTTGGGCGTAACCTTGAGGATTCCTTCTTCAATCGGGTCTTGAATCTTATTCCTTAATGCCCAACAATTATTAGTGTCATGTCCAGGACAGTTGGAGTGATATACACACATTTCATTGGGATTATAGCGAGGGGAGGAAGTATTGGGTTTTCAAGGAGAATTTTCCAAGGAAATTAGCTCCATCTCCAACAAGCATTGCAAATTTTTTGACATGGGTATGATGAATTGGATGAATTGTCTTATATATTCCTTGTGTCGAGGTGGATTAACCTTACAAGATCTTTTTTCTTAAATTGAAGAACTATCAGTAGTAGCATGTCTCTTTCCTTATCTTATCCTTATCTTCCTTTCAACAAAGGCAACTTGTTTCATCAGAGGTTTACTGATGATTAGATTCTCGACTCTGTTACCTTGAAGTTTATGGACAAAGATTCTCGGCTCTGTAGCGGTAAAATCGTGAGTGTAAGCTATTGATTAACTTAACTCAATATACACAGAGTCGCCACCGCGCTTTTATTTATTTCCAAAAGGAAAAAGGCAAAAAGAACGAAGAAAGCCTAAAAGAATCTTAAAAGCTAAAAAGCTAAAAGAATCCAACAGAGAACGGGTACGGGGATTGGTTACAAATCGGGAAGGTTTTAAGCACCCGACTTGTCCGTGGTACTCCACGGGAACCCTTTGAAATGTTTACTGCATTTTTTGGTTTGAAATGGTTTGCTTGAAAAAAGATTAAAGAGATGAGAAGAAGAATGTTTTTTAAGATTTTGGTGTTTGAAGAGACGAACGTCTCATGCCTACATACCCACAAAGTGCAATGCGAGATCAAAACCCCGTAGTTCGTGGTACAAATTGTGAAAAGGAAAATGAGTTGAATTGATTTTAGAATGTAAAGATAAGTCGTCATCCTTTAGCGAATAATTCCGCTAGAAAAGATGAATCATATCTAAACACAAAAAGGTTAAAAGAAACGTGCACGAGGGCACAAAAACAATTGAATGAGTTGTGAATGTTTTAAAGTTTTTGAGAAAGAAAGTTTCGATATGCTTATGTGGTTTAGCATTTATTAAGAAAATGAAATGAAAAGGTAAAACCGCATGACCGAAGTCAAGGTTTGATTGAGAAAATGCTTGAAGTTTGAAAACAAAGAAAGTTTTGAAAAGAGGAAGAAGATTTGAAAATTGAAGAAGATGGGAAGAGATGAAGGGACTATCCTAAAACTTGAAAATAAAAGCTAAAGGAAGAGTTTACCAAACCAAAATATGCACAATTCTTCAAAGTTCGGAATTCCTTCTTCAAAGGCTAATGAAATAACTTGAGGCCGAGGTTTCTAATCCATTCCAACTTGAGCAAGGGGGGAAAATCTTAAAGTCTAAGTCCATTCTCCGAAGCAAGGGATAGTAACCATAGTCCAAAATTAGAAGTCACAAGTCTTTTAAGTGTTTAATCCTTTATTAGTGTTTTAATATCCAAATGGACAAAGGAGAAATAACAAGTATCACAATATAAACAATAAGCAAATGATATATGATATAGTATAATAAACCATAATAAAGAGATAGGGAACGAGAGATTGATATAAAATAGGATAAGGTGCGAGAGATTAAAATTAAATGAGATTATTATTCACATTATTAATATATACAATATAAGTGGTATGATGAACTTAATCAAGCACAACCACGAAAAGAAAAGTAAAATCGAGGCAACCGGATCCAAGTGGATCTTAATCCGAATCGGGACAACTTTAGGTCTATGTTAAGCAATCGCCGAGTAATTTACGGAGTAATTACCCTACAAATAAGGTCGGCCACCACCAATTAAGGTGGAAAATATTCGTGTTAATACATGTTAGAGAAACAATATTATGAATCGTTCTCCGAAAACATGCCACACTAAAAGAAAGAGAACGGTCTAATCTTAATCGAGATTTTCGTTGAATTTCTCAAAAAAGCAACCTATCACGATCTCAAAGTATGGAGAATGATCCAAATGATCATTCATCCATAGATTTGAAATAATGAAGATTAAGCCGATCGGAAATCAACAATCTACGAATCGGAGATTATCATCGACCAAAAGATAAAAAGATGAAGAAAATGGATCTAAAAGTTAAATCCATAAAAGGAAATAGAAATACATTTTTAAATCCTTTTCTTAAAATATATTTTCTAAATGCTATTGAAATGTTTTTTTTAAAACTCTTTTCTAAAGCATATTCTAAAATACCTTTCAACATAACATTTCCTTGAAATTCTTATGCCAAACTTAAACTAGAATAATAATATCATTTTTAAAAAATATAAACTAAACTAATGAAATAATAAAAAAATAGAAAAAACTAAAAAAAGAAAAGGGATGGGGAAGTCAGCGTAGAAACTGAGAGGATGGTGAAAAGTAACTATTGGATTTAAAATCCCAAACACATTTTATTCAAAGCAAACAAAATAAGAAAAGTTTATTAAACAAATCAAAAAATAGAAACGAAGCCTTTCTTCTTCTTCTTCTCGGAGAACGCAAAAACAGGGGAAAGAAAAATCATCTTCTCATCACCTTCAAAGATCAAAGAAATCGTAAACCCTCATTCTTCTTCTTGATGCGATTCTTCTTTTCCCTTTTGGATTCAAATCGGTGCTCTCATTCTTCTTCTTCAAAAATCCAGTTTGTATTGTTGTCGTTTGAAATTGAATGGATGAAAATTTTGTTTTAGGTTGATGAAATTGGACGGATTAATGATGAGATTGATGAAGGATTGAGGGGGAATTGAAGCATTGGGGTTTGTTTTGGCAGCAATTTTGGGAGCTCTCTAAGCTTATCGAATGAAGAGGAGAAGGGTCCTTTAAATAGAAGGAAAGAGGAAATCGAAGGCTGCCGTTTTGATTGATTCAACTGTGTTTTTGCTTCCCATTTTCTCGTGCCTCTTGCGTTTTATGCTTTGTGTTTACGTTTCGGTGACACGGTATTCTCGTTCTCTTTGCGTTTTCACTTCCATTTGTTTTTGGATTTTGATCTGCGTTTTATGCTTAAGTGCATTGCGTTTTGATTATTAAAATTTGCATTGCGTTTTGAACTTTCCTTGCCGCGTGAATGCTGTGTAATCTTTGTTGCGGCTTGAACTTGTGGGCCTGTAAAGCTTGCGTGACTTCAGCTTGGTGGAAGTTGCTTGCGGTTTGTGTTATTTGCGTGCGGGAGCTTGGCTGATATGTAGAGTGAAGGCTTGGAATTGTATTACTAGCTGAAGCTTGTTGTTTCGTGAAGCCGATGCTTGCAAGTGGCGTACGGCTTGAAATTTGTTTTTTGGGCATACGGTTTTGCAGCTTTAGAGTATTGCTTGGGCCAAGGCTTATGCGCGTGAGGCCTGTTTCACTCGTGGTATTGTTGGCTTCAGTGTGATGCTGGCAGTTTTGTTCTGTGAGATGTGGGCTAGGCTATAGGTGATAAGAGACGTGAAAGATGATGTGAAGTAGCTTGGGAAGTATGCTGGAAAAGTGTTGTGTTGTTGATTGGTGTGAAGTTGGAAAGCTGAAGTTGTTTTGTTGTGGAAAATTTTGGCTTGGGAGATGCGCAAGGCTTGCAGGATATGTTTGATAGGGCTTGGATGGCTTTGACTGGCTGGGAGATGTTGGCCTCAAAATAGAAACTGAATAATGATAATATTCTTTTTTTTTTCTTTTTTCTTATTCTATTTTGTTTTATATAAAAAATGAGAATAAAAGGTGGGCTTCAAATCTAATGGGCCTTATATATTTTTTTGTCCAATTTTGTAATGAAGAAGAAAAAACAAATGGTTAAAATGAAATTTTTTTTTGTTTTGTATCAAAGGAACTTAAATGAATTATTATGGTAAAAAAATGATGAAAGGGATATTAAATTTCTAAAAAATGTAGAGAAAAATGGATAAAAGAAATAAACTTTGGGAATAAATGGATATTTGGAAATAGCTATTAAATTTGTAAAGGTAAATTTGATATGGAGGTAAAAAATGGATAATCGGTTAAAAAAGGGTAATTTGGATAATTGATCTAAAAAAAAAGGTATGAATCGGGGGACAGAAGTGGAAAAAAAAATGGTCACTGATTAAAATGGATAATAACTGGTTTAAGAGACATTGGATAATGGATGAGGAATCTTGATTTTAAGGCCCACGACCAACTCCTGATTTTTCACAAGCCATCTGGATGAACACAGTCAATCTTTAAACCACTGAATGAATCGCAACTTTGCCACCTAAGCCACAACCATCGCCTGAAATTTGCCTCAATTATTTGAAACCATGCTGTGGAAAATAAATCCACAAACGAATCACTGATGAACTGATGATTATTGAATATTCGAACCAAACTTCTCAAAGAACACTTTCTGATAACTGATGACTTTTTGCACACAACACAACTTGAACTTTTGAAAACGCATCGCCTGAGAAATGAACCACTGGCACAATTAACTTGCAGTTGAACAATCTTTTGATAGTTTGACCAAGATTAGGTCAAACATCCATCTGAATCGAATCACGACTGAACAAAACACCTCTGAATAAAATTACTGTTCTGTCTTTTAAATCCTGCAACACAGAAGAAGAAGAAGCAACTGCAACATATTTTTTTTGTATTTTGGTTAGAAGTTAGTAAATATAAACAAATAATAGAAATTAAACATGTGATCCTCTGCAAGGCAAAGACCTGCACCTGAAAAAGGATAAACGAACCAGTGCGTGATCTTGTTTGTATGCAAATGGAGATGAGATGTGAAAAATCTTAGGGTCAAAAATTAGGGTCTGACAGATGCCCCTATTTAAGTTTCTTCAATCCAGAGATAATGAAGATTGAAATCTTCGTTTCGACAAGATGGAAGATACTTAAATATCAAAAAACCCAATTTTTGATCCTAAGATGCCAAAAACTGGAATGAAATGAAATGAACGACATGAAATGATATGAAGATGATATAGAAATGATTATGAAAGCATATGAAACTGTTTATGAAAGCATATGAAAATGATATGAAGCAATATGAAAATGATATGAAGCAATATGAAAATGTTATGAGAAAAATATGAAACTATATGAAAATATGCGACCGCATATGAAATAATATGAAACAATTTATGAAATGATATGAAATGTATCCGGAATCAAATGAAATGCGGAAAAATCCGTGATGGACAAGACGACACGAGAAAAAGAATACACGCTGGGGATAAGGAGCATAAAACCCTGACAGGGAAAATCAACATGCTAGAAACCAACACAGGGCTTAGCTGAGGTGAAAATGTCCAAGAACGGCAATTGGATAGAAAACATCACAACATCCAGGAATAGCACTGAGTGAAGTGAGAAAAAGTCCTGAAACAGTTCATCAGAAGCATCCATAGATGACATTACTGACTTTAATAGGGATATCCGAGAATGGCAATCGGAAAAGGGTAATCACAACATCTGAGAATGGCAATCAGATAAAATGCAAAGCACAACATTCAGGAACAGAACTGAATGAAATGGGAAAAGTTCGGGAAAGCACATCAACTCAATGATGATTCCAACATGAAAATCCAAGAATGGCAATCGGAAGGCAAGTGATCACAACATCTGAGAATGGCAATCAGATAAAATGCAAAGCACAACATTCAGGAACAGAACTGAATGAGATGGAAAAAAGGTCCGGGACAGTACATCAAATCAATGATGACTTCACTATGGACATCCGAGAATGGCAATCGGAAGGAAGTGATCACCACATCCGAGAATAACAATCAGATAAAATGTGAATCACAACATTCAGGAATAGAACTGAATGAGATGGAAAAAAGGTCCGGGACAGTACATCAAATCAATGATGACTTCACTATGGACATCCGAGAATGGCAATCGGAAGGAAATGATCACAACATCTGAGAATGGCAATCAGATAAAATGTGAATCACAACATCTGAGAATGGCAATCAGATAAAATGTGAATCACAACATTCAGGAACAGCACTGAATGAAATGGGAAAAAGGTCCGGGACAGTACATCAAATCAATGATGACTTCACTATGGACATCCGAGAATGGCAATTGGATAAAAAGGGTGTAATACATGAGAAGACACAACAAGTATATGAAGAAAAATTTCTGGAGAGACAGACAAATGGCAAGTAAGTTGGACTTCAACCAAAAAGTAAGAAGTTAAAAACAACAAGACTTCGAGAAATGCATATGAGGACTAAAACACTCAGTATGCGAACTTTTACGAAAATGGGGACTAGACCGCATAATGAGGACTAAAACACTCAAATATGCAAAGGTAAACAAAACTGGGGAATAACACAGCCGAGAAAATGCATAATGAGGACTAAAACACTCAACTATGCAAACATACACTAGACTGGGGAATAACACACCCAAAGAGAAAACGCATAATGAGGACTAAAACACTCAAATATGCACAGATAAACAAAACTGGGGAATAACACACCCGAGAAAACGCATAATGAGGACTAAAACACTCAAATATGCACGGATAAACAAAACTGGGGAATAAAACACCCAAGGAGATAATATGAAAGAAAATGTTGACAACCAGTTTAGACTCTTAGAGGAGTGAAAAAGATGACCAACTGATTCCTCAACACAGAGATCACTGCCATTCTGCTCGAAAATTAGAAATGTTATTGCTGCACAAATCTCTGTCATACCAGTAAACTGTACCAAGTTGAAAATCTTCTGAGAGAAATCATGCAGAGCTGCTTGGGGATTCTTGAAGAAAAATTTGCCCAAGGTTCAATGACTGATGAAGGTAAACTGATAATGGATTCAGTTCTTGATTACTGCTGGAGAAAATAATCAGATCTTTGAGGTAACCGCTGAGTAGAACAAACTGATCATGGCTTCAATTCTTGAAATGAATGCTTGAGAAAATAAACTGATCATAGCTTCAGTTCTTGAGATGAATGCTGAGAAAATAACCCAGTATAAAGCTTGCAGAGAATCTTCTGAATAACCAAATTTGAGAACAACTTGCACTGAATAGCCAACCTTGAACCATAGGAACTAAGAAGAACCTGCCCCTGATAAGATCACTGACCAAGTTTCTAAACTGTTTGAAAATTCCTTGATGAGGAAAGTTTATTTGCAAATAAAAATGTTTGTACAAACCTGGTAATTTTAATGCAAAGTTTGAAATCAAGAATCATTTTTGAAATGAAATTTATTGATGTAAAGCAAATGAAAACAATGTCAAAACACAGCGGTTGAGACAACATTAAAGATAAAGCGAAGGTAAGAAAACAAATGATTGGTAAAGAACTTGGGAGTCAGTTTACGCAACCTCGTTGTAGTATGCTTTTCAAAAGAAACATAGATTCAATTAGGACTTTTGAAGGTTATAACGTGGTCTGGTTCACGGTTTATGAAACAAAGGATATAGGCTCAAAGTTTATTTGTACCCAACCCAACTTCGTGATGAACTCCTGTCCTACATTCAATTAATTCAGCCTATGCATTCAAATTCCCAGAAATTTAGGATTACACAGATGAAGATAGTTCGTAAGCCAAAGGATTTTAAGATAACAGTCATTTCTCCCTTTTGTTATTTCCAATGAGGACTTTAGTCAAGTCAACTTGCTTTTGCTGAGGATCTTGATGATCTCTTGACAAATCTTTCCTTTTATTATCCCTAACTTTTGCCTGAACTGTGTCATTTCAACTTACAGCCAGCGGGATGCCCCAGTTTTTGCCTAAGTCTCCTTCATAGGTTTTGACTTAGCGGGTTTTAATTTTTTTCAATAATAATTTTTTTCAATATCATTTTTTTTTGAAAGATAATGACTGCATGGCTTAATGATTACAACGAACCATCATTGGCTTTTGAATTGAGAAACAACTTCAACACTTCTTGATGTGTGTGAAGGAAAGCTTGAGATTGTAACCTTTATTGAAAGGTGTCTTGAATGATTCTCTTGTACTTGAATGCATATTTGAATTAATTGAGAACTACCCATCCCCGGGTTAAAATTGAGGTTTTTTTTTTCCGAATAGAAAGAAACTCCAACTTCGAGGCTCAAAGGGGTTGACAAAGGATTAACTTCCTAATTTCTCCAGTGTTTAGGATTTGAAACAATGCTTGTACATCATCAGCCAAGTCTCAATTGAAAGCATACCAACAACAGTTATGGGTATCTCGTTTTCATCATCCTCCCTCCAATCATTGTAAAAGCTTGAGAAAAGATAAATGAACTTGAAATGTAAAGCATAAAGATGCAAATAGTAAGTGAAATTGAATCAAAGCAAAGCAATGCTCATTTCATTAAAATCAACATGAAAGTACAAACAAGCTTAAAAGCAAACAACTTAGTATGATTGAAAAAAATTGCAAACATAAAGAAACAATGGCCTAGTGATCAATCAACAACAGGGATGAGTTGTCCCGTCTGATATTCTGGCCTTGAAGAAAAATTGACAATTGAAGTCTTCGAGAAGATTCACTTCCCAAGCTTCGGCAAAGGATTGTTGATAACATTGGGATTAAGGTCATTAAAGTAAAGGATGTTGTTCCTGATAAGTTCTTGCACTTTAGCCTTCAGTGCAAAGCAATGTTCTAAATCATGACCAGTTCCACCTTGATGAAACTCACAGCGAAGATCCGATCTATAACCAACCGGCAGAGGATTTGGAACAGGAGGCGGAGGCCTAGTAGTAATTAAACCTTTCTCAATCAAAGAAGGAAACAATTCAGTGTAAGACATCGGAATAGGATCAAAGTTTAGCTGATTGCGATACTGATTTTGTCCAACAGCAGGATGAGGAGTCTGAGCTTGAGCTCGAATCTGAACTTGAGCTTGAGCTGGTCGAGCTTGACCTTGAGCTGGTCGAGCTTGACCTTGAGCTTGAGTTTGAGCAGGTTGAGTTTTAACAACAGGAGCAACTGCAGCTACGTATGGTTGAACATATCGTTGTTGCGGGCGATAAGGCCTCCTCTCAGTTGAAACAGCATAAGCATCACCATCTCTTCTCTTGTGAGGATTCCCAAAAGACTTTCTTGCAGCATTAGGAGCTTCAGAATTGGTAATCTTACCCTTCTTGATACCTTCCTCTAGTCTTTCTCCAATAGTGACTAGATCAGTAAAACCAGATGAAACACTTCCTACCATTTTCTCCCAAAAGAACGGTTGAAGAGTGTCCATGAACAAACCAGTTAATTCCTTTTCGGGCAAAGGTGGCTCCACTTGAGCAGCTAGCTCTCTCCAACGCTGAGCGTACTCTTTGAATGATTCTTTCTCTTTCTGTGACATATTTTGAAGTTGACGACGATCAGGTGCCATGTACAGATTGTACTTATACTGTCTTACAAAAGCATCAGACAAATCTTTCCAGCTTCGAATGTGACTCTTCTCAAGTCCAACATACCACTTCATAGAAGCACCACTCAAACTATCTTGAAAACAGTGAATAAGCAGCTTGTCATCCTTAGCATGCGCAGCCATTTTGCGACAATACATCAGCAGATGAATCTTTGGACAAGTATGACCATTGTATTTCTCAAATACAGGAACCTTGAACTTATCAGGAAGAATCAAGTCGAAAACCAAACACATGTCTATCGCAGCCGAAACAAAGACATCTTTTCCTTCTAAACCTCTTACCCTCTTCTCAAGAGTCAAACATTTCTCTCTAACTTCATCCATATATCCAGGTTCACCCTGACTTTCAGCTTGTTGACCAGCAGCTTGGTACAAGAAAGGAGAATTCTGATAAGTAGTCTGAGCAGTAGCGTGCACAACAGGTTGAGGTTCGACAAAAGTCGGAGCTGAGAAAACTGGCACAACAGATGGACCACCAATCTGAGCAGTATCAGAAACTGGCACATAATCCGGAGGTAACCCATATTCTGGCCAAGTAGAAGCTGGTTGTTAAACAACAGGAGGATCGGCAACAACAGTAAAAACTTCAGAGATAACAGTCCTTTGAGGTGGTTCACCTCGAGCAATCAGAACTTGCATCATTTCAGTGAGCCTGGTCATACCGGCCTTCAACTCATTAATTTCCATTTGAACTTCCATGTTATGCTGTTCTTGGTGTTCCATTCTCAATCTGATAGCTCTTCGTCTGTTAGCAGCTCTAGTATCGTATCTGTGGTGAGGAGTCACGTGTCTGTGGTGAGGAGTCAGCTTGACGGATCAACAGACAACTGAGAAAAGAAACAACTGGGATGAGTTCCCACACAACTCGGATGAACGCAAGAATATGCAAGGATGCAATGATATGCAATGTTCACTTCCATTTTCAGAAAAACAACTCGATTATTGCAAACATGGTCAACATCGAAAATACGGTCATGAAAAATCTTGACAAAAAGGAATATTTACTATTTTCCAATATTTGCAACAATCGGAATTATTTTCCTTGAAAAATGGTTGTGATGATGATCATGATGAGTATGTAGATGCAACAAACACAAACAAGATCACGTAAATCACACAGGTTCAAAGGTTCGAATCACGAGCATGGAGTCATGGTAACAGAACACCAACCCACACAGGCATGTACTAAGGTTTGTCTTCATTGTACCTGCAAAAAACCAGAAGGGTGCTAACAGAGGTTCCCGGAGTTAACAACCATCTTTAGAATATCATCGGTATGTTGGATTACTCCCCAACCGATAATACTCTTAAAATAGACCTCGTTCGAGTGTAGTATCGCGTGACAACCACCTTAAGTTTACACTCAGATAGTTTCCGCACTACGTTCCTAAATTGGCTAGGATTGGTTAAGGGTTCTACGGTCCTCAGTATGATCAGCTCAAAGTCGGAAAATAATGCCACGTACGATTACTCGTCATGACATTGATAGTCCAAGAGAGCCTAACCGAGTGGAGATTATCAAATTGATATTGCTTTGGACTACTCCATCGCATATCGCTTCGAATATCGCCGTCCTATCATAAGTTCCGACTCAGATCCGGGTTAGAATCTATCTCACAGAGAATCACCAAACCGAAACAGAACAAACAAGTAACAAGCAAATCAAACTAAAGCAGTAAACAAATCAAAGTAGGCCGAATCCACTTAGAGATTGACTCCCCAGCAGAGTCGCCACTTTTCTGTAGCGGTAAAATCGTGAGTGTAAGCTATTGATTAACTTAACTCAATATACACAGAGTCGCCACCGCGCTTTTATTTATTTCCAAAAGGAAAAAGGCAAAAAGAACGAAGAAAGCCTAAAAGAATCTTAAAAGCTAAAAAGCTAACAGAATCCAACAGAGAACGGGTACGGGGATTGGTTACAAATCGGGAAGGTTTTAAGCACCCGACTTGTCCGTGGTACTCCACGGGAACCCTTTGAAATGTTTACTGCATTTTTTGGTTTGAAATGGTTTGCTTGAAAAAAGATTGAAGAGATGAGAAGAAGAATGTTTTTTAAGATTTTGGTGTTTGAAGAGACGAACGTCTCATGCCTACGTACCCACAAAGTGCAATGCGAGATCAAAACCCCGTAGTTCGTGGTACAAATTGTGAAAAGGCAAATGAGTTGAATTGATTTTAGAATGTAAAGATAAGTCGTCATCCTTTAGCGAATAATTCCGCTAGAAAAGATGAATCATATCTAAACATAAAAAGGTTAAAAGAAACGTGCACGAGGGCACAAAAACAATTGAATGAGTTGTGAATGTTTTAAAGTTTTTGAGAAAGAAAGTTTCGATATGCTTATGTGGTTTAGCATTTATTAAGAAAATGAAATGAAAAGGTAAAACCGCATGACCGAAGTCAAGGTTTGATTGAGAAAATGCTTGAAGTTTGAAAACAAAGAAAGTTTTGAAAAGAGGAAGAAGATTTGAAAATTGAAGAAGATGGGAAGAGATGAAGGGACTATCCTAAAACTTGAAAATAAAAGCTAAAGGAAGAGTTACCAAACCAAAATATGCACAATTCTTCAAAGTTCGGAATTCCTTCTTCAAAGGCTAATGAAATAACTTGAGGCCGAGGTTTCTAATCCATTCCAACTTGAGCAAGGGGGGGAAATCTTAAAGTCTAAGTCCATTCTCCGAAGCAAGGGATAGTAACCATAGTCCAAAATTATAAGTCACAAGTCTTTTAAGTGTTTAATCCTTTATTAGTGTTTTAATATCCAAATGGACAAAGGAGAAATAACAAGTATCACAATATAAACAATAAGCATATGATATAGTATAATAAAGCATAATAAATAGATAGGGAACGAGAGATTGAAATAAAAGAGGATAAGGTGCGAGAGATTAAAATTAAATGAGATTATTATTCACATTATTAATATATACAATATAAGTGGTATGATGAACTTAATCAAGCACAACCACGAAAAGAAAAGTAAAATCGAGGCAACCGGATCCAAGTGGATCTTAATCCGAATCGGGACAACTTTAGGTCTATGTTAAGCAATCGCCGAGTAATTTACGGAGTAATTACCCTACAAATGAGGCCGGCCACCACCAATTAAGGTGGAAAATATTCGTGTTAATACATGTTAGAGAAACGATATTATGAATCGTTCTCCGAAAACATGCCACACTAAAAGAAAGAGAACGGTCTAATCTTAATCGAGATTTTCGTTGAATTTCTCAAAAAAGCAACCTATCACGATCTCAAAGTATGGAGAATGATCCAAATGATCATTCATCCATAGATTTGAAATAATGAAGATTAAGTCGATCGGAAATCAACAATCTACGAATCAGAGATTATCATCGACCAAAAGATAAAAAGATGAAGAAAATGGATCTAAAAGTTAAATCCATAAAAGGAAATAGAAATACATTTTTAAATCCTTTTCTTAAAATATATTTTCTAAATGCTATTGAAATGTTTTTTTTAAAACTCTTTTCTAAAGCATATTCTAAAATACCTTTCAACATAACATTTCCTTGAAATTCTTATGCCAAACTTAAACTAGAATAATAATATCATTTTAAAAAAATATAAACTAAACTAATGAAATAATAAAAAAAATAGAAAAAACTAAAAAAAGAAAAGGGATGGGGAAGTCAGCGTAGAAGCTGAGAGGATGGTGAAAAGTAACTATTGGATTTAAAATCCCAAACACATTTTATTCAAAGCAAACAAAATAAGAAAAGTTTATTAAACAAATCAAAAAAAAGAAACGAAGCCTTTCTTCTTCTTCTTCTCGGAGAACGCAAAAACAGGGGAAAGAAAAATCATCTTCTCATCACCTTCAAAGATTAAAGAAATCGTAAACCCTCCTTCTTCTTCTTGATGCGATTCTTCTTTTCCCTTTTGGATTCAAATCGGTGCTCTCATTCTTCTTCTTCAAAAATCCAGTTTGTATTTTTGTCGTTTGAAATTGAATGGATGAAAATTTTGTTTTAGGTTGATGAAATTGGACGGATTAATGATGAGATTGATGAAGGATTGAGGGGGAATTGAAGCTTTGGGGTTTGTTTTGGCAGCAATTTTGGGAGCTCTCTAAGCTTATCGAATGAAGAGGAGAAAGGTCCTTTAAATAGAAGGAAAGAGGAAATCGAAGGCTGCCGTTTTGATTGATTCAACTGCGTTTTTGCTTCCCGTTTTCTCGTGCCTCTTGCGTTTTATGCTTTGTGTTTGCGTTTCGGTGACACGGTATTCTCGTTCTCTTTGCGTTTTCACTTCCATTTGTTTTTGGATTTTGATCTGCGTTTTATGCTTAAGTGCATTGCGTTTTGATTATTAAAATTTGCACTGCGTTTTGAACTTTCCTTGCCGCGTGAATGTTGTGTAATCTTTGCTGCGGCTTGAACTTGTGGGCCTGGAAAATAAATCCACAAACAAATCACTGATGAACTGATGATTATTGAATATTCGAACCAAACTTCTCAAAGAACACTTTCTGATAACTGATGACTTTTTGCATACAACACAACTTGAACTTTTGAAAACGCATCGCCTGAGAAATGAACCACTGGCACAATTAACTTGCAGTTGAACAATCTTTTGATAGTTTGACCAAGATTAGGTCAAACGTCCATCTGAATCGAATCATGACTGAACAAAACACCTCTGAATAAAATTACTGTTCTGTCTTTTAAATCTTGCAACACAGAAGAAGAAGAAGCAACTGCAACATATTTTTTTTTGTATTTTGGTTAGAAGTTAGTAAATATAAACAAATAACAGAAATTAAACATGTGATCCTCTGCAAGGCAAAGACCTGCACCTGAAAAAGGATAAACGAACCAGTGCGTGATCTTGTTTGTATGCAAATGCAGATGAGATGCGAAAAATCTTAGGGTCAAAAATTAGGGTCTGACAGGCACTTCTTGACCCTGGACTAAACTCTGGATAAGAGCCACCTGGCCATTCATCTGGATTCTCATTTCTGCCATTTCAGCTTGCAGTTGTTCCAACTGATCACCCTTGTTGTCTTCAGGATTCTTCTTTTTCATGTCCTTAGAGAGGAGTGATTTCAACTCTTCTTGCCCATTGGACAAATTCATGATCATCTCTTGAAACTGAGCAATCTGGGTCTGGAGATCTTTGACAGATTGTTCGGGAGCCATTTCTGCTGAAATAAACAGCGAGAAGATGAGAAACCTGTAGTGACAACCTGTTATGCAATGATATGGTATGTAGATGCATATGCAATGTTTTCAAGGACCATATAGGATTTAAATTTGTTTAAAGAAAAACAAAAACAAAACTTTTATTAGTAAGTGTTAATATAAATTGCCCCTTGGTCTTACAATGAAAGGAAATAAGAATAAAGTACAAAGAAATAAATATATGGGACTTAGGTCTCCCATGGACGCTTCCTCTTATTGTTGAGGTATGTGTCAAGGTTCCGCTCCTTGTGAAGTTGCTTTGTCAGCTCTAAAACTCTTTCTTGACTAGCTCTGAACTGAGTGTCAAAAGTATCCTTTTGCTCATTCAGTTGGATCCAAGACTTCTGCAGCTCCTCTAGATCAGTAGGCATACCAGGATGGAGAATGGTGTAAGGAACATCTCCTTCAACAATAGGCTCCATAGTAACTGGTATGACATCATAAGAGTTTGAGCACGAGATCGCACCCATATGAGGTAAGGTTCCATAAGAATGGAGTACTTTGGTTCCAGAGTTTTGCTATCAACTTTGTTCACCTTATTCCAAGCTCGTATGAACATTTGGCGATAACCCTGCAGATCGTTGTCGTAATCAAACATAATTCCTTGAATAAGCATGTCATGAGGATCATTACTCCGAGCATAACCAAACTGACGTAGAGCTAAAGAAGGGTTATAAGTAATGCCCCCTCTAATGCCAAGGAGTGGCATATTAGGGAACTCTCCACAATGGTCAATGATAGTAACATTTTCCATAGATCGAGAACACCAATGAATATCTGAATAAGAAAGTGACATGATCCTCTTATACCACCTTAACCCTTTTTTCATTCTTCGTCACTGATCGAGGAAGGTGAGAAATAAACCACCTGGATAATAGAGGTATGCAACACATCAGAGTTCCCCTCGCCTTTGTAGTAAGAGTATGAAGAGAGTGCAAGATGTCTCCAAGTAATGTAGGCACAGGATTATGAGTCAGAAATATGTTGATGGCGTGTACTTCTATGAACTGGTCAAGATTAGGGAACAACACCAAGCCATATATTAATAAGGCTAAGATCTCCTCAAAAGCATCATAGCTCATAGCATCCAAGAACACCTGAACTTTCTCCATCAATACCTTAGCCAGAATACCCTTAACTCCACTTCTCGTTTCTAGAACAATGTCTGATTTCTTCAAATGTAGGGTTGCAACAATGATTTCAAGTTTAGGCTTTTTCTCTAAGCCTGTGAAGGGTCTCTGATCAAGGATAAGCACACCCAGGAGTTTGGAGAATTCCTCCATTGTAGGTACCAGCTGATAGTCGGGGAACGTGAAGCAAAGATGTTTAGGATCAAAGAACTGGAATATAACACTCATCATATCTTCATTGAACCCTGAAGTAACTAGATCCAGCAGGTAACCAAGTTTCTTGATGAATTGGGAGCTTTCATACATTTTAGAGACCAATTCCTTAAGCTTAGAAGGTATCCCTACAAAGTTGATCAGGATAGTGTTCCTACGAGTGGAAGCCATAACCTGCAACAAAGAACAAAGATAAATCCTTTGGTCCTTGAAATGGTTAGTTAAAATGCTATGCTTATGATGTCATGATGTTATGTTCAATCACAAACATGTGGCACACACAAACAAGTCACATCATAGTCCTAGGTTTAGAGGCTTGCATGAGGTTTAAAGGTAAGTACCCCCCTGAAGTTTAGTTGGTTTATCTTGTCCTACAAAAGTAACCAGGTTCTAAGGGATCTCAATATAATTGATCCTTCTCAAGGGTTGTTGTTCAGTAGGCAACTGACTTGCCAACCAAAACCTCCCAAGATTAGAATCTCAGTGAGCGTAGCATCGAGTATCAACCAACTTTAGTCTTCACCAAAGCCGACTATCTCACTACTTTCTAAAGGCCAAGATGGGTTAACTAGGGTTCTACAAAGTCAGTTAGTGTAAAGACAACATATGGCAACCTCGGGTTATCCTCAACTTACTTAAGGAACATAAGAACCGACCAAGAAGTCACACTAACATAGCCACCAGATCAACCATATCGGTATATGCCATACAGTTTCCTTGGTTTATTGCTACTTACCTAGGGTACACTAGATCCGGGTTAGGATCTTTCACACAAAAGCCCAACAGATAATATAAAGAAAACAAAGCAAACAATTAAGTGATCTAATTCCTAAGGGTACCCCTCTTTTACTTATTACTCCTCAGCAGAGTCGCCAGTTCTGTAACACGGTACGAGAACTGACTTTCTATATATGTTGTGGATAGCAAGAGTCGCCACCGACTTTTATTTTATCCAAGTGGAAAGGACATACAAGAACAGGAAATACCTATTTTAAAAGACTTGAGTTTGGGGGTAGGTTATATAAAGGGAAGGTGTTAGCACCCTTTATATCCATGGTTATCCATGGACTCTTAGTTACTTAGCTCACTTAATTTGTTTTGAAAGTGTGAAGTGTGTGATTAGAAAATTTTCTAAGTACTTTGTAATGATCCTCGTATGGATGTATACAAAGCCTTTGTTTTGAAAATGTTTGGAAAATTGTGAGGTGTGAAAAGTATTTTAAAGGGTGTGAGCCAGTAACTTAGAGTTCCTACCCTAGACAAAGTCATTCATGTTCTTTTATATTCTTTCAAGGGTAACAATGTCCCTATTATTAAGGAATAGGTAGTCATTACCTTGGATTTTATTAAGGGACGGGCGTAGGGTCATTGTATGGTCAATGAAAGCAACTGGAGGGGTGTCTTTAGCAATTGGGAGGGACTATCATCTTTTACTGAAGGGACAAGATCATTATCGTAGGCAACATCGTAGGGACTTGATCTTTTAAACCGGGAAGGGACTAGATGATTTTTATTTGGATATGTATTTTGCTTAATACACCCCCATTTTCGAGGGGCTTGACCATATAAAGGCAACTTAAGAAGGGTAACCCTAGGAGGTGCATATGGCGATCGTAGAACGATCGACTTACGTGTGTGAATGATTTTATTCAGATATTTAATCTCTTTTAATTAAGTTATCTAAGTCCGTATTAATTTTCAATTACATTTTCACTCCCTATTATTACTAACCACACAAATTAAATAAATAAAATGCGCAAAAGATAAATCTACGTTATTACAACGCTTTGGGACAGATACATAATAATTGTACAGGAAAAATAAATTAACCTCTAATCAATTAAATAAGATAAACAAAAATAAAGATTAGGGCTAAAAAAAAAGAAGAAATAGGGTTTGATAAAAAAAGTAGGTTTAGTATTAAAATATTAAAGTTTATTAAAGAAAATCAAAGTTTATTATGAAAATTAAAGTTTTTTTAAGAAAATTATTAACCTAATTGTTAATTTAAAAAATAGAAAAAAAAACTAATTATTTACAAAATACTATTATTATTATTATTATTATTAAGAATTTGTTAGTGATTTAAAATAAAATAAGATTATTGGATTAATTAATTAGGTTTTTTTTTTTAAATTAGGATTCATTAGAAAAATTATGGGCTTAATTATCAATTAATCAACTTACATGAAAACTAATGTTATTTTTATAAAAAAAAATAGTTAAGAAATTATTAATGAGTTTTATAAAAAAAACAAATGAAATTATTAAGTTAATTAGTAAGATAATAATATAGTAATTAAATTTTAAAAAAAAGAAGAAGAAAAAGAATAGCCGCCTAAAATAAATGGGGAGGCCTGGTTTTGATCCTAGGGCCTCCCCTTTACCAGAACAAGAGGCTTCTCACTGGGTTGCGTTGCGCGTTTGATGTCCATGTGAACCAAAACCAATAAATAATAAACCTGCAAATAAAATGAAATGTTAAAAAAAAGTGAGAGAACCTGGGAGTCGAACCCAGGTCTCCTTGATCACATGCACGTCCCTTCACCACTACACCACCTACATCATAACTGATATGAAACACAAAAAAGTAATTATAAAATAAAGTTGAAATTTGAATTATGAAATTCGCGCCCCTGGTCTTCACCTTCAACCTCCGGTCATACGAAATTACCCGCGAAATTTTCTATGCTTTTTCCTGCGATTTCAATTTTGCAAGTAAACCTATATTTTATGAAACATCATATAATCATGACAATAAACTAAATTAAAAGCGTCATTCAATTTCCCATGATGTATTCAGTTCAACCAAAGCATTCAAGAGCTTGTAAACTGTCTAAATTGAGGATCCCTAAAATCGACCTCAAACCCTAATCATGGCAGATCGTGCTTCAGGCCATAAACCTTCAAATAAATTGCCCAGAGACTATCTTTGTCATACAAGGATCACAAATCAATGGTCAGTTTTAGATCATAACGATTAAATATATGAAAACGAAAACATGAAATATAAAGAAAGAAATTTGTTCGGTTATGGCATTATGGCTTGAATGAGATGATAATGATGGTGGAGATAACTTGTAGACTCCCCAAAGAACGGTTTATCACCTTCAAATTGTGTTAAAAGAGCCTAGATCAAAGAATCTGATTTTGATTTTTGTGTGAAATTTTTGAAGTTTGGATGATGTGCAATGGCCTCTGAAATTCATCCTCTTTGTATGCATTAAGTTTGTGTATATATAAGGAAGGAAAATAGGTCAAATTATGGGCTTCTTATTCATGGATTTGAGTTACTTGAGATTGAAGAAAGCAATTATCCATAAATGTCCAAAAATCACATATTTTCTTACTAACTTTGTCTTGCACGAATTTATAATGTCTTCAATCAACTTAAATGCCATATATTTGGTTCTAGAACAAATATTTGATCCATTATTTGATTTTTCATATTTGATTTTAATTAAAATTGAATTTTAACAAATAAAATCCAAAATAATATAGAATAAAATTATAAAATCAGAATAAATGGTCATTGGGTCGTGCATGCCTTTATCTTTGAGATTGGGTTGCAATTTTATGGGTCCATTTGGAAAAATTTGAAGTTAAGGCCTTTTTTGCTTCATACACCCCTTGAAAATCAACAAACTTTGACAAAGCACAACTTCCTCAATTTTAATGCTATGAGAGTGATCTTGGACTTTTTAGAAAGCTTAGAGTGTCCTATAACCAACCTCTTTGGTCCCATGTCCATATCTTTTACCATTTTCAAATTATGAGATTTGAAAAAAGTTGACATTTTGTTGACTTTCAAAAGGACCTATAATGTTTTAGCTCATACCTTCCAAATGAAGCATTTTTAGGCTTGGCTTGTGAGACACAAAGTTGTAGAGAATTAAATTTACTTGAAAATTAGCTTTGGATGGGAAATTTTTTATGAAGTATGTGAAAGTTATGGCTGGTCAAAGTTCAGTTGACTTTTACTATGAAAACCCTAATTTAGAAACTTCTTGATTCTTGATGATCTGAGACTTCCTTGATGAATCATGATCAAACCTTGATCAAATGATGAATTTTACCTCATAATATTGATGTTGACAAAAAAATCTTGAAGTTTGACTTTAAGTTGACCACAGTTGACCTCAGTTTGACTTTTTTACCAAATTAACTGATTTTTGAATATTTGAACATTTGACTTGTCAAACTTATTGGGAAAGCTCTAAAACTTGACATGAGGATTTTTTAAGGTATATGTGATGTTATGAAGCTCGCTTGAGGCTTTGGAAGTCCATTTAGCTTGGTGAAGTTCAAAACCCTAGTTCTGGATCCATTGTTCAGGATGAGACTTTGTCTTCAATCCTTTTGACCAATTGGGGACCTTGAGAACCTTGTGACCATTGAGAAGTCTTGAGAAACATTGCCTTGATTGCGGGAGGGCAAATTTTGGGATACAACACTCAGTAACACGGGTTTTTTAACAAATCAATGCAAAACATCGCAACAGAATGATTTCTTAATTCAATTCAAATCAAATTTCAAAACATCTTAATAAAATCATAACAAATAATAAATAAACAAAATAAATAGAACTCGAAGGTTCACAACGTTCCCGGTCCAATGTTAGATAATCAGAGCAAGACACCCTCTAAACTATGGAAAAAGAAATCGACTTCAAACGCTACCTCTTCGCACACCATAGACTAATCTTGGTTATCTAAATGTTACCCTCGTAGAGGCAACATTCAAACAGACACGTTCTTGAACTCCAAAATGTGAATAATGAAAACCTATTTTCATTATTCCTCACTTAACTCCCAAATATCCCTAATTATGATCTTACATCTTTACCCTCACTTATCCCTTCACAATTGACCATAATACCCTCAATGCTACTAACTTCTTATCTTAATTTAATAATAATATTTAAATAATATACCACACATTATTCTAATATCACTATCAATTAAAATAATCTCATCGCAACAATTAAACAACACACCAACATATCAACACAATTGCCATATATTCATAAATAATTATCCAATAATTAAATTATGAATTTCGGGACGTTACAGCGGGCAGGCATTGAGGTCAGTTTATTTCCTGAAGGGTCTAATGACAATCGTATAGTGGATAACATGGTTGTGGTGGTATAAGAGCACTTATGTACCGTAGGCATCTGCGACTAACAAAACTATTTTTTTTTAAAGAATCTGTTCTGATATGATTTCGGAGATGCATCTACGGAATTCTCCTGCAGATGCATCTTTAGAAGCATCAAACGTAAAGAAAAATAATAATACATATGTATTTTCGAAAACAAAAGACATAAATGAAAATGCACTATGTGGCTAAAGGTATCAAAGGATAAATTAAATAATTCTCAAAATTAAACATTTAAGTGAGTCGTACACGGCTTCAAATGTTCGAGTGAGCCTTCGTAAAACAATAAGGTTGTTGACCTGCGATTAAATTTCAAATTGACAGCAAAGTCTTAGTTTGACATTAGCTAATATTGTGATATAGTCCTTTTTCAATTCAGTTATTGAGTCAAACATACAAAGATGTTTTTCATTTATACTTTATCCCAAAAAAATCTAATGCACATGTAATCATTGATTCATTGCATTAGTTTGAGAATTGCTAATATTGAGAATTAAGACCGTTTATTTTAGCTTTAGAAAGATAGTGTTTTTTAAAATGAATTTTATATATTTCTTTTTAAATATATAATTTTTTTTATTATAAATATATATATATATATATATATATATATATATATATATATATATATATATATATATATATATATATATATATATATATATATATATATATATATATATATACATACATATATATATATATATATATATATATATATATATATATATACATATATATATATACATATACATACATATATATATATATATATATATATATATATATATATATATATATATATATATATATATATATATATATGTATATATATATATATATATATATATATATATATATATATATATATATATATATATATATATATATATATATATATATTAACATTCTATAATATAAACTTAAAATCACAATTTTTTAAACAAATATATTCAAAAATAATTTTAAAAAAATTATTTGAAATAGCTTTAAATTCAAACAACTTTTTGAAATCTTGATATCAAAAAATTTTATAATAAAAGAATAAAATATATAAAATAACATTTTAAAAATAATTATATAAACTAAATTTTTATTTGATGTTTTTTTCAATTCTTTGTAACTTTTTTGTTTCAATAAAAATATGTAACACTAAATTTTTGTTTTTTTTAAAATTACTGAGACAAACAGGTCCTTAGTCATATTATTTTCTTTTATTTATAATTTTATACAAAAATCCAAATTCATGTCGGTTTTTAATTAAATGGCAATCCATTAAACCTAGTATGGTTGATGTTTAATTATGCAATGAAAAGTCTAAACTTAATAGATTTATTTTTTAGAGATACATAAATTTATAATCAAATCACAAGCAATAATTTATAAAAAAATAATAATAATTGTTATGCATATCAGTGTAAAAAATATTACACCATCAATCCATCACAACCATTCATAATCATTACTTTAAATATAATTAAAATAAAAGTCAAATATGATTTTGGATCTGACAGTTACCATTCACTTGCAGTGTAAAACGACTTTACACTATAAGTGTATTTCAATTAAATTAAAAAGAAAAACACCATCAATAAAAAATACAACTACAACATATAACTTAAGAAAAGGTAGTCAACAAACAAACCTAGCAATAAAATATACAATTACAACATATAACTTAAAAAAATGTAGTCAACAAACAAACCTACATTATTCACTAAGATTTTTTTAAAATGTTACAGACGATTTTACTATAACTTAGATATAGTAAGATAATCACAATTGCAAGGGAAATAAAGGAACATAAATAGTTGAATCAATTTAATTGGAATGCAATAAAACAGTTTTACATTAGCAGTGCATGGTAACCGTCAGATCCAAATTTATATTTGATTTTTATTTTAATTATATTTAAAATAATAATTATGAATGATTGTGATGGATTGATGATGTAAAATTTTTTACACAAATTAATCTCTAGTTGAATTGCAATGCATTGAAGAATGGTTTAAAATTCTCATCTATGGTTTTAATTTGTTTAAGATCTCATCTTCAATTGATATGCCGTGAAGCCTATAATCAACCCTTAATTGAAATGTTCCTATCAAGTACTAAACACATAAAATAACATGTAGTGGAGTGACCTTAAAAATTAAGTTCAAATTATAGGTTCTTCATCATGAGTTTGATTCTGCATAAAGGAAATTGATTTTAAGTGAATTGATTAGATTAAATTAATTCTGACTAAAACTGAATTGAAGATAAAATAATTCATGCAAAACTGAGTTGTACAATAATTTCAATGTAAAAACCAGATATAGATTCAAAAGCTACAAATCTTAATTTCAAGTAGGATCAATTTTGAAAAGCATAATCAATTCTATTTGAGAGCAACCAAACACATTAAAATCAATTCTACACATCTATAATCAGTTCCAGGCGACCAAAGTTCTGGGTGTCCAAAACGGGAAATCAAACATGATTATTGTAGTACTAAACAAATTTGGTCACTGAATACAACAAGACAAAAGATATACATAAATCAAATGTTTGGGCGAGTCTCGAAATACAGTAAGGTTGTTGCCCTGTGATCAAATGTTCAAACTGCCGACACGATGTTTTTCGATTACCTTTAGCCCAAAATAAAATCACTGTATGCTAATATTGAGATTTAGTCCTATTCTTCCAAAGTTTAAAATTATTAGTTTCTTATCTTAATAATTTTATACAAGAAACCCAAATTCATTTCACTCATTGATCGGATGAATCATGTAACTTTTCTGATGTTTAATTACACGACCTTGACAATCTATTCAAAATGCAAAATGAGTAAGCTTTCTTCCTTGCATAAAATAAAGTTCAGCAAACCATGTTCATGCCCATATATAAGCCAATCCATTAAACAAACATAAATTACATTGGTTTACAAACGCAATTTACCCCATTGATTTGGAAAACATTGACAATGAGATAGGGAGGACTAAGAATCATCACAACTACAACCTAATCACATTCAAGGCTACTCAAATCTTAACTCCGATCGATATGAAGTGAAGCCTATATCACTATTGTTCAATTGCTATTAGTATTTAGTACAAAATAGCAGAAGTTAAATGTGAATTTTGGTGATCAGTGATTGCTAACAAATTCATAATGGTTAGTTAACAAACGAACACTGACTTGAACTTAAAGGAGAAATTCAAAATTCAATAATATTCATTGAACTTAAACTCCAAATAACATTGCAGTACTAACAAATTTGGTAACCGAATTCAACAAGACAAAAGATACAGAACTAACTCAGGTTACTATAATCAAATCATAAACAATAAAACATGCAATTACAACAACATATAATTTAATAAAAGAAACCAACAAACAAACCTACCTACATTATTCACTGAGATTATCTGCAGAAGTATCGGTGTCAGTGTCCTCCTCCTCATCACCATCATCTCCTACCTGTATTTTTGATATTTCATCCTGAGCCCTTTCCAAAATCTGCTTCTTCTGCAACTCCAATTCCTTATTGAAATCCACCCTCATCTTCTCCAACTCCATCATCTGTTGCCTCTTCGTATTCTCAATCTTCTCGTATATCTTCCCGAACTTCTGAATAGAATCAGCCAACACCCTATATGAAGCCTCCTCCTCTTCCTTATCCACCTCATCTTCCTCCTCCTCATCATCGCCATTCAAATCATCGTCTTCATGATCATCCTCAGAAGTCTCGGACTCACCAGGACTATCCATCATTTCATCAAAACCATTAGACCTATTCAAATAAACCCTTGTATTCAAAAACACATACTCGCCGGAATCAACGCCACAAGCAAGTCCATACTCTTGTCTTGCAGACGAAGACATCAACATATCCATCCTCTTGAAAAATGGCCACTTGCAAGAATTCACACCCAAACCCATTTCATCCATTCTACTTTTCTCTTTCTTGTACCTTCTTTTCACCTTATCCAGAACACCCCTACACTGTGCAACGTCCCGTTCGACTTTTAACTCTTCCGAAACTTTCTCAGAAACCTCGTGCCATTCCTCCGATCTCAAACTGTTTCTCCCAATTTGAAGAAACTTTTCCCCCCAAATCTCCAACAACACAAAAGTCGCTTGTTCTGTCCATTCCTCTGAACCAGAAGAAGAACCACCACCACCAGAACCACCGCGATTAACATACGAGAATTTACCATGCGGAACCAATTCATAGTTCGAAACAGAAGAACCACCACCACCACCACTACCACTACCACCACTTCGTAATTTTCTCTTCTTCCTAATAAACCCTTCGTTTCCTTCAAAATTACCAACGTACCCATTTTCAATTCCGTCTCCACCTATGCTGTAATCACCGAATTCTTCGGGTTCTTCATCTTCGAAATCATCGTCGACGTTGTTACCTTCGGGATCGTCATAGCGATGATACTGTAAGTTACGAATTGGATGTTTTTGACGAAAATTAGGGTTTTTGCGTCTCAATGGATATCCCTTTGATGGGTACCTAGCGTCATCTTCCATATCGTCCATTCTATTGAAGGAACCCTAATAGGATGGAGGAAAATTAGGGATTTTTAGGGAGAGATGCTTCTGATTGAAGAAAAATTGTGAATTTTGCTGGTTAGGGTTTTTGTGCCATGTTCAATTTGAGGAAATAGTTTTCAGTATTTCCTTTTCTTCAGATTATTGTTTTTTTTCTTTCTCGCACTAACGCATGTTTCTCCTTTTTTGGTCGAACTTGGATTTCTCGATTTGGTTGTTTTGGTGAAAGAGCAAGACAAGTGTTCGTGGGCTTAAGGAAAATTTTTCCCCACACTCCTACACTTGTATTTTCACCCTTACAAAATTTGAAAAATGTTCATTTTTCTTTTCTTAATATTTTCACCCTACAAGTCATGGTTGATGTTTCATCCTACATCATACATCATCACCCTTGATCATTAAACCACACCATAAATATTGTAATACCCCATATTTTAATAAATGCTCTGAATAATATTAATTAAGTTTAATAGGGTTCTGGTGTGCTATGTGAGTTTTTCAACTTAAATAATTAGAGCAACTGACGAACTTAAATTAATTAATTAGTATTATATGACTCAGAGGTTTTATTAAATAACTGACTCAGAGACATTTTTGGATACCCTCAATTTGGACTAGTTAGTGTTACTAACTGATAGATAATTTTTATTTTTCTAAAAAGAGAGAAAGAAAGAAGAGAGAAAGTTAGTAAGAAGAAAAGAAAAGGAAAGAAAAGGAAGGAAGAAGAGAAAGAGGAGAAAAAGCTAAAAGAGGAAAACCTTTGATCATCATTCTTCTTCATCAATCTTCACCAAACTCCTCGTCGATTGCAAGGTGGATTCTTAGTTAGAAACTTTTGTTTTAGTTTTTGAATGAGTTATTGAGTTTGTGAGTTTTAGGGTTTTGGTAGAAATATTGTAGAATCGGTAGTATGAACGGTTAAAAATCGATAAAAATGAATGAGTATGCTGATATTAGGTGTAGGAACCTTTGTTGAGATTTTTTTGATGTTTGGTGATGATTTTGTGAAGTTTTGGAAAGGTTCCATATGTGAAAAACGTGCATTTTTCAGCTACTGACTTTGGTTAACCGGTTAACCCATGGTGTTAACCGGTTAACGGGCTTGTTATGTGCTACTGGATTTTATGAACTGATGTGGTTAACTGGTTAACCCCAGGCGTTAACCGGTTAACACTATAAGTGTGGGGAAAAATATTAATTGTTCCATCTTTAAAAATTCATAACATTTTCCTCGCTTATCCGTTTTAAATGTTCTTTATATCGTTTTGAAGGTAAAAATATGTACTATCTTATGATGCCAAGAAATATAATTTTTACCCGACTTTTACCAAACTTTTCTAATTAACCGTAATTATGTTAGTTAGGGAATTGTGGTATTAAACGATTTGTGGAATTTATGTTAATCACGAAGATTGAGTGAGGGTAGAGACAATGAGATCATTGTGGGATTAGTTTAATTGTGATAATTAAATTAAAACATTAGATTATATGAATGAAAATTATATAATTAAAGGCATCAAGAATGGAGAAAGAGTGGGGAAACTTTACCATAAACCAATAGTGTGGCCTAGTAATGTAACTAGGAATTGTTAGATGGTATGACTTGTGAGATGCTTAGGATTACCCTAGGTTGTTGCAAACTATTGGCGCGTAGTACACGGTGTCCTCCAAAAGGTCTTGAGTAAGTCTTGTGGTGGGTATTACACTGAGTCCCACATGAAGCATCCGTAAAGGCTTAAGGTATCGTGGGTGAGGTAGGTAGTGGCTTGTGGTGGGTGTTACACTGAGTCCCACGGGAAGTCTTGTTGAGTTTAGGCTTGTGGTGGGTATTACACTGAGTCCCACAGGAAGCATGGTTTAGGCTTGTGGTGGGTATTACACTGAGTCCCACGGGAAGCATGGTTTAGGCTTGTGGTGGGTATTACACTGAGTGACACGGGAAGCATGGTTTAGGCTTGTGGTGGGTATTACACTGAGTCTCACAGGAAGCATGGTTTAGGCTTGTGGTGGGTATTATACTGAGTCCCACAGGAAGCATGGTTTAGGCTTGTGGTGGGTATTACACTGAGTCCCACGGGAAACATGGTTTAGGCTTGTAGTGTGTATTACCCTAAGTCCCACGGGAAGCATAGTAATGGCTTGTGGTGGGTATTACATTGATTCTCACGGGAAGTCTTACTGATAACACTTACGATAGGTATTCCACATAATTCTATGTAAGGTTTTGTAAGCGTTGTATGTAAGTTATCCATCTTGTTTTGGTTCCTTATTGAAAAGTAACCAGAGATCTTGCGGATTGTTTAGATTTGAATCTTTAGAGTCGAGAGAACTCTAAGATAGGGAATCCACTGAGATGTTGATATCTCACCCCACTATTGTTGTTGCTTTTCAGGTTTCTTTTGCAGGTTTGGTTTACAAGTGGAGCTATGTTCGGGATGTTTCAAGAGAAGCATAGTCTTAGTTCTTCCGTTGTGTATTTATCTTGTACAATAATGGATATTATTTTGGATCTTAGTATTTCTTTTTAGTATGATTTCCATGTCTTGTACCATTATTGTATTATGTTTTAGAATTGGTCAAGAATGTGAATTGTACTATTAAGCACTTATGATGGTGTCAGTATCAAAATAACACTTTTATGATATTATTCTAGATATATATTATATGGGCGTTACAGTTGGTATCAGAGCAGGTCGTATCCTCGACCAAGCCTTGAAACATCATAAGTAAATCTTTCCTGCCTCCTAAGTGTGTTGTAACACCCCGATTTAATTAATTTATTTAATTGTATTATTTTGAGTAGAATTGTTGTTAATTGTGATGTGTGATGTTTTGTGATTAAGATGATTATTTGATTTAAGTTGTTTTAATTTTATTTAGGAGATAAACTTATTTTGGGGAGTTTCAATAGTAATATTAAGAGGTGTAAATAGAAGTCCATTAGTGGATTAATTAAATGAATTTTAGTAATAATATTAATAATAGTATTATTTTTATGACATTTTAATTAAAATAAGAAAAATAAGATTAGTAAGAGTTTTAGGGAGAATTAGTCATAATCAGAATTTGGGAGAGAAGAACGAGTCTTGAGATAGCAAGAGCTATGGCTAAGGATCTTCGTGGAGATTTTCGTAGGAAGTTTCAACCGTAGATTAAAGATCCATTCAATCCAAAGGTAAGTGTGAGATTCGTATCTTATAACCGGGAGAAAATAATATGTATGTATGGGATAGGGTTATTTAATTTCCTTGTTGATGTTTGTATGATGTTTCGTGTACGATTTCGTGCGAATTAGATGGATTGAGGTTGATATGTCTGTTATGAATCTGCTGATTATTGTTGTCATGAATATTTTTGTGATAATTTTCTGAGATGTATGATAAATTGTGACGAATTTGGATTTAGATGATGATAATAGGTTGGTAAGTTGATGTAGTAATGTTAGATGAGTAATAAGATGAAGGATTAAGGGCCCAAAACATGGTAGAAACCCAAATAGGACTGAATTAAGGTGATGGAATGAATGAACCCGTAGCAGAAGACGAAATGGTGAAGTTTTTGTTGATTTTTGTAACAAATATGGGTTACGCGTATGGGACTATGTGTTACACGTAACAACTGGTGGTCACGCCGCCTGTTACTCGTATGGGCATACGTTGTCACGCGTATGTGAAGGCCTTATCTAGTATTGGGCATGATCAACCTAATGTTATGTATGCGATAGGTAGAATCATGGTTGTGCGACCATGAGGACTCTGAAGTGTTGTCATAACTTGTGCTGTGAGAATAGGCTCAAGCCAAGAGTTAGCATATGGAGCTTTGGTCAGCTCAGTTGGAGTCTTCTTAAGAGTTTTACTTCCTGTGACATGGAGTTGTAGAGTAGTGTGTTGTTCGAGAAATCCTTTTGAATGGATAGAGTCTGAAGGGTACAAATATCTACGAGATGAGTGGACAATGTATCAATGAATACGTAAAGCCACTGGTGGATCAGTATTGGTCACTGGTATGGATGAGAGTCTTAAGGAATCTCATTCCATGAAAAGAGAAGATGCTTTGTGAAACGTGTGACGTAAGGTTCGGGAGTGAGTTAATTGTTGGTGTTTCATTCCTAAGGCCATGGTGGCATCCAAGATGAACGAGGGTACTTCAAGGAATGTATTCGGATAATATATTACGGATGGATAAAGGTTAGAAGTTAAGAATGTTAATTTTCTTTTGAGAATCTAAAGTCGCAGTGAAGCGTGAAGAAAAACACAAGGATGCGATTACACGTTCAAGTAAGACAAGCGCACCCCGGGAGAAGAATAAAAGGTTGTTGTTGTATTTTCGGTTATGATTGAGGAGACAAGTTTAGACTAATGCATCAGGGTGATATACTTAGTAAGGGATCAATTCGGGAAGTGTTGAATTACCCAATGAATGGTGTGAGGTATAATACCAGAGGAAGAATAAGCCTTATTTAGTAACTTGAGGTGTATTTGGAATGAACCAAATGAAGTTATGTTAAGTGATAAAGTAAGCATCTTGGATTCAGGAGAACTCTTGTAAGATGGATTATGTTTAGGTATGAGGGGATTACTGCAGAGCGTGAAGTGAACACGGTATAGAAACGGTATTAATAGTGCGATATGAGAAAGTGATAACGAAATATATTTTTGGACGAATGTACAATGGATTTGTTAAGTTGTTATTGAAACTAAATTTAAGGAAGTGTAATCAATGATGATTCACCCTTTAAGACTCTGGTAGTAAGATTATTATATGTGTGGAATCGTCTGTTGGTATGGTTGTAACTTTTGGTTGCGATTGGAAATGAGTTTGGGAGGTTTAGGTAGCAGTGAAAACCAGAATTTGTGCTTCTGTGTTTGAAGTAATCAAATTACCCTCTGGGTAGTACCCAATTACAAAATTGTGTTTCTAAATCTCTTTTAGCTACTTGATGTCCAGGTTTGCACTGAGTAATCGGTTACCCTCCTGGTAGTGACCGGTTATCATTGTTAAGTTTTGAAAACTTGATTTTCTAAGATTCGTACATTCTTGAGTGCCCGATTGAAGCGTTCTTGGTACCGATAGGAAGCTGTGGAGACTTTATATGCGATGATTAGTAGAGGGTAAGGGAACCCCGATTAATATGTAAGTAGAGACAACAAGGTTCTTCAGAGGAGTGCATTACCTCAGTTTTCAAGTTTAAGGGAAAGCTCCTGTAATTTGTGAATGACCGGAATAGTTGGAATATACCTCTAGTGGGATTAAGAATGTTGTTGTTTTTATTATCGCCAAGGAATTAAAGAGAAATGACAAAGTTGTATACTAGACATGAGATGTCCATTTTTTTTGTTTTCTTCCCGATAAGGATTATGTGTTGGATTTTGCTTATGGACGAACCAAGTGTTAGCTTGTGACTAAAACCCTTTTGATATCGTCTTTGTCGTTTTCTACTAACATCATTGTATGGGTGGAGTCGAACCATTCCTTTGAGTATTCGTGTTGTGACCATAACAGAATGGTAATTCTACTTCGTCGCTTGTTGGAGTATGTAATTTGCATGTGGTTCCCTATTCTGTGTTACCTTGAGTTGTGAACGGTGGGCGAATGTTACACATGATTAGAAACCGCGAGTGAGAATCATCTTGCAAGTTAGTGTGGACTGAATTGACAATTTTGAGTTGGCTTGTTTATTAACAAGATGAACAAGTTCAATTGTGTTCGATCGTTTAGCCTAGATAGGTAATCGATTGACACATGACTTTTGTGGAGGACTTTAGAGAATCGTACTTTTTGAACTGTAAGTCCATTTTGGGTTCCATTCAAAGTATTAGAGGGTAAAATGTTGGACTTACTTTTGAGCATTTTTTGGTAGACGGTAAATGATCTGAATATATGTTCATTGCGAATATTGAGGACCAAAATTGCAAAGTATAAGAGACCCATGAAGTGTTGATCTTCCAGGAAACATTTTGGTATTTGAATTATTGTGTGGATAAGAGATGAACAATTGGTCAATTTTAGTATCGTTAATTCTTAACATCAATTACGGACTCCGTAAAAGTAATACCAGATGTGTGCAGTTGAGTCGCACTCAGAGATATGTGTTTTTAAGTTACCTTCTAGGTAAGAGTGAGCGATGAATGTTCCAAAGTTAAACATGTAAATTGAATCGATTGAGGAATGAGGCTCTTGAGAGAAATGGATTTGAACGAGAAGTTTTATACGATCTTCAAAGGTGAGCATATGGATTATTGTATGCAATAGGCAAGTGTTATGGAAATCCGCAAGTATAATAAGCATGATTTAAGTTTGGTACGAGTGACTCACTAATGATTGTAAGCTTTGTGATGTTGCCATGTTGTTATTAATAGAGACCTTGTGTCAATAGAAACCTTGAGCGAATAGAATCATGTGAAGAGGATTGATGTGGAGTATAGTAACCATGGCAAATTTATTAAGCTGAATTGGATAAATTATTTCAAATTTAGAATGGAATCGGAATTGCATCAGTTTTGATTGTAACAGTACAACCCATGTATCTCTGTCGTTGGATATTTTTGGACCGATGTGATATTATGTGGTTGATAAGTAAGTTGTTCTATCCCTGAATGTCTGCAAGTTTTGTTTCTTTGATTGGTGAGAACTCCAATGGATAAGTGTGTTCTCTGCAGACTATCAACTACCTAGTGCTTCTTGAGAATTCACAGTATTTCCACTATTAGACTTTGAAAACGTAGTGGAAAGAGACAGATGAAAGAGTTTAGTCGGATTATTAAGAATCAGAAGAGAGTTATTTGTAAGTGTCGAGGTAAGAGAATTTTGTTCTAAGTGTATTATCTATAGTAAGATACTGAAAGGATGAAGTGTCAGATGTAAATGGTTACAATGTATGATGTCATACTAAGTGGAATTGGTACAAAAGTTGTTTGATAACTTTGAAATGGTTTTAGTAATTGAAGGATTTTAATAAGAGCTTTTGTTGGAAACTGTGCGTAGATAAGATTTTGCTAAGATACCTTGTGGAGTTTTGTCGAGTGTTTGTTATCCCGAAATTGAGTTGGAGTATTATGCTTTGTGTTATAACTCAATGGAAGGAATTAGAGTGTTATGCTTCTCCGAAGAGATATGAGCCTAAATGATTCAGTATGAACCAACAAATGAATTGCGGAAATGGTAAGTTAGAAGTTAACCCAATGTTGGAATAAGCATATGAGTAAGGACGTGAAGTTTGATTAGTTATGAAACGAAGACTTTGAGCCGCGAAGTCAAGAGTTAGATTTGAATATGTCAGAGTTGTATCAGAAGTAAGGATAAGTATGGATCTGAGACAGTGTTGTAAACCGTCGTTGTCGTTGAGTAAGCGAAATTCGAGGACAAATTTCAATTTAAGGATGGGAAGATGTAATACCCCATATTTTAACAAATGCTCTGTATAATATTAATTAAGTTTAATAGGGTTCTGGTGTGCTATGTGGGTTTTTCAACTTAAATAATTATAGCAACTGACGAACTTAAATTAACTAATTAGTATTATCTGACTCAGAGGTTTTATTAAATAACTGACTCAGAGAAATTTTTGGATACCCTCAATTTGGACCAGTTAGTGTTACTAACTGATAGATAATTATTATTTTTATAAAAAGAGAGAAATAAGGGTTTATAAGAAATAAGGAAGAAAGAAAGTTAGTAAGAAGAAAAGAAAAGGAAAGAAAATGAAGGAAGAAGAGAAAGAAGAGAAAGAGGAGAAGAAGTAGAAACCCTAGAAGAGGAAAAACTTTGATCATTATTCTTCTTCATCAATATTCACCAAACTCCTCGTCGATTGCAAGGTGGGTTCTTAGTTAGAAACTTTTGTTTTAGTTTTTGAATGAGTTATTGAGTTTGTGAGTCTTAGGGTTTTGGTAGAAAAATCGTAGAATCGGTAGTATGAATGGTTAAAAATCGATAAAAATGAATGAGTATGCTGATATTAGGTGTATGAACCTTTGTTGAGATTGTTTTAATGTTTGATGATGATTTGGTGAAGTTTTGGAAAGGTTCCATATGTGAAAAACGTGCATTTTTCAGCTATTGACTTTGGTTAACCGGTTAACCCAGGGTGTTAACCGGTTAACGGGTCTGTTATGTGCTACTGGATTTTATGAACTGGTGTGGTTAACCGATTAACCCCATGCGTTAACCGGTTAACACTGTAAGTGTGGAGAAAAATATTGATTGTTCCATCTTTAAAAATTCATAACTTTTTCCTCGCTTATCCGTTTTAACTGTTCTTTATATCGTTTTGATGCTAAAAATATGTACTATCTTATGATGCCAAGAAATATTATTTTTACCTGACTTTTACCCGACTTTTCTAATTAACCGTAATTATGTTAGTTAGGGAATTATGGTATTAAACGATTTGTGGAATTTATGTTAATTGTGAAGATTGAGTGAGGATAAAGACAATGAGATCACTGTGGAATTAGTTTAATTGTAATAATTAAATTAAAACGTTAGATTATGTGATTGAAAATTATATAATTAAAGGCATCAAGAATGGAGAAAAATTGAGGAAACTTTACCATAAATCAATAGTGTGGCCTAGTAATGTAACTAGGAATTGTTAGATGGTATGACTTGTGAGATACTTAGGATTACCCTAGGTTGTTGCAAACTGTTGGCGCATAGTACACGGTGTCATCCGAAAGGTCTTGAGAAAGTCTTGTGGTGGGTATTACATTGAGTCCCACGGGAAGTATCCATAAAGGCTTGAGGTATCATGGGTGAGACGGGTAGTGACTTATGGTGGGTTACACTGATTCCCACGGGAAGTCTTGCCGAGTTTAGGCTTATGGTAGGTAGTACACTGAGTCCCACGGGAAGCATGGTTTAGGCTTGTGGTGGGTATTACACTGAGTCTCACGGGAAGCATGGTTTAGGCTTGTGGTGGGTATTACCCCGAGTCTCATGGGAAGCATGGTAGTAGCCGTGGTGGGTATTACACTGAGTCCCACAGGAAGTCTTACTGATAACACTTACGATAGGTATTCCACGGAATTCTATGTAAGGTGTTGTGAGCGTTGTATGGACATTATCCATCTTGTTTTGGTTCCTTATTGAGAAGTAACTAGAGATCTTGCGGATTGTTTATATTCGAACCTTTAGAGTCGAGAGAACTTTAAGATAGGGAACCCACTGAGATGTCGATATCTCACCCCACTATTGGTGTTGCTTTTCAGGTTTCTTTTCCAGGTTTGATTTACAAGTGGAGTTATGCTCAGGATGTTTCAAGAGAAGCATAGTCTTAGTTCTTCCGCTGTGTATTTATCTTGTACAATAATGTATATTGTATTGGATCTTAGTATTTCTTTTTAGTATGATTTCCATGTCTTGTACCATTGTTGTAATATGTTTTAGAATTGGTCAAGAATGTGAATTGTACTATTAGGCACTTATGATGGTGTCAGTACCAAAATAACACTTGTATGATATTATTCTAGATATATATATATATATATATATATATATATATATATATATATATATATATATATATATATTATATGGGCGTTACAAGTATCATGAGACTCCATATACACATGATCACAAGCACACAAGTTCTCGCCTTCTCATTTTTCAAAATTGCTTACTCCACCCTTGCATAGCTCAGCTCACCGTATTTAACCTTAGTTCTAACTGTTAACCAAGGTGGTTAACAGTTAACCACATGTATAAAGCCTTCCATAAGATAATTTGTAACAAATTTCAACATTTCACATTTTTCACACTTTTTTCAGTCTCATTCTCTCTAAATTATTTCTCTCTATCGAAGCCTCTACCTTACAACCTTTTTGCACCTTGTTCAATCTTCAACATCAAGCATAAATGGAGTGGAGATCACAAAACTGAATTCTCATTTCCAAATTCTGCATTGAAGCTTCTCTCAAGAAAATCACAAGTTCTCAAGCCTTTATTTGGCTCAATATAAACCTCAAGGATCAAGCCTAACACCTCTGGTTTTCTTGTAGTTGAAGATTCATCAGATTCAACTTTTTCTTCTTCAACTTGTTCTTAAAATTTTTTAGTTGATTTTAGCTTGTTTTGGTTTATTATGAAACTTATTAGAAGCTATTGGAACACTGGATAGTTGATAGGCTCCATAGGATCATAGTTCAGTTTTTGGGGAAACAAATCTTGGCTTCGATCCTCTCTATATGTGATGTTTATACATGTTGTATGCATATTCATGGTCATGCATACATAGGTATTATTGGTGGGATGATTCGTTTCTGAATGGGCGTATGCGATTCATCCGTACTCTTTTGTGGAGAATGGTGGGGATAAATCATTGTCGGATGGGTATATGTGATTTATCTGAGTTCGATTGGATGAACTAAGTTAAGCTGGTACCACATGCATTATGTCGTTGTTGAGTTACATTGCATAATTATAATTGTTGTTTCGTTGTTGCATAATTATTGGTGTGACATTGTTGTATATGTTGATTTGTGTGAGAAACTACACTTGATATGTTTTATGCACCGTTAATATTTGAATGCGTTTCTCACCCCTTTGTCGTTGTTGTTGTATCTGTGCTTCTTTGCAAGTGAAGATAATTCAGGTACTTGAGAGTGTGTGGACTTTGTGTTGCTTGTTCGAGTCATATGACTGCTCTGATACGTACCACGCGAATGGGGATTTTGATATTTTATTTGTCTTAGTATTTGTTACGTATCACATTTATGTTGTTGGGAACCTTATAAACCAAGAATACTTTGAGGAATTATTTTGATATTTTGTTTGGCTTGAAGAATCTCCAGTGAAATTTGAAGAGAAATTATAAGAAGCGACATTTTAAGGTATGAGGAGTATCACCTTTCAATGTTCTTGATGTAAAGTTTGGGTAATGGGGATAGTTGGGTTTTTAGGGAAAACCTAGGATTTTATGAGTAGAATTAAGGGATTATTGATGAATTGATGTGTGTTGTAAATGATGTATGTGTATTAGTTATATGTTCTATACTGAAAATTGTGATTAAAAATGGTGAAAGACTGGTTTTTGAGTGAAAAATCGTAGCAGGAGTTTTGCTATCATCGCAGGGTTTTTCTGTCAAATGTGCCTTGCCAGATGCTCGCTTAGCTAGCAGTTAAAAATCTGAACTTTCCCCAACCTGAGAGGAGGCCGCTTAGCCAACAATGGGGCTCGCTTAGCGAGACCTGGAAGTGAAAAATTAATGATTTAATTGTAGAAAATTGTCTAATGATGTGTAGATATGATGTATTGATGTCGTGATGTATTATACTTGTTGCCATGATTTAGGTTGATGTTTTAGTGATCATTTTATGATAAAAAAATGAAGTTAAGATGTAAGTTAATTATATGTTAAACTTAATATGATGATTATGTGTTAATTGCATATGAAGGTATGAGTTATGTGAATGATGATACTATAATGATGCTATGACAGAATAAATAGATGATGTGAATATTTTGATGCTTATACTTACTATGTGATGAACATGACGATCAAATGAATTATGATGATTGAGTGTGAAATGGAGTTGTGATTCTATAATATGATGTTATGATTGCTATGTGATGATGAGTATATGTTGATAGATTACATGATTGATGTATAGATGCCGTATGAAGAGTCTGGTGAATATTTACATAAATGTTGATGCAAGTGTTGATTATGTTGACTATGTTGATGTTGTTGCATCATTGCATTCATGGCATACTTATGACGATGGAGGATTCAATCCCATTGTGTGGATTGGGGTGTTGTTGTTTATGTTGTTTACGTTGTTCTCTCTTTGTGGAGGGTAGATGGCCTAATGTTCATCACATGTTGAATTCGATATCACATGCATTTATGAAGTTGCATTTCGTTCTTGGTGGCATAACATGATACATATGTGTTGAGTAGATGTTTGATGAGTTTTATGATGTAATGGGTGAGAATTATGAGGTATTTCTATATGATGAATGTTTTATGATTATCTTTACTTTATGTCATTTATATATTCGTGATTACTCACCATGCTTGCCTTTGGTGATGATATATTATGCCATCCTGCAGATATTCAAGAATAAGCTTGGTGTGTGGATGTTGCTTGAAGTATTGCTTTTTGCAGTTTATGTAGTTAGGTGTGGTGACATTGCTCTGGTAGATGTAACATCGGGTGGGACACACACTTAAGTGAATCTTATGTTGTTTGTTAGGATGATTTTTATGATTTGCTAAATGTTGATTTTTAGTTATTGATGATAATTGACAATGACCTAAGGTCTTGATATTTTTATGAAATAAATGAAGGTTATTTTATGAAGATATGATTCCACTGCGAAGTTTAATTTGATTTTTGATTTATAAAAGAAGTGATATTCTAAATGTTTTAAAAACCCGTGTTACGAAGCAATAATGTTGTTAAGACATTTTATGAAGAAAATGTGGCACCTTTATGAGATGTACTCTGATTTATTTAAGTGATTATTATGTTTTATTCTGTGGGGTTAGAAGGGTGTTACAGTTTCACTTAATTTTACAACTTGCATGAGATTTCTCGACACATGGCTTTGTGATTCCATAATTCATGTTCAAGCTTAATTGTTTTCAAATACTTGATGCATTGTTCATGTTGCATAACTGTTTGCACATTAATGTTTATGTTCACATTGTTGATTCATGATGCATGTTCATGCTTGTATACTTGTGTTCATGATTACATATTGGTTTTAGTTGCATAATTATTGATAAATATCCATGTTGTATTTGTTAAAATATTAATTGTGCAAACTTTGTGGAAACTTGCTCATGCTTGGTTATTCATCAATTGATCTTACTTAATGCATGCTTATGCTTGATTCTTAGATTGTCATATGCATTTGTTTAAATGTTGATGCATAATCATGTGAATTTGGATACATGTCATTTTCAATTCAAACTTTGTGGCATACAACCATGCTTATGACCATCCATGTATGATTGTGGTGTATTCTTGGTGCTTAATTATTGTTGTGTGATACATAAGCATATGCATTATTTCATGATGCTTGCATAAACATGCTATTCTTTCCTGCCTTTTACACCTGTTCTGGTATGAATATGTGAGATGTTGTTTGTTGCCATGCCTCGTTTTTCACTTTCTGCACCCGTTGTTGTGCTGAATATTAGTTGTTATAAGCTGTTTTGTTGGCTGGATGGATTTTAATGTTATGCAAGTGTTGGAGCATTGTTGTAGCTACTGTTTTTAACTTATTCCTTGGTTTTTGTTTGTCTTTTGAGCATTCCCTAAGAATCACCTAGTCCAACTTAATTTTTGATTAAGCTTGGAGTAGGATAGACTTTAGGATAATGTTCATCCATGCTAATATTAAATAGAAATTCCCTTTCCTTATCCTTAACTATAGGATCAATATTGCATGACAATATTAGGATTGAGTCTCCCTTAGAATTTTTTCTTTTAAACCATTGAGTCTCTCCCCTCTTTCTTGAACAAAAAAAAAAACACTTAATAAAGAATATGTGTATAATGTGCCACGAGCCTTAAGCACTTGTGAAATGATAAGAGGGAATCTCTCCTAAGCTTATCTAGGGTGCTTTGCGCGCGTCTCGTCTCGGGTAGATGTGTAAAGTATTCGCTCTTATGTCATATCCTTTAGTGTTATACATACAACAAACAAAAACAAATCAAAATTCTTCTTTAAAAGACTTGAACAAGGACTCAATCGTATTATCTTCTCACCTCATTTCTCCTCAAGCGTATGGACATGTTAAGTCCATTCTACCACAAATAGGTAAACACATAAGTCTCCATACAATGAGCAGCAACACCTAACTGCTAGAACACACACTTTACCATCGTCCAACTAGTAGTGGTCAAGTTTTATTATGTTGTTGTGTATCATGCATTCATGGCATATATTAGGACGTTGGTCTAGTGATGTTGTTTGGACAATAGTCCAGTGATGTTGTTAGGACATTGGTCTAGTGATGGCCTCAATTCCATTGTGTGGATTGAGTGTGTTTTATGATATGCTCCGGTTCTAAGTGAGAATCGATCCTATGGTGGGGATATTTGGAGGGAGATAACAGGTGTTCATTGAGGATATGCTACCACATGCATGAGTCATTATTGTTGCATTACATAATACGTGACATTGTATAATTCTTGATTAAATGAAGTGTTGATGATGTTGTGAATTTAATGATGTTTTAGTGATGATTGTCAATTTGATGATATAATGACGTTGTGAATGAATTGATGATTCTTTTATAACTACTATATCTTTTTTCGTATATCTCTTATAATGATTTGTGATTATTCACCCTGCCTATTTAAATGTTGCCTCCACGTGGGTAACGTGCAGGTGATCAAGAATAACTGGTAGGAGTGTGGAGATTAGCCTTGGAGTTATTTTACCTTTATTTCTGTTTATTAGGTGTCTTGCTATGATATGTAACATTGAGTGGGGAACGCTTGAGTTGAAGTTTATGTTGTTTTGTTAGACTTATTTTATGAGCTTTCTATATGATTAGATTTTTATTTGAAGATGTGACTTTTGATAATGACCAAAAGACTTTGATGTTTGGCGAAATCAAATAAGTTACTTTGAGACTATGATTCCGCTACGAAGTCTGAATTATTTTAAATGTTTTGAAAAACTCGTGCTACGGAGCAGGATAATTTATTTAAGATGTTTTTATGATGATGTGACACCCTTATTGGTGCATTGTGTTGAACTATTTATTAATTTATTCATGAAATACTTGTGGATTTAGAAGGGTGTTACAGTTTTTGGCCTAACAAGTTCGTGAGTCTGATAATGCCCACCATTATCCTTTATCTTGAAATCCGTCTATTGAGGGATGGTTGAAATGCAACGTGGATGCAACTTTTAACCATGGTAATACTAATCGAGGATGGTGTGTTCATGATAACCATGTTTTTTTTATTAATTCAAGAGTAGCTTGGGATCTTAGCTCTTATTCCGTGATTGAAGCTGAAGCTTTGGCCCTTATGGAGGCAAACCTTGGAGCGATTGATTAACACCTAGAGAATGATATTTTTTTAGAATGACTCCCAAAGAGTCGTCTAAGCCATTCATTCTAATCTCAATGGTGGTTCCGAGTTTTGCTTTATAATAGCTTTAAGGTGAAGTTTGTAAAGCGTCAAGCGAATTTGGTTGCTCATTTTCTTGCAAGGACGGCTAAATCTTTGTATAGATGTAGTAGATTTAATTTGATTCCTCCTTATATTGAACATGTTTTGATAAATGAATTACATTGAGTTTGTTATGATAAAAAACTACACACACACACAGATATATATATATATATATATATATATATATATATATATATATATATATATATATATATATATATATATATATATATATATATATATATATATAAAATAGAAATTTTTAACCGGACACTGGTTAACATTATCCCATACTTATTAATTTATGGAGTTAACTTTGATTTTGTTCGTGGTTGGGATAATAATTGAAAATAATTATTAATTAATAGAGTTAATTAAAGAAACACTACGCCAAAAATGCTTTTTAACAGCGCATCTTAGACAGCGCTTTTAAGAGAAAGCGCTGTCTAAGGTTAAAATTAAAATTAAACACGGAAAATGGTCCAAAAAAATAATGAAAGCGCTGTCTAAGGGGGGGGTCTTAGACAGCGCTTTCAAAAAGCGCTGTCTAAGACCCCCCTTAGACAGCGCTTATAGAAAGCGCTTTTATATATATACCTTAGTCAGCGCTTTTGATAAAGCGCTGTTTAAAGTTTTTAAATTAAAAAAAAAATAAAACCAAAAGCGCTGTCTAAGGGAGGGGGGGGGGGGGGGGGGTTAGAAAGCGCTTTTGGAAAGCGCTGTCTAAGGCATACCTTAGAAAGCGCTTTTCCCAAAAGCGCTGTCTAAGGTCTAATTAAAATTAAATTTCATACTTCTATTTTCATTCTCTGTTCTTTTCGTTTTCCCTCCTGCGAACGTTTCCAGAGCGAACCCTAACAGCGAACGTTTCCAGAAGAACTTGAAGTCATTGAAGTCATTGAAATTTGTTTGAATCGTTCGTCTGTTCTTCATCGCGGTATGTATTTCAGTTTCAGTTCACGTTTTCATTCATTCATTCATGTTCTTCGTTTCAGTTCTTCATTTCAGTCATTCATTCATTTCTGTTTTCGGATTTCAGTCATTCGTTTCAAGCATTGCAAGAGTTTAATCGGTCATTTCTGAAAGTGTTTGAAGAATCTCATTACGGTATGTGTTTCAGTTTTGATTTTTTTAGGAATCGTTCATTTCCCTGATTTAGCAAGCTTTTTGTTCTGGTTGTGGTTGGTTATGGAAAAATCAGTACTTTTCATAACTCAGTTTTCTTTTATAACTAATGCATATACATTCTTCAATGTTTATTGTTTATCTGTGCATGTGTTTCTCCCGGGTTATTAAAAAATATCTTTTGATAATATTGTTGTCACTTTCAACTAACACTTACCACTTATCATAGTTGTTTGTCTTTAAAAAGACAACATTTCTCATAAGTTCAATTTGAGCTAAAATTTGTTAATCACTATACTATTGGTATAGAAAGATATATGTTTCAGGATTGTAGAAATGTAATGTTTTATAGAAATATGCCTGTTTATCATCTATGTGGTTAAAGATTTTGGCAAGTGGAGTGTGTTTTGCTTATTATTTGTTAAGTTGTTTTCTTTCTCAAGGAAAGTTTTTAATTTATTATGGTGTATATGTTTCATTTTGTCAACTTTAAAGTTTAATTATTGTATTATTGCATACATCATGAAAATTATGAGGTTCTTAAAATTAGAATGATGATTTACATGTACCCCCTTAGTAAGTATTTTCCTAGTGAGAAGGATAAACACCAATTAGACCATGCTTCTTTGTACTGCTGCATTATAAGAGCTCAAGTCCAAGCTCATCATTTAGATTTCTCCCATAAAATGATTGAACGAACTCTTATATAGTTATAGGTATAGTTATAGGTATATTGTAATAAAAAAAGTTTGATTCTTGTAATATAAAAAATGAAAGTGATGAGGTAATTAAAGTTGGTATATTGGCGTATCGGATACGTTATTGAAGTTTATATTAACATTGGTTATGTATACGTTTTTTAAGTAGGAAAACCATGGATAAAACATGGATCTGTGCCGATCGAATGACCAAAGAGTACGAGAGTGGGGTTGCGGAATTCGTTAAGTATGCTGTTCAACACGCTGAAAACCCCAGACGAATGCATTGTCCTTGCTTGCGTTGTTGTTATATTGGTAAGGTTGACGCACATGGATTGAAATCGCATTTGCTGAGGCATGGAATTGATCAAAGTTATCAGTGTTGGATATTTCATGGTGAGAAAATTAACGGGAATGTTGAATCGAGTGGAAAAAGTAATACGACCTATGCTTCATACGACAAAGACACGGAAACATATGATTGTGATCGAGTTGAAGAGATTGTAGAAGCACTGGAAGAAGATCTTCATGATTGTCCTGAAATGTTTGAGAGGATGGTAAGCGATGCAGAGAAACCGTTGTACAAAGGTTGCACTAAATTCTCAAGACTTTCTGCGGTATTAAAGTTGTACAACTTAAAGGCGGGCAATGGATGGTCGGATAAAAGTTTCACAGAGTTGTTGGCCCTTATGAGAGAAATGCTACCGGATGATAATGTTCTTCCTAATCGAACCTATGAGGCAAAAAAAATGTTGTGCTCTATTGGCATGAGCTATGATAAGATACATGCTTGTCCTAACGATTGCATTTTGTTTCGTAACGAATATGCAACGTTAACTGAGTGCCCCAAATGCGGTTTGTCTCGATATAAGAAAAGATTATCTCCCGCAAAAGTCTTATGGTATTTTCCGATAATTCCGAGATTTAGGCGCATGTTTCGTAGTGAAACCGATGCAAGACATCTTACTTGGCATGCAGATGAAAGAATTACTGATGGAAAGTATCGGCATCCGGCTGATTCACCACAGTGGTCGAAGATTGATAATGATTATCCTGAGTTTGGATCAGAAGCAAGAAACCTTCGATTGACATTATCTACTGATGGAATGAACCCACATGGTCTTCAAAGTATTTCACATACCACATGGCCTGTGATTCTTATGATTTATAACCTACCTCCGTGGCTATGTATGAAGCGTAAGTACATGATGTTATCTATGTTAATCTCTGGGCCTAAACAACCAGGTAATGACATAGACGTATACTTGACACCTCTGATCGAAGATTTAAAGATTTTGTGGGAGAACGGTGTGGAGGTTTATGATGGATATAGGAAAGAAAGTTTCAATTTGAGGGCGATGTTGTTTGGCACAATTAATGATTTTCCAGCATACGGGAATCTATTTGGGTATAGCATTAAAGGTCAACGTGCGTGTCCTGTTTGTGAAGACGGAACCGATACGATTCGATTGGAACTTTGCCAGAAGAATGTGTTTCTCGGTCATCGTAGATTCTTACATTCTAAACATCACTACCGCGGGTGGAGAAAAGCATTCAATGGAGACACCGAACATCGTAGAGCTCCACCCGCATTGTCAGGTGAACAAGTTTTTGAAAAGGTGAAAGATGTGCGTACTGAGTTTGGCAAGCCTTTTGCACATAAGATTGTGAAAGGTGGGTGGAAGAAAAGGTCGATATTTTTTGAATTGCCATATTGGAAGTCTTTGTACGTGAGACATTTTCTCGATGTTATGCATATTGAAAAAAACGTATTTGAAAGTGTTATCGGTACATTACTCAATATAAAAGGCAAGTCTAAGGATGGCCTTAAAGCAAGGGAGGACATGTTAAAAATGGGAATGAGAACTGAATTAGCACCCGTGAAGAAAGGAAGACGAACATATCTACCACCTGCTGCTTTTACTTTATCTAGAAAGGAGAAAAAAATTTTGTGTAAGTCTCTGAGTGAAGTTAAGGTTCCAGAAGGATACTCATCTGATATCAGAAGACTTGTTTCTATGAAAGACCTCAAGTTGAAGAATTTGAAGACACATGATTGTCATGTTATAATGGAACATTTTCTACCGATCGGTATACGTTCTATTTTGCCAGAAAAAGTAAGAAGTTCCATAACTAAATTGTGTTTTTTCTTTAGGTCAATTTGTAGTAAGGTGATCGATCCCGAGATCTTACCAACACTACAAAAAGAGATTGTAATTACCTTGTGTGAGCTTGAAATGTATTTTCCTCCGTCTTTTTTTGACATAATGGTTCATTTAGTTGTTCATCTTGTGAAAGAGACACAGTTGTGTGGACCAGCTTATATGAGATGGATGTACCCTGCTGAACGGTATATGAAAATATTAAAAGGGTACGTGAAATCCCGAAGTCGACCAGAGGGTTGTATTGTTGAACGATACATTGTTGAAGAAGCTGTTGAGTTTTGTACTGAATATTTGTCTAACGTTCAATCGATTGGACTCCCCAGAGCTCAGATTTTCGACAAAATGGAAGGTAAAAAATTAATTGGGAATAAAATTGTGACAATATCAAGGGATGAACGGGATCAAGTTCATTTGTATGTTCTGCACAATAATAATGAGGTTGAGCCATATGTTGAAATGCACAAGGATGTACTCCGAAGGTTAAATCCGAACAGAAATGAAAATTGGATAGTTATAGAGCACAATCAAAGTTTCATACAATGGTTGAAGGATCATATTTATTTGAAGCGCTCTTCAGATCCTTCTTCGGTAACAGAAAGGTTGAGATGTTTGGCATATGGTCCAAGTTTGCATGTGTTTTCTCATAGCGCATATTCAATTAATGGATACACATTTTATACCAAAGAACAAGATGATAAGAGTACTATGCAAAATAGTGGTGTCACCGTGCTAGCTGAAGCAATGCATATATCAAGTATGAAGGACTTAAACCCCAAATATGCAAATTTGTCATATTTTGGAGTTATTGAGCACATTTGGGTGTTTGATTACGAGAAGTTTCAGATTCCCATCTTTGGTTGCAAGTGGGTGAATAGTAGTGGCATACGAATGGATAAGTCTGGATTTTTGCAAGTTGATCTTACTAGGGTGGGGTACAAAGATGAACCTTTTATTCTAGCATCTCAGGCTAAACAAGTGTTCTATGTGAATGACCCGAAGAGTACAAAATGGTCTATAGTGCTTTTCTCTAACAAAGTGACTGATGATAGCGGTGTCGATCAATGTGATATTGATGTTGAGAATGAGTCATGCATTAGACGGAATGAGTTGAATAGAAATGATGAAGTTGAGGATCTTATACCGGATGAGTCATATATAAGAAACGATCATAATGAGGGAATTTGGATCAATTCATCCGTACGCATTGCTAAGAAACAAGTGATTAATATTCCAACAAAGAAAAGAAAGAGATGTTAGTGACTTAGGTAAATTATCCATGGTTTCTTTATTTTATTTTTTCGATTGTTTTGATTATAAGTTATATGTGATAATGCATGATTTCTTTATTTTTTTGTTTTCAATTGCTTTGATTATAAGTTATATATGATAATGCATGATTTCTTTATTTTTTTGTTTTCAATTGCTTTGATTATAAGTTATATTTGATATTTGATGGTTTCCTTGGTTTATTACAGGTTAGACATGGCTGATGACCAACCTGAGGAAGTTCCTAAAAACGTATCCGCGGAAGAAGAAATTCGAAGAGGCATCACAGTAATGAGAAGGGTGGTCCAAGGAAGATCTCGAGGCATCATACTAGATGTCTATTGGAGCACCCAGGGACAGCTTATAGAACCTAATGGGCATACCTTAACTAGTTTTATCGGTGCACTAGTAAGGAATGAAATTCCCATTACATGTGATGATTGGAGAAACAAAGAGCTGAAAGAGTCCAAAGATAAAATTTGGAGTGAGATAAAGGTACAATCATTTGGCCCTTAATTATACGGTATCAATTATGTTTTTTCAATTACCGATACTAACTATCAATCTGTATGTTTTTCTTAGCGATGTTTTAACATCGAAGAAGAAAGAAGAGGCTTTTGTATGAAATTGGCCGGAAAGCTTCTAAGAGGGTTTCAGACATTTTTATCATCCAAGTTCCTAAAGGATGCGGATGGTAATTTTGTGGATGCGGAGCTTCCCAAAAAATATGAAAGTTTGATATCGGCTGAAGAATGGGAAGCTTTCAAATCCAAAAGACAAGACCCGGTTTTTCAAAGAATAAGTGCTACAAATCGGGAAAGAGCATCAAGTCCCGCATATCCGTACCGAAAAGGACGTGTCGGATATGGACGGTTAGAACAATCCATGGTAAGTATTTATAAATTGCGATAACAAATTTGTTCATCATATATTAGTTTTATCTGATCAAATTGTATGACTTAATGTGTAGCTGCAGAAGGAGGAAAGTTCAGAATCATCTCTTCCTGCACATGTTTTGTGGAAGGAAGCCCGTGTGGGCAAATCTGGAGTTCCTCAAGAAGAAGTTTTACAAGTATACCAGAAATGTGTAAGTATAACATTTTTTCATTAATTGAATAACATTTTTATACACAAATATTTGACAAGTGTACGATATTCATCTGATTTTTCAGGAGGAGCTATCTCAGTCTTTATCTCCCGATGATACTAGGAGCATACTTGGTCGGGCATTAGATGTCCCTGAGTATTCTGGTCGGGTGAGGGGTAAGGGATTTGGAGTCACTCCGACCTCCCAGAGTATTAAAAAAGGAAAGGCTCCTAGTAATCGGGAGCTTCATGCAAGAATGGAAGCCATGCAAGCTGAGCTTGATGCATTGAGGAGAGAAAGAGAGGCTAGCGCCTCAACAGTATACAGAGATGCTTCGGACAAAGACAGTATCAACTGTACCTTTCAGCCGAACATTCCAGAGGTAATTACATATAATTGTCTTAAATTGAACTATTTGCTTAAATTATGTATTTGACATATATACACATTAACGATTTCTTGTTATTATTGGTTTTAGGGCATTTCCCATTGTCAGCTGTATTTGTCGTCACCATACTATCGGATGGTTGGCAAGGGAAAAGTGCATAACGTTAGCGGAGTATTACTCCACACTAGAGAGCTCCCTGCTGGATGTTTGAAGGTATCAGTTGATATTGCAGTTGAGCCGAATGCAGCATTACCATATCCTAGCGATGATTCGGATGCAACAACGGTGCACGAAGCAGTAGGTTCGTTTGTTGCATGGCCGACAAACCTCATATGCGTAGGATATGTGGTATGATTAAAACTTATGTTAACTTCCTTGGTATATTCAAAGTTTAAAATTTATGCTTAAAATTTTACTTACATATTTTCCTATGTTAAATAGACTCCCACACAATCCAAATCAAAAGATAGTGCGATTCCACGGCATACCGAGTCCACGGTTTCAAGAAAAGAGGTAATATACAATTATATGACATATATTCATGGAAGTTGTTACATTCTTAATTTGATCTAACTATTTATATGACATGTAGCTTCAAGAAAATGAGGCTAGCAATGCCTCCGCACAACAAAAAAAGGAGGTTAGCAACGCCTCCGCACGGGTACAAAGTTCTGGTGCTAAGAAGTCCGTAGCTAGGAAAAAACCTACCACCAAGTATAGGTCGTGCCTCAGGACATTTCTAGAGATGACCGATATACCGACCGGAGGTGTTCGGACTATACCTATGGAGGTAGGGATTTTCGGCTTTGATTACGAACAAATGATTGGTAATGAGGACTTCATGCAAGTTTTTGGTCGTGAAGAAATCGGCGTCAACGTTGTCAATACATATGTTAGGTAAATCCGGACTACTTTGTTTTATTAATTAAACAACTTATTTTAATGATGTTTACTTTATGTTAATGATGTTTTTATATTAGGTTTTTGTATGACAAATTGATGCGCCCCAATGGTTTGGACGTGTCATTCGGATTCTTAGCACCCGCGACCGTCAACTATAGTTTAATGATAAGTAGACCGGATACCGTGACGGAGTACGTTCTTCGGATCCTCGTGGAGAATAAAGATGCGGAGAAGTTGTTTTTTATACCGTTTAATACCGGGTTAGCATTTCATTCTAAATTCATCTATTATAATTATTTTCCAAGTTACCATCTAACATTTGCCTAATCATTACAGTGGACATTGGTTGTTGCTCGCAATCAATCCTATCCGAGAAATTGTGTATTATCTTGACTCGTTAGGAAATGATTGGACAACATACCCGGATATGAAGGTCCTAATTGACACGTAAGTGAGAATGTTCAAAATTTTTCTTAGTTTATGTGAATTGTTCTAATTGCTTCATTTTTATTTTATTAGCGTCCTACAAGCTTTTCAGGCCCAACGAGTTATCCAAACCTCAAGGAGGGGCGCCAACTCCATTGCATGGATTAAAGTGGCGGTATATTTTTAATTACCGCGTTTTTTATTATATTAGTGATGACTACACTTGATAAAACTTAGGATTTATAATCCATATTTTTTTTTCATATGTAGTGTCCTATTCAACGTAATCAAATAGATTGCGGGTATTTCATGTTGAGGTTTATTCGAGATACTCTCATGTTGGGCCGATTAGAGATTCCCACCGATGTATGTATTTCTAACTTATGAGTTATTTTTATATTTACACATATCTCATATAATTAAATAGTTGGAATTAATTCAAAATATGTTATATTATTATGTAGTACTTTGATGAATTCAAGTGTGCATCTTATACAAAGGATCAAGTGGACGAAATCAAAGAGGAGTGGTGTCAATACATGATAAAGCTCAAAGTGTGTAATTAATGTGTACATTTGTAGTAGTATATGTAATGACTTATAAATGTAAACATACATTTGTATATATTTTGATACATTTATGGCAAATTTGGTTTTAATTGGTTTGAATTGGTTAGCCAAAAATTGGTAAAAAAAAGGCCAAAATGGCATATATAAAATGTGATAATTGTCTGCAAAAATCTGGTTGAAAACAGGTACCAATTCTGGTTTATAAACCTGGAAAAAATGTGGTTACAAACAAATCCTACAAAAAATTTCGTATACCTTAGACAGCGCTTTTGCCAAAAGCGCTGTCTAAGGGGGGGATTAGAAAGCGCTTTAGGCAAAAGCGCTGTCTAAGGGGGGGGGGGGGGGCTTAGACAGCGCTTTGTGAAAAGCGCTGTCTAAGGTATACCTAAAAAAATTAAAATAGGAGGGGCTTAGACAGCGCTTTTGGCCAAAGCGCTGTCTAAGGTAGGGGGATTAGACAGCGCTTTTGAAAAGCGCTGTCTAAGGTGTACCTAAAAAATTTAAATTAAAAGGGTCTTTTAAAGCGCTTTTGGCCAAAGCGCTGTCTAAGGGTGGGGGATTAGACAGCGCTTTTCACATTTTAAAAAGCGCTGTCTAAACCTTTAGCAGCGGAGGTTTAGACAGCGCTTTAAAGCGCTGTCTAAGGCTAAAAAAAGCGCTGTCTAAGGTCTTGTTTGTTGTAGTGAAAACATTATTAAATATTTTTAAATATAAAATTCATGGGAAATAATTATAGCTTTATATTTGTTGAGCGTTTGCCATTTTAATAATTTATTTTATAAAAATTCATAACAAATTTCTTTAATCAAAATATATAAACTTTTTATAGCCACACACCGAACAAAACTTTTGGATTCGTCACTGAAAAAGCAAGTAACTGTTAAAGAAGGAATTGAATCCTCTCTAATTTTTTCTCTCATGCTCTCTCTTATGTGTCATTATGCATCATTGGATTAATCTGACCATTAAAAGACAACAAAGAAAAACAAATGTTATTTAAAGAAGAGAGAAAAATATGTTTAATGTTATTTTTCTTTTATTTTCATTTATTATAATTAACTAATTAATTATATTAGTGACATATAGTTTTGTTGGAAGCAGTATAACGAAAATCAACAAAAATTTTGGAAGTATTTTTTTGGGAATTTATCGTGTCCACAAAGATCGGTGTTATTGAACCACCGTTCGACAATATCTAAATTTATGAGTTTAGATTAAAACAATTTTAAGGTAAATGCGGGAGTGTAAATAAGAACATAAAAAGTATACATTCTTCGGAGAAAAGAAACTTATCAAGCATATATATAATTGACTCCTCACAAACTTAAACTTATTGACCGATTATACTCAACCTACAATACTCATCAATATCATCTGGTATCACTCACAACAATGTCCATCTCTGACACACTGAGTTGAGAGAACAACCGTATTACTATCGTCGCCACTCTCGCACCCGACTCAAGTTACGAAAGACATCCATATCACTCACATCGATACTCTCACGTCTGACACAACCAACACGGAAGCATTAAGCGTTGACAACCATAAATATTGTTAACTCTAAATCTATCTCTAGCATTCAGAAACTAATAGATAATAATCCTTAATCAAGGTTCGTGATTTTTATCTCTAACATAACCCAAACCCCGAGCATAAAGCAAACATCAAGAACAACATCGATAAAGATTTGTAAAGCACATTTTATGCAACACCATGAACAACAAATATACATAAGATCAAAGTAAATACATATACAAACCCAACAAATAGAGATTACAAAGAGAAGCGAAGAAGAAAAACCAAACATTTTTTGGTTTGTCAACACCAATCGACGAGAGATTCGATGAGAGATCATCCAAATACAAGCTACAATGTTGTTTTCTAGCTAAATCCTTTGAAGAAATGAATTTTGATGGTTTGGGAGCAAAAAATACCCAAACCATAACCTAAAGAATATGTTTTTGGCCATTTATAAGCTGTCATGATCGTAGAGCGCGCTAAGCCTGCTCCTGCGCGCTAAGCGTGGTCTCATAAATTATTAAACCGCGCTAAGCGCGCAACTTGCTGCCTTTATCCTCTGTGTTTGTGCTACAAGCCCGATAAGCGCACTTGAGCATGGTTAAAAGTCCAAAATTATTTTCTTCATATCTTTTGATCTGTAACTAAGATTTGTGCCTGATTCAAAGCGTTGGAAAGTTTATTCAATGCTCTATCTAACAATACTCCAATATCAATGCTTTAATACCTATAAAAATAAATGCAAAACAATTAAATTCAATGATATTTATAGGATAATGTAATATATACACAAAAACATAAAGTAAACATATTTACAAACAAAATGAAGTTTATTCGAACGATTACAATAAAAAGTATCGATAAGTGCAACAAAACTTATATACAAAAATAGCTACTTTTTGAATTTCTCAAGTTTTTCCATACAATTTTAGCAAAATAGTCCTAGACAATTGTAATGTTATGAAGCAATTCCAGCATGTGTCATTGTTATTCATTGTTATTGGACAACATTCTTTATAGCATCACTTGTATTAAAAATGTGTATTAATAAAATTATTTTCTTGATGTTGAAAAAAATAGTTTATCCATATATAAATTGTACTATTGTAACATATTTTCAGAAAAATACTACGTAAACAATAAAGTTAGGTAAATTATAATTGATTTATAATAATAATTTTTTTTATATTGACAATATTATAAAATAGGCTAAATTATCTATAAAATCCTTTAAATTATTTAATTGTAACAATATGATCATTTATGTTTTTTTTTTTGCTACAAGTAGGTCTTTTATAAGTTATTTTAAAATATCAAGTTAGTCTCAAGTTTTTTTTTTGTAACCATTGGTTCCTTTTTTAAAAATCTCTGTTAAAATAAATTGCAAACTCATATATCATTCGAACTGGTTTTTCGCGTTGATCATGAATATATAATTAATTTTGCATTTTTTGATTGTAATTTTTGGTCCGATCGATGATTTTTTCATTATGTATTCCATCAATTTTACCTATTTCTCATGAACCGTAACTTGTTTGATGAATTTGATTGAGTATTCGTGATCAGCACGAAAAACCAGTTCAAATAGTATGAGTTTGCAATTTATTGTAGGAAAGATTTTTAAAAAAGGACCAAAGTGTTACAGAAAAAACCCTAAGAGACTAACTTGATATTTTAAAATAATTTAAAAGACCTATTTATAGAAAAAAATAACATAAATAACTACATTGTTACAATTAAATAACTGTAAGTAATTTAATCTATAAAATATTAAACTTAATTATCTTTTATTAGATACATTTTTTTTGTTACAATTACTTACATACATTTATCCTATATTTTTATAATAAATAAGTATCATTTTGGTTATTGTCATTTTTATTAAATATAAAAATTAATTTAATTAATTGATTAAATACATAAAAGAAGTTTGCCAAATAAAAATATTTATTAAATAAAATATATTAAAATGAAAAAAACACATAATGCTTTTTTCTTTCTCTTCTTTAAATGATATTAAATAAAAAATATTAAAATGAAAAAAAAAACACGTAATATTTATTTTTTATTTGGCAAATATATATATTTTTTATATATTTAATCAATTAATTAAATTAATTTTTATATTTAATAAGTAATTATATATTTTAAAAAATCATGTATGTAAGTAATTATAACAAAAAATATATATGTAAGTAAAAATAATAATTATAATATTATAAAAATTATAAAAAAAAATTAGCGTTCTCACTTTTTTATGTGTGATACTTTTGTCTCTTAAATATTTAATTAATAAATGAAAAAAAGAAATTAACAATAATATATATTTCTCTCTCTTCTTTTAAGTAACATATATTTTTCTTTGTTGTCCTTTAATGGTTATATTAATCCAATGATGCATAACGAAGATATGAGAAAAAATTAAAGAGGATCCAATTCGATTAAGAAAACATATGTGATTAAACTTAATTGTGATTAACAAGAATCTGAAGTATAAAAAGAACAATTGATTTCCTCTTAGTTTTAATATCAAAGTAAAGTGCACAACGGTTGAATAAATTATGTCACGCATTACTGTACCCACACGTGGCTCCTATATATTTCATGGTCCCTATGCATAAACCCTATCACCATCTACCACCTGTTAATGGGTGCCACCACCCCAAAATATAATCATACACTATAGTACTATAATCATATGTGCATGCATCCACTACAAATAGTCTATAATGCCATGCAAATTATGTGATGGACCGCTTGTCAGAAATGTCCTGTGAACATCCTCTATGGGTTTGTAATGTGGTAGATATGAATGAGAATGAAATTCACATTACTATACATGTGATAGAGCTGGACTATTATGGTAAGAGAAGGTAAATTGTGTGGTGCATGTGGTAGCAATTAAACCTAACCCCTTCAAATGACATTAAATATTTCAACTTTTTTTTTTTTTTTACGTTTTGAATTTTTAGGTATTAGGTGTGTTCATTTTCTCATGCATGCAAGAGCTATATAAATACATGCATATATGGTGAATATTTGTATAAAGTAGTTTAAGTGTAAGTGTAAGTTTAAGTGAGTGTGTTTTAGTAGAGATTCTTGTCATGGAGAGCAAGTTTACTTTGTTGGTTGTTGTTGGGGTGTGTTTAGTGTTGGGAATGTCTCAATATGTAGATGGAAGGAAATTGAAGAAGGAGAATGAAGAGATGAAAAATCCTGAATGGTTATTTGATGTTCCTTCTAAGGGGTTTGGTGGCGGTGGAGGGTTTGGAGGAGGAGGAATTGGCGGTGGTTCAGGTGGTGGGTATGGAGGAGGTGCAGGTAGTGGTTTAGGGGGTGGATATGGAGGAGGTGCAGGTAGTGGTTTAGGGGGTGGGTATGGAGGTGGAAGTGGATTAGGTGGTGGATATGGGGGAGGTGTAGGTAGTGGTTATGGGGGTGGAATATCTAAGGGAATTGTAGGTGGAATTGGAGGTTATGCTTACAAAGGAATTGGAGGAGGTGTAGGAGGAATTGGTGGGGGTGTTATCGGTGGAGTTGGTGGTTTCATTGGTGGTCACAAGAATGTTGAAGCAAATAAACCTTGAATTTGATTTGTACTTTGGTTGTGTACTTTTGTTGATTTGGTTTTTCATCTAATAACTTTGTATGGTACAAACTAAATAAGTACTACTTAGATGTTTCACCTTTCCTTTGATTGTAGTTTGTTTATTTTCAGAATCTATTAATGTAATATGTGTTCTATAGAGGAGTTCTAGAGTTGTAATGTTGGTTTATTATCCTTCTATTGAAAAATGTCTTATTTGCGTTATCTGTAATCCTTAAAAAAAATTAATTTATTGATTTTAATATAAAATAATTAAATTTATTAAAATACTCTAATAATTTACAGTTAATAAAATGATTATATGGAATGAGATACAATAAATAAAAAATATTACAATTTTAATGATAATATAAAATAACAAATAATTTAGACTGCAACTCTCTAATGTCTTAGGCAAATTCTAAGTAAAATTAGGCGATTTACATGTGTTAATTCTCTATCCACAACTTATAATTACATATTCCAAGTTAATTTATAAGTTTAACAATTGCTACTCATATAATTTCATTTTGTGCGCTTGTCAACATCTTACAGAATATTAATAATAAAAGCAGTTGAATATAAATTATATAATCAAAATACTCAAATAACATCAAACCATCATATGATCCAACAAAGTAAAATCAAGTCCATCTTCTAAGACATAATCTAGAGAAATCTAGCTAATCATAGTTAAACAATGAAATTCTATGAGTTTAGATGAAGATTGCATGAGAATCAATGAAGAAATATGTCTTCAATGATTCAAAAACTCTTAAAATTTGTGTTGTAGAGTTCACTTTCGTCACCCTGTCTTCTCAAAATCGGAACCCTTGCAAAAATAGCATATTTTTTCAATTTAATTAAACATCCAAAAATGTGTCTGACACGTGTACCATCGCGGCCACGATAAACAATATCGCGATCATGAGGATTTTAGAGGCTTTTTTCATGCTGTTTTTCTTGGTTTCTCGTCTTATTTTTTCTAAGTCCCCAGTTTCTCATTCCTTTGCTATTTTTCTCATTTCTTCATCATTTTAACTCATCTTTTATTTAAAATTTCACTGATTCCATCAAAATAGTTGTAAATATTACGTAATGACAAAGTGTCATCACAATCCCAAACTTGCTTTATTTCTTGTCCTTAAGTAACCTGTTTGTAAACTGAATTTGTCTCTCATCTCACCTTTGTTCACTCAAATTGACATGGTAATCACACAATCAACATACAAAAGCATTTTATCATAAGTTTGAAATTTTGTCTTAAGTCAATCAAAGTCATATTTAAAGATACACTTTCGAGGTCTTTCTAAAATATTAATGGGGCTTATGTCATGATAGGATATTTTGGGACAATAGGTTTAAATATTTGGAGTTAGGCATCTACTTTTTCTTATGTTTCCATGTTCCTTTCATAATAATCTTTCTCCTGGTCAATCGGTACTAGAGAATACAATTTGTTGGTCTTATTTTTTTCACAATTTTTTTTGAAGAAGTCATTTTAACTTCTTTATTTTATGTACTTCTTTTTTCTGTTTCTTTTGTTTTGACCAATTTTCTCTAGTACTTCAACACTAAATTTAAACGTTGCTAACTTTCAAGAGCAACTTCAAACTTATTCTTTTGCATCATACAAGGAAACTAAACTTTCTACTTAACTCCAAAGAGGGTGGGAAAATTTAATCTTTTAATTCAAATGGTAATATAATAGGTTATGTCATTAAAACAAGTGCTCAGACTCAAAGTGGTTTAAACAATAGATATAAACATTTTCTAACATAGTGGCTTGCAAAGATCAAAGTTTCCACAAATAAGTGCCTCAATGTGTATTTATCATACCAATATACTAAGCAGAAATAAAGCAAATTCTAGAAAATAACAATTATACAAATACCCTAATGATAAGGAAACGTTAGTAGTGGAGTTTTTGGCTCAAACTTTAATATATGAGGTATCTGGAGATTGAGTACAATTCAGTTGGTTATCCTTTTTCTTCATTAATAACAATCTTCATCAAGAACTTCTATGATGATCAACTTTTTTTGTTCATTCTTTTCTGGTGACATGTTTTTTTCCTTCATATTGTCACTAGTAGGATAGAAAATCATTAAATAAAAGAAACAACATCCAAAAACTCATTCATTAAGTAAATCATAAAGAAATAGCACAAAAACAGGAAGATCACTCATCAGACAAGCTAATACTCTTGATTAAACTAGAATTCAAAAGGGAAATCATAAAAAATGACAAAATGAAATAAAGCTAATTGACACCAATTTGTAGGTTGTCTCATATGCAATACTTATTTAAGGTCCTTAGCTTGATTGTTCACTTCTCTAATCAGGTTCTTTCTTTAGACTTGTATTAATGTATCTAATTGGTTTGAAATCAAACTTGATCTTGTGCCTGTAGTTAGTCGGATTTCTCCCCTTTAGATCACATGTGTTCCAGCCACGCATTCCCCTATTCTTTCTCAACACTTTTTAGGTCTCTCTTTTTTCAAACTAGGTGAAGGAATAATAGTTCGATTATGTGGTCTTAGTTGATTTCTCAAGAGAACACGCTTCAGATTTGAATAGGGCTTGTAAGTTCTGTATTTATAGGAATGACATTAATTTTGTAAAACAAATATAGCAACAATAAAATGTATAGGATCTTGCAAAATAAAGAAAAAGTTAAAGAAAGGAAGTCCTATTGTGCGCCTAAACATGTTGAGTTGAAGTGTTTCAACATCTGGAGCAACATGTCAAAGAAGATGTCCTAAATAGTTCATTCGACATCATGAACTTACACATGTGGATTGAAGATTCTGTTATTATTTAACAGAAGCAGAATATTCAGAGAATTAAAGCAATCCAATGTGGCACTGATTGAAAGATCTTGAAGATTCAAATTTATATTGAAGACAAATATTGAATAAATATAGACTTTCTATATTTAGAGATATTTTAGGAAGTTATTATTTTTGAAGATCTTATTTGTAGCATATTTTCTGCATGATTGTAGCAGCTGCTATGCTGCGTTTTTAGGCCCAAAATCTAGTTGGGATTATGTTATAAAAAGAAACCTTGTAACCAAGGTGTAACAACCAACCAAAGATGTAAACATTGTATCATTAGGGTTGAGTTCTCAAAGCTGTTAAGCAAGAGGTTGTGTGTACTTGACTGAAGCTTTGAAGCAAGGTTAAGATATTTTCATGGAAGTGTGTCTTCTGATTCTGAATTGTTAAGTTAGTTATCACTGTTGTGATTGAGAGGGAGAGAGTAAGATGGGTTTCTCATATTTAAGAGTTCCTAAGTAGAAGTTTCATTGGTAGTGATTAAGTGAGAGGATTGTAAATTGAGTGGTTTGTTGTGGGTCCTTGAATTGATACTACATAATAATTCAAATATGTTCTTTACTGCTTTTCTGTTATGTATATTATGCAATATGTTTGCTGAATGTCAAATCAGATGTCTAAATATCCCATAGGATAGTTATAATCTGGTATATCAGAATGTTATATTGTTGTTGTTTGTACCTTGCCATGTTTTCAGTAACAGACCAGATGTCTCGACATTGTATTCAACATCTGAGTCTATCACACCAGAATTTCAATTGGTATCAGAGCAGGTATCCTAGTCTGTTTCTGGATGAGATCCAATGGGGATACTTTTTGTCTCTTGGTCAAGGTGGAAGATGTTTACTAAAAAGATGTTTGTTGTGTGAATGGTCCCTAGAAGTGGAGGATGGACTATTTTGTTGTTGCAGCTGGTGGAGAGCTATTGTTGTAGTAGGTTTGATTTATTTTCAAACCTATTGTAGTTTGGTGTCACCTGGAGTATGTTGATAGGGCTGATATATGAAACTTGAAGTGTTTGAGGAGTCTGTGTGTTAATCCGATGCATAACTATCTAAAAACTCATGATGTTGAGAAGGTTGTTCTTCTCTAGTGATATGTCCTAGGGTGATAGGGTATATGCATGTCTGCTTCAGGTAGGGGTGTGCAAAATATCCGGTTGTAAGATCCAAATCCATAACCAAATCCAAACTCGTTTTAAATATCCGGATATAATTGAATGGTTATTAATCGGTTTAGTTTTTAATGGTTTTGGTTATCCATTCATATAATCCGGATATAATTAAATGATTATTAATCGGTTAATTTTTTTTGGATTCGGTTAAAATCCGGTTATTATCCAAAATCCAAATTTTTTAATTTTCAAAATAAAAAAAAATATATTTTCTGATTTTTATTAAAATGGATTTAAAAAAATAAATCGGTTTTATAACTATAACCAAATTTATAACCGGTTTTATAACCAGTTTTGATTAAATTGTGGTTTTGGTTATAAATCCAAACCATTCAAATGGTTTGAAAATGGTTATGGTTAGGTTTCTAAAAATAATCGACCATGCATACCCCTAGCTTCAAATGACCTTGCCAACGATACTTGAAGATTATTGTTCAAGTCCACTCATAAAGACATAGTTAATTGAAGATGGTGTGATAAGATGCTTTAGGAGCCAAACTAATGTGATGGAATCACATAGGTTTGGAACCTACTCCTAATCTAAAAGAGGAGGCATCTGGGTGGTGTATCTGAGAAGTTTCTAGCCCTGGAACTTATCTTAGATGTGTGTGTTGGTCAAGGAGTGATCAACATGTTAGGTTTTCCTCTGGACTGTTTATTGTTGGTCCTTGCTACAGCAGGAGTGAAGTACCTGAGCTTCAAGGAGTATTAACCCTAAGAGACTCCTTGTACATGAAGGTCAAGTTGTGGGGATGTATCAACTTATGTAATTGATTGATGTGGATATAGTTTCATCCAAGATTTTTATGTTGACCAGTTGCTATATTGGGTGGGAAGACATCTCAAGTCAGACAGTTTGATTACTAAGTCTGAAGGAGAAGTTTGTTGAGATGGTTCTGCTGCTGCATATGTTCGTGTGATGACTCGAAAACTTGACCAGCTACTGATGGATGATCCCTTTGTGTTCCCCTGTGCATGTGTTGATTACTATGAAGGGTGCCTTCAAAGCCATAGTAATTTTTGAAGTGCTTTATAACTGAGATTGATGTCTAAAACGATGATAGAACATCATTTCAGTAAGTGTCAGATTGCTGCAGAAGAAGAAGTATAAGTCAGACTATTTGTCCTACCTTGTGTGAGAAGGTAACCCTATCTGACTAATAGAAAATAATTTGTCAGGAGACTTAGCATTTGTCTATTATTGTTGTGATGCATATGATTGAAAGTGGATACTTTTACAGGAGACTTAGTATTTATCTGGAAGTTATGCATGTCTGTTGGCTAAACTTTTTGTTTCGGAAAGTGTATTGAGAAATTGGTGTTAAATGGTCACTTTCTGAAAGAGCTTTGGTTGTCTATATCAGGGGGAGTTAAGAGTGTTATATGTGGTCTATTGGTGCAAGGATGCAGATGTTTTATGAAGCTTGAGTGCCGTTGAGGCTGATCATAATGGTTGTTAGACTAGTAGTTCCTTTTACTAGTCTTGGTGTGTGTAGCTGAAGTTTTGTCGTCCCGTGACAAGGGAGGTTGTGCAGAATCATGAAGGGGTCCTGGTATCATCTCAGAGATGAAAATGATAGACTGTCCAGACATCATAGTTTTAATGACCACTTGGAATGGTCTATTTCTTGTTAAGATGCATACCAGAATGATTATCATAAAGTTATAATAGATAACATTATCAGAACTTTGTGAAGAATGCTTTACTCAAGGAAAGGTGTATTTATTGGTATGGATATGAGGTGTATTTCTTGAATATTCCTTCAGAAGTTTCATACAATGGCAGGTTTGAGGACTTTGGAGAAGTATTGGAAGATTCTCATCGATATATGATATTGGTAGGGACTACTGCAAAATTAACAGAATGGAGGTTGTCTACTCAAACTTGGTTGGTGAATCAAGTCTATGAGAGTATGGAACTCTTGTTCTGTTAAGGGAGGAGGTTCTTTCAAGTGGCAGAAGAAGGAGTTGAATTCAACAGTTGGATGTGGAATGATAATGTTCAAACATCTAGTTCAACATTAGAATCTCAATTGGTGAAGTGGTACATCAATTAAAGATATGATGATTTACAAAATAAGTAGATCAAAATATTTTTGTGAGAACTCTGACAAACGTGAAGAAGACAAAGTGTGACAATTGGATTTTTCATATGAGGGTTCCTAAAGGAGGTGATCAAATTGTGGCTATTTGTTGATCTCTTTAGTGGATTCAAAGAATCAAGATAATCAGAGTGTGGCAGTTGGTTGGTTTTGAGGATTGTCTTGGAACAAGTTACTTTTGGGTAGAAGGGTGATGAGTTGAAGACTAAAGGATATTTGTTTTTCTTGAAGGTGGATGGGAGTTTATCTCTCTTTCTGGATTTCTGATTCAAGCTGGTGGCACATTATTGTTGAAGATATTCAATTCTTGGATTACTATGTTTTAGTAAGTCCAGTTGGTGGAACATATCAAGAATCATGGTGATGATGTCTTGGTGTATGGAAGATGTTCTAATTGGTGTTATAACATTATCTAGGGTGTCTGTCTACATTGTATCAAACTAGAGACTACCTTATCATATAGGATAATGATGAAGTAGTAGGGTTGAGATGGTAGAGAAGATTGAAGTAGATCAGATATTGATTACTTAAAAGTCTGATTATGGATATTCATCAACTGATTCTATTGTCAAAATTAGAAGATTGGATGAGTATTGTTTTGGAGTGTCTGGCCAAGAAGAAAATACTATAAAGGTAATGTAGGCCTAGTGTCAAGTTCTGCTAGCAAGAAGATGATCAACAGTTGTAGCTTATGGTAACAATAAACCAAGAAGGGATCACGTGCTTTGGTACAATGGGTGATTGTGTTCAATTGTGGGTTGAACAAAGAGTGAGATCTTGAAGACATGAAGATGCGTCCTATGTTTTCCATTCATCAAAATACAAAGGAGCATGTGTTATCCTTGATAGGGGAGAATGTTACATTTTTGTGCTGCTGAATTTGTGAAGTTAAGGGGGAGTAATGTTTTTTTGTGTGATTCTGACAATATATGTCTTGGTTGAAAGGAGTAATACCAAGTGCACTGGATTGCTATTATTTATAATGGTTGTCTCTGATAAGGATATGTGATGTCACACATTATGTTGTATCTTGTCCTACTAAGTATGGAAATTTGTTTTCTCAAACTGATATATTCTACTTAGTTGTGTTGTGTAACCAAAGGACAGTATGTATCCTTATGGGATAAAGTTGTTTTCTATAGTGTTAATTTGGATTCTGAAAGGGTTCTGAATCATGCATGTAGTGTTGCTTGCAGACAACATGTGGTTGGATGTCAGAACATGTTTCATAACATATGTGTTGTGAGGAAAACTAGGGTTCTTTTATGGACGGTGCTGGCTGTAGGGTGTGAAACATGTGTTTATTAAAGTCAGACATTCAAAATCTGTTTTGGATGGTTCCTTTGATTGGTGTAGAAGATCTTGTGCCTAAAATAATGGGCCTTGACCAAGAACACGTCTGCATTCAAGGCACAACCATTACTTTCTAGGTCAGCTCTTGCTATTTATTGAGAGCGTTTCTCCTTATTCAGTCTGTGAGTGTTTTTATCCTTTCTTTTCTATGATGGGTTGTATCTATTTTTGGGTGAGTACTGCGTGGGTGTGTTGCTATTAGGGTTGTCTTTGCCAATTTTTTGGCTAAAAAGGGGGAGAAGAGGTTTGTCCAGATGGTGTGCTTGGAGTTGTGGTTCAAATGGCTGTGTCAGACGTGTTCTTCTGTGGTGGCTGGGATGTTAAAATGGATGTTATAGTTTAGTCTGTGACTTGTGTCCTGAGTTATGAACACAATTGTGACTTGTGTTATGAGTTACATAAGGGAATGTGGTTCTTGTTCTCGTATGTCATCATTGGTCTCCTTAAGGGGGAGTACTTCTCATCCTGAGAGGAATGTTTCTAGGAACCTGAATGGAAAGGGTAGTAGTGGATTGGTTCGGCCAAGAGTTTAGGACTTTCTACTACTTCTCCACTGCTATTTCCACTAATGGAGAGGAAGGCTGTTGAGGAAGATGTCAAGCAACATGTCCTAACATGATGAAGAAAAGGTTGCTATTGTTTTTTCAGTATTGCTGCTGAAATATTTCTTGTATTTTTTTATTATTTATTTGTTTTAGCCAAAATTTGCAAAAGGGGGAGACTGTAAGTTCTGTATGTATATGATTGGCATTAATTTTGTAAAACAATTATAGCAACAATAAAATGTATAGGATCTTGCAAAATAAAGATCAGGTTAAAGCAAGGAAGTCCTATTATGCGCCTAAACATGTTGAGTTGAAGTGTTTCAACATCTGGAGTAACATGTCGAAGAAGATATCCTAAACAGTTCATTCGACATCATGAACTGACACAGGTGGATTGAAGATTTTGTTATTATTTAACAGAAGTAGAATATTTAGAGAATTAAAGCAATCCAATATGGCGCTGATTTAAAGATATTGAAGATTCAAATTTATAATGAAGACAAATATTGAATAAATATAGACTTTCTATATTTAGAGATATTTTAGGAAGTTATTATTTTTTAAGATCTTATTTGTAACAGATTTTTTGCATGATTGTAGTAGCTGCTATGTTGTGTTTTTAGGCTCAAAATCCAGTTGGGATTAGGTTATAAAAAGAAACCTTGTAACCTAGGTTTAGCAACAACTAAAGATGTAAACGTTGTATCATTAGGGTTGAGTTCTTGTAACAGTTGTATGTCAAATTTTTTAATCTGCAGGGCTATTTTTCTTTAGAATCCTCGAAGCTGTTAAGCAAGAGGTTGTGTGTACTTGACTGAAGCTTTGAAGCAAGGTTAATATATTGTCATGGAAGTATGTCTTCTAATTCTGAATTGTTAAGTTAGTTATCATTGTTGTGATTGAGAGGGAGTGAGATGGGTTTCTCATATTTAGGAGTTCCTAAGTAGAAGTTACATTGGTAGTGATTAAGTGAGAGGATTATAAACTGAGTGGTTTATTGTGGGTACTTGAATTGATACTACATAGTGAATTTCCTTCATGGCTTGGTAGCCCCTAGAGTAGATGTGGTTGCATCAAACTGGGTTAACAATTCAAATGTGTTCTTTACTGCTTTTCTGTTATGTATATTATGTAGTATGCTTGTTGAATGTCAAATCAGATGTCTAAACACCCCGTAGGATAGTTAGAATATGTATATCAAAATGTTATAATGTTGTTGTTTGTACCTTGCCATGTTTTTAGTAACAGATCAAATGTCTCGATATTGTATTCAACATCTGAATCTGTCACACCAGAATTTCAGGGCTCTTATTTCTTAAGGATATTTGAGTTTTGATCTTTTGTTGACATCTCATCAACTATATCTTCCACTATATCAACTTTGTAGCACCGAGGACTCTCTTTATGATGTTTCATTCCTTCTAACACATTAAACACAACATTTTATTTGTTGAATCTCAAAATTAACTCTCCTAATTCCACATCAATTAGAGCTCTACCTATTTCTAAGAATGACCTTCCTAGAAGTAAAGGTGTTTTAGAGTCTTATGGCATATCAAGAATCACAAAATCTACTTAAAACAACAAATTATCTACTCTAATATGTACATCTTCGAGAAATCCATACGGGTAAGTGACTAACTGATCAAATAATGTCATATTAAACTGAGTTTTCTGAGGTTCCCCCATAACGTAACCTTCTCATCATGGACAACAACATCAGATTAATGTTAACTCCTAAATCACACAAAGCATGACCGATAGTTACTGAACCAATAGAACAATGAATAGTAAACCTACCTAGATCCGTGAATTTGGGTGGAAGATTTATTTGGTTTATTGAAATGCACTCTTCCGCTAAAGCAATATTCTCGTCATACTTCAATTTATGTTTTCCTTACAAGATCTCCATCATGATTTAGCATAAACTGACATTTTTTCGAGAGCTTCACAAAATGAAATGTTAACTTATATTTTTGTCAGCATGTCCATGATCTTTTTGAATTACCCCATTTCCATTTTCTTCATTTGTTTCTTCTTTAAGATTAGTAAGGTGGCTTAATATAATAAAGTAGCTATACGTTAGGTTCATTACAGATCTGTTTCGTAGTTCATCTCAACAGAGTGTTTCTATCAATGAATTTGTCAAGGGTAAGCTCCCTAATTTGAGTTTCACTCCTTTTCTCACTTTTTATCTGTATGATTCTTTCTCAAACTCATTTTCAACTACTACATATTATTCGATATTTTCCTCATCATTAACTTTAGGGTTTGAAGAGACTACTCTATTTCTAAACTCAATGGCTTTGCAATTCTTATTTTTTTGGTTTATCTACTATATTTTCTAGGAATCCCCCATTTGAGCTAACTTGTGCTGCCAATTATTGAGACAATTGACCAATTTTCATTTCTAAGTTTTTGATGGAAGATTTTGTACTCTTACTCATTGTGTTATGATTCATGGTCATTTCCAATTAGGTCTTAAACATGGCTACCTGATTATTTCCTACTTGTTCAAAACTTGAGTGAGTGGCTTTCATACATTGAACTAAAGCCTCGTCAAGTTAACATGATTTCCCTTGTTGTTCTTAAGGAATTTAAGGAGCTCATTGGTTGTTACTCCAATTGATGTTCGAGTGATCATGCCAACCTGCATTAGAAATATTAGAATAATGGTTACCTCTTTGAAAATTTCCAGCATAATACACCTCTTATGTATATCCCTCTAGAACACAATTGCGATTAGCATGCTCCTACCCATATAAATTATGTCGTAGTGTCTGAACTTGACTAACATTTTTTGGAACAATAGTGATTGCAGGCTCCTGTTATACCCTAATTTTTGCCCCTAAGATTTTCCATATTTTTCATTTGCATATTGCATACAAATAAGATCACGCACTAGTTCGTCCATCCTTTTTTTTCACAGGTTTATGCCTCACGGGGGATCACCATTGCTTTTGTTTGTTTATGTTTACTAACCTTTAATTAAAATCCAAATATATTTTGTTTTCTTTTATTAACATTTTCAGGGGAAGAACATGCCAAAAATACCAAAAAAAGGAGTTCCTCAGCTCGAACGAATTTTATCTGAACAAAGTCTAAGTTCATCTGCAAACAACTCAAATTTATTTGATCAAGGATTTCCTGAGTTTTAGTTGATTTATTCAAGGAATTCCAAGGTTCATGTGTTTATTTCTATGTCTTCTTTGACAAGTAAAAGAATCGAGCCGGAACCACATCAGTGCAAATAAAATCAAATATTTTTCAAATTTTGCACTGAGTAACCTGTTAACGCCAAGGTAGTAACCGCTTACAAGCGCACAAATTTGAAAAATTGGCAGCAAATTCAAATTTTGTGATTTCAGCTCCAATTTCATTTTGATCACATGTGGAATATTCTAGACCATCTCCATTTAATTCTCATACATCATCAAAATTAATTCCCACCATGCACCTTCATTAATTTCCACTCTTTAGATAATTCCCTCCAAATTTAATTCCCAAGCCTAATTTTGATCTTCCATACCTAAACACTTTAATAGAGGCATTTTCTCATTCATTTCTCAAGCTTTAGAGAGCCAAAACCCCTCTTGCAAACTATATCCCTAACTACCAAAATTCACCAAAGCTCAATTTCTCCTTTTGAAAGTTATCAAGAATTCACATTGAATTCTTGATTAACTTTTAGCTAAACCTTCATCCTTTTCATTTTTCTTCATCAAATTCAGTAGAGCAAGCTTGTTTGTGGAATAATTTGGAGTTTGTTATTGGTAATTCATCTTCCTCCATCGATACACATTCATCTTCATCATCCACAATGTAGATCTTTGTTGATCTTGGTGTGTGATCCTTTGGATCTTGTGTTACATTTTGATTTCTGGTTTTTGCTATTTTCTTACTCTAAAATTCGTACAAATTTAGATCTATGATCTCAAGGTTTTTGAAAAAGGTTTTGAAATAGGATCATGCTAAATTATGCATATTTTTCTACTATTGCGCACAGAGTAACCGGTTACCAACCTGGTAGTAATGGGTTACTCTATGTTAATTTTTACGAAAACTACATTTTTGAACTAAGTAACTGGTTACCAGGCTGATAGTAACTGGTTACTCTGAAGTAGAATTGACTTTTTCACTTGTTTTGGGGTTGTTTTTGCTTCCTCTTCCCCCCTCTTATCCTCTCTTCATATTTTTACCTTAGGAGACGTTTTTGGGACTAATTTCTCTTTAATTTCAATGGACTTTGGGTGTAGATTAGAGGAGTTAATTTTCATTAATTCAAATCAATCTACAAGTGGATTATTTAATTCATTTTAGGTGCTTTGAATTAGTGATATATTTTCATACCTTGAATCCACCAAAATGAGTGATTGAACTTAAAGATGAAAGAATATCATAAGTGTAACTCAATTTGGTATTCATATTTTTTTTGCGACATTGCGTTCGGATGGTGATTTGCACTAAAGACTATGGGTAAAGGTGATTATTTCACCCAACAAGCAGGGCGTCTTGCGTTGAAATAATCAGAGCGAGTAAGAGGATTCTCGTTATCCTCCTTCTACCATTTAAGACTCGTGGCGTACAATTATTCTCATATTATTAAAATGTTTTATTACCTATGACCACTTGACGTTGGATCAAGGGTTTGGGTCTAAAAGAGACGTTTTGGTTATTTGAGGTTTGATGGCGATGCGCGAAGCACTCGACTTACAGGTGAATGCAAATTGTGCGAGTAAAACCACTTAACGTCGGACCAAGGGTTCGCGAACTAAGCGAGATCTATACTTGTCCCTAAGGGTGCTCCTAGCGATCGAAACGATAAAATGAGGAAAAATTAAATGCGTACATGAAATGGGGGAATGGTACAAAGTAAATTGCACGGGATTGCACAAAATAAAAGGGTTCATTGTGTTGGCCCAAGAGGAAGTGTGTGTGAAGTATCATAAGCTCTATGAAGTCGTTGGAGCTCAAAATTTATTCGAAAGCATCAAAATGTGGCTCTTTAACTATCTTAGAATCGATTCAATAATAGAATCATTCTATGAGAAGTCGAATGTTGAATTATGCGTCAAAATGCAAAAGACAACCGATTAATGGTCTCATCTTAACCAAGATTTGTGGTAATCTCAATTTTTAGACTTTCATCGACCAAATGCTAAAAATAAAAATAAAATACAATAAAATAAATTTCCAAAAGGGAAATAAAATGGTCTCATCATTTAATCAAGATTTCAAGTCGGCTTGCAACGAATCTCAAGATCTAGACGTTCATTGACCATAAAATGAAATAAAGCAATAAATAAAATAAACTAAACTAAGTTGAATTTCCAAAAGGTAAATAAAATGGTCTCATCATTTAATCGATATTCATACTGGGTTTATCCTTCTAAACATTCATTTCAAGAACTGAAGCTATGATTAGTTTGCTCTTAACAATCATTTCAAGAATTGAAGCCATGATCAATTTTCCCCTGCAGTAGTTAGAACTGAAGCCTTTATCAATTTATCCTCATCAATCATTCAATCTGGGGAAACCTTCATCAAGAATCCCCAAACAGTTTTTCATGACTTTTCTCGAAAGATTATCAACTAGATACAGTTTACCAGTGTGACAGAGGTATGTTCAAGAGCAATATCTCTAATATCCGAGCAGAATGGCAGAATTCTCAGTGTTGAGGAATCAGTCTTCCATCTCTTTTACTCCCCAAATGAGTATAAACTTGTTGATTTCTACTCCCCTAAAAGAGTCTAAACTTGTTGTCATAATTTCACATACATTATGCATTTTACTAGGGTGCTTCATCCCCATTTTCATATAGGTTTTCATGCAAGAATGCTTCATTCTCATTTGCATTGCAGGGATGTTTTATCCCCATTTTTGTATATGTTTGCATAATGAGTGTGTTAGTCATCATATGCATTTTTCGAGGTCTTATTATTTTCAACATCTTACCTTGATATCAAAGTCCAACTTACTTGGCATCTACTTTTGTGTCTATCTGATGTTTGTCCAGATATACCTTGTTCTGATGTTTCTCCATAATCTTTTCTTACTAGATGTTTTTCTCAGATATTGCACCATTTCATACGAGGCCAGTGTCGGGTGTCCATAATGAAGTCATCAATGTTTCTGATGTAATTTTCGGGATTTTTCTCACTTCATTCAAGGCCACTGTTGGATGTTGTGATTCTCTTCTATCCGTGGCCACTGTTAGATCTCCATAGTGAAGTCATCATTGTTTCTAATGTAATTTCCGAGACTTTTCTCACTTCATTTAAGGCCACTGTTGGATGTTGTGATTCTCTTTTATCTGAGGTCACTGTCGTATGTCCATAGTGAATTCATCATTGTTTTTGATGTACTTTCCGGGACTTTTCTCATTTCATTCAAAGGCCGCTGTTGGATGTTGTGATTCTCTTCTATCTGAGGCCACCGTTGAATGTCCATAGTGAAGTCATCATTATTTCTGATGTACTTTCCGGTACTTTTCTCACTTCATTCAAGGCCACTGTTGGATGTTGTAATTCTCTTTTATCTGAGGCCACCGTCAGATGTTCATAGTGATGTCATCATTGTTTATGATGTACTTTCCGACACTTTTCTCACTTCATTCAAAACTACTGTTGGATGTTATGATTCCCTTTTTCTGATTTCCATTCTCGAATCTCCCTAGTAAAGCCATTCATGGATGCTTTTGATGTACTTTCTGAGACTTTTCTCTTCAATTTTCAAAACTTCCCTCTTTTTCAAAGGATTCTTATATTCAAACTTTCACCACTTTAATAAATCAAACTTTGACTTTTGTCAAGTGGCTTTCACTTCTCATTTTCTTTTAATAAATGTCAATGAACTTAATCATTTTGACTTCAATTCAAAAAATAAAAGAACCAAACTCATTGAAGTGGTTTTGTGCCTTTGTGCACTTCTTTTTTCTTCACTAAATAAAATCAATCAAAACTAACCAATTTTCACTGTTTGTACCACGAACATTTTAGGTGCTTAAAATCTTCCCATTTTGTAACCAACCCTATTACCCCTTCTCTGCTTATTTTTTTAGCTTTTTGCTTTTAGATTCATTTTAGGATTTATTCACTCTTTTTTCCTTTTTCTTTTGGAATAAAATAAAAGTGCGGTGGCGACTCTGTTTACATTGATTTAAGTTAATCAATAGCTTATACTCATGATTTCCCCGCTATAGCGTCTGCAGTTAATTGTTTTTAAATAACCTCAAGCTATGCCAACACTGCTGTATTCAAATCTAATTCAAGCACACATTTCGGTTAGACTATTTGGTCACATGTTAAGCGATACTCATTTTGACACATTCTTTTGATAAACTCATTTACCTTGTCTTCATTCTAAGTCCTTACGGTACCTCCAACTAAGGCATCAAAAAGCATTCTCGTTTGAGCTCTGAGTACTATGGAAAAATGTTGAATCTGCTTCATACTGTTCATATTGTGATTCAGACATCTTCAAGGTAATAACTTGAATCTCTCTTATGAGTCATATAATGAATCATAATCACCTTAGTCAAAATTTGAAATTCGACCAAGGTAACACATGTGTCATATACTATTCATATTGAAATTCATAAATATCAAGAGTTAAATCTTAGTTTTTGTTAGGGAAAGTTATTGCAAGTTTCAATCAGTTTATCTGTTTCATTGGATTTGTATCCATATTTCAACATTTACAGTCCATCGAATAAATTTTATAATTGTGTTAATTTGAACCTCTTGATTTATAATTAATGACATAGATCTGCATGCTCTGTTTCAACTCCTACTAATATTATAATCTCGTTAGTTGATAATTTATAAATACTTATATTAACATTTTCTGTTTATTTGCTTCGAAAAGCCTAATCAAACTAGAGTAAACTTTTTAGGATAAAAAAATTGTAATTTACAATTACCTTTTTTAACAAAGTTAACAACTACAAAATAACTAGAAAGATAAAAAAACAGTACTTAAAACACAACCATTCATGTATTTATTCAACTTATTCTTTTTGAAATTTGGTATCCAGCCTTGCGATCGGCTAATCCAAAGAGACCAATCTCACTATCCAATTGTCAAAGGACTATTTAAAACCAGAGAAAAGATCTGTATGAACTAATCCAACACATAAATTATTAGCACTTAGTGGAATCTGAACCTAAGATCTTGGGAAGAACACATCCTCGTGACCCAAATCTTCACCAACACACCAATTCCTAGCATTTTATTCAACTTCTTATGTTCTTATGAGATCTTAGAAATTTAAAAAAAATCCATTCACACAAATAATGCATGTATGAATGAGAATTATCATAGGAAAAAAATATTATCATCATTTTCTCATCTTTTTACACTTTAGTAGGTTTCTAAAAAACATCATATAAGAAATCTTGAGACTTACCACTCTCAATCTTCTCTCCTGCAACCCATTTAAATTTTCTATATCCTAGTCAATCCAAATTTATTCTCTTCATTAGCATGATAACGAGAAAAAGTATCGTTTTTATTGCTATGTTTCAATGCCGTTTTATCGCACATTTGCCGTTTTAACACTCGATTCCTCGAGTTTTCTTTGTCATTTTGCAGGTATATCAATTACAGAGCTAAATCATGAGTCACAAGTGAAATGAGCAAAAACAACCATGAAAAGAAGAAGAAAAGAGGAATTTTGCATAATCTGCATTTTTTGTAACAGTCACGATCGTCACCTAGGAGTCACGACCGTGACACGCTAAAAGGAGCAGTCACGGTCGTCACTAGTCCCTCACGACCGTGACGCGCGTAATACAAGGGAGACGAGCGTGACACCCTTGTCACGAACGTGACAAGGGGAATTTAGGGTAACTTGCTGAGACTTGGTCATGTACGTGTGTGTTACGTGAAGTCAAAGTTCCTATTCTCCCGCAGACCAAGCCATGCAACTTCTCCCTGGATTTTCTCAGCATTTACGAAGCCCATGCAATTATTCCAACTGCCAAGCCCAATTATGATTCGATAAATAGCTTAGTTTCAAAGAATAATTTACAGAGTTTTATTTTAATTTTTCTTGCGGAAGCTCTGCCGTATTTCCTTTGCACCCTATTTTATTCTTTTCAGCATTTATTTGTTCTTGCTTTAATTTTATATCCCAACCAAAACCATATAACAATTTCCAACATTAGGAAATTGTTATAATTTAATTTCTTTCAAAGCCTTCAGAAATTCTTTTAGTAATTTTATTTCCGATTCCGGTTCGTACTCCGAGCTTGCCAGATTGTGGAAGAAGGAGTCTAACATTTTAATTGTTATTCAGGTTTTTATTTAAATTGTATTTATATTAATGTTAAGAATTTATTTTTCTGTTATGCATATTTTATTTTGTATTTCTCTGTTTCTGTCTCTGTCTGGTACAACAATCATGAGTAGCTAAACACCTTAGGGCGGTATGTAATTAAAATCAACTAAATCGGTAAAATCAATTCTAGGCTTAAAATAATTAAGAGCTTAAATTTCTGGCTGTAACTTTTTATAATAAAATCAATCTTTTTGTTACGAGAGTAAGGAAAGTGTAATAGGTTAGGTCAAGACCACGAGAGTGTGAGATTTTAACCAGATAGCTAAAGTTAGGCATTTAATTTAAACACAACGAGAGCGCTTTAAAATGAATTAGACTTATTAAGTTTCCAAAAATTATTTCTAAACACTTATGGGCTAGCGAGAGCAGGCATAGGACTTTAGGGGTAAGATCTGAGATAAGACCACGAGAGTGTGAGTTAAAGATATTTAAACTGGTAACCTCTACAGAATAGATTAAGTGAACCATCTTTATAAGCCTAGGTTAGATTGACCCGCCTAAGTTAACATAATTACATACCGACCGCCTTAGTATTATTTTATTAAACTTAAATTTAATTCCCGCCTTTAATATTTGAAAAACAACCAAAAAATCGTGACAACCCATTCACCTTAGCTAAACTAGTAAATCCTCTAGCACTAAGTAATCATAAAGTCTCTGTGGGATCGATAATCTTAAATATTACTTCGATAGGTTGTGCACTTGCAGTTAAGATACCGCTAGACACATAATTAGAGTACGTCTTTAGCCCATCATAGCACAATATAAGTTATCAAGCCAAAACAAACCACCATCCCTCAAAATGTGATTGATATCAAATATGAAAAACTTCAATTTCTCTTGTTTCTTACTTATATCATTCATGTTACTTGAAGCATGAACCAAATCAAACAAATTGTAGTAAAATAGAAACTTATGATCCTAGCTTAATTAAAGAGGAAAAAGTTTTCTTACAACTGTAAAATCATTGAAAAGAACATAAATATTAAGAATACTAATAATCACATTGATATTCCTTTCAACCATAACAACATCAAAGAGAGCTAGAACCAATTCCAATATCAAAACCAATTATAATTCCATCATTTTCTAATGCCAAAACATCATCAACAAGAAAATCATTCTTACTTATAGATTTAAAAAAAAAACTTTGATTTTCATATGAATGAAATCTCTATTCAATTTATTATACTTTAAATACTTGAAATTCTTACAAACAAAACCATTCCAATTGACTGATTTGTTACTCAAAGATCTCTAAAGTGAAATTAGAAAAGGATGAAGAAATTTTGCCTTTGAAGAAATAGATTTTGCAAAACACCTTCTTCTAGGTAAAGGCTCACACTCTTTTAAATCATTTTCTAAACTAAAGTCCAATCATCTTGACAATTTCCTAACACATTGTAATTCATGTACTAATACAACAAATCATGAGATTTCTCACATGAATGACCTAAACATGAAACCATTTAAGTGATTTGAGTTTTGGAATCTTGACCTATCAATTCATTTCCTAATTCAAGTGGATAGCCATATCCTTTTTTTCCTATGGATCCAATTGGTCAACCAAAATGATAGATCGATCAAGGGTTTTTCTATCAATTCATTTTCTTAATCGAGAGGATAGAAAAAGCCCATTTTTATAAGTAAAATAAAATAGAGTTTCGAGAGGAAGAAATTAAAAGGTGCAAATAAATAATTTTTTTTTTGTTTAAATAGTCTTTTGATCCCAATAAGTTGATGTGTTTATTTATTTATTTTTTATTTTAGTTCTTAAATCTTTTTTTTTTGTTGAAGTTCCTATTTGTTAAATTTATTTAATTCCACATAGACTAATTATTATTATTTAATTATTTGGGTGTTAAATTGATAAAAGTCAAAACTTTCAAAAATTGGTTCTAAAAGGATTCAAACCCTGGACCTTATATTTATAGCAAGGGCATCTTTCCACTAAGCTATTTGTGTTCCTTGTTTAATAATTGTAACACATGTGTATATATTACATAATTGGAAGGAGGATCAAATCCAAAAATGAAATGATTTTCCAATTTGAACATCTTCTTCTTTATCGCCTTTAATTTGTATTCTTCTTCTTCATTTGCACCTTCATTTATGGCTATGTATTCAGTTAGTAACTTTGCTTCGTTCCAAATCCTCAGTTGGTAACTTTAATTCGTTTCATTTAATTTTGTTGTTGTTTATGATGATGAGAGATGGGGTTGCAAGCATCATCCTTTAATATAACTGTTGGTCTTTGTATAATGGTAGTCGTTGGTCTTGATAGAAGTGTGAGAAATCATTTTTATGCAAAGGGATAACAATGAATAAATAAGGAATAATTTTGAGATTGAAAAAATTATGGATTTGTATGATGGTTGGGATGGAGATATGAACTCAAACCCGAAATTTTGGATTAAATAGTCTTTTCGTCCTTATAAATTGGCGCATTTTTTGTTTTAGTCCTTATAATTTTTTTTTGTTTTAGTCCTTATAATTTTTTTTTGTTTTAGTCCCTAATTCTGAGTTTGATTTCATATCTTCATGTCCAATCTTCATACAAACCCAGAATTTTTTTAGTTCGATGAGAACATATGTGTTTGTTTATGAGGTATTCATGTATGTTTATTTAGTGTTCCACCATTTGAAACCATACTCGTCTTAGGTAATTTAATTATGTAACTTTATTATTCACTCTTTCTCTCACAATCTTCACCATCATCTTCCATTAAAGCTTCATCTTCATGTTTGTTTTTGAAGCAAAGTTTGGATTCTTAGTTTATCAAATTACCAATGCGATTTTTATGTATGCAGGGTGGTGAAACATTTAAAAAAAATACTCATGTATGTATATACACCTATAATAACAATATGGGAGAGATGAAATGCAAGGTCAAATTAGTTTAAGAAGGGTTGGAGCTGGCACATGTCATTATCATAATCATGCTCATATTTCATGAATAAGTATTCAATATCAATTAGTGTAAACAAGGACTACAAGTGTATGATCTCTCACAAGAACAAGAATTGAACATCAATTTTCATATATTATAATATCGGTGCAAGAATTAAACAAAAAGAAATATTGTCAAGTGAGAAAGGTACAAGTATTTTAACCAAAAAAATATGGGTTCGAATCTAACATGTTTCACAAATTTATTTTAAAAACTTTGTCATTGACATATGGACCAATACAAAATAATTGTATAAGTCATGTCCTGAAGAAAATAGAAAAATAATTAAGTCACCTCATCATAATTTTTTAACAAGCTCATTTTTTAAAAATAAAATTAAAGATATTTTTCTTAGGTTAATTACAAGATTTATAATTCTAAAAATTAATTAGCCTCTAAATTCTTCGATACAAAATCAATTCTCTTTTAGTGATAGGTGTGTAGCTCGATTTTCTTGGTCTTTAATCACTATCGCATTTTTGCTACTTTCTAATTTCTTATTTTTTTTCCTGATGAAACTGGTTATAGAAGGCAAAATATATTTTAAACTCACCCCATTTTGCATACTGTTGTTTAACATATGCCCACATGTTTTTGGATCCCTTTACAGATTATTTCACCTAAGTATAGGGCAAAATTTGTTCTTTTTGATATTCATGGGGTTTTTTTGATTTAGGTCTGGAAATGAAATGAGTGTTGGTAAGATAGGATGATGTTGTGTTTTTGTGTTTTCATAATTTTCTGATGTTTTTGATAGGTCTGAGAATCTATTGTTGTTTTTTGTTTGGTGTGATCGCGAAGATCTTACGACCTCTTTGTCTACGTACCCCCAAAAAGAGAATTGAGGGATCAGAGCATCGTGATTCCTCCTAAAAGGCTAGAGCTAGGAGGAATGGTTGATTTGTATCCTAGTTAAAGCACATGATGGTGATGCTCAAAGTGTTTGTATTTGTGTCTTGATCAAAGCCCAAAATTGAAGCTGAAAAGTTTGTTTGTGTCCTGATCAAAGCCCAGGATTGGACCTGAAATGGTTTGTTATAACTGATAGGGGTGCTTGAATTGCATAGCTCAAGGCATAAGCTGAATGGTATCTTGATTTGCATATCTCAAAAAAGGTTGAATGAGTACCCTGAATTGCATAGCTCAAGGAGGACTGCAGGGTTGACCTGAATTGCATAACTTAGGAAAGCTCAATTGGTTATCTTGGTTTGAATAGATCAAGAAAGGTTGAATGTTTAGCTTAGTTAAAGTCCACGACTATGACTATTGGGAATTAGCTTAGTTAAAGTCCAAGGTTATGACTGTATTATTATTGTTGTTGGCTTAGTTTAAAGTCTAAGACTATGACTGTTGTTTGATTGACTATAAAGTGTTTGACTTTTTGTGCCTTGATTGAAGCCCAAGGTTGAAGCTAAACAAAGAAAACTGACTTTGTGGGAAAGTTTATTTGTGTCCTGATTTAGAAGCCCAAGTGTGAAGCTTATTTTTGAGAGGCTGACTCTTGATTGTTTGTATCTTATATGAAGCCTAAGATGGGAGGTTGAAAATTTGATGAAGATTGACTCTATATGAAGAGTGTTTTTTCTGTTTTGTTTGATAAAAGGTTTAAGGTCATCAAACATTCCTTTGTCTGGGGAGTTTCCATTGTACAATGCCCAAGAGGATACTATCTTGGTCATCCATCGGGGAGAGGGAAACTATTGTATGTGTTTGATTCTAAAGGATTTGTTCCTATGATTTTAGGAAGTCCTCGAGGGTCATTGTGTTTAAGCCCAAGAGAAGGCTAGGTTACCTTTAAGAGGCCCATGGGTCCTTGAAGAAATCCCAAGAGGAGGATGGGGATGGTTTACAAAGAAGAACTTCACCGGGAAACTTCTTATCTCTGTAAACCCCTAGTAAGTTGTAAAGAAAGATCCTAAGTGCTTAAATGGTGTATCTGTTTGGATGAAGATAACCTAACTACTTATAGATTCTAGCAGAGATACAAATATATATATAGTAAGATGCATGCAGACAAATAAATGTGTCATTAAATGTGTTTGAACATTTTTAGTATGACATTGCTATGATTTGAGTATTATTAAGTGAATTTTTAAGAATGGTGTTGGGAGTTATAGTAGGAATCAGAGGCCTAAAATCCCTAGGGAGAAAAATTATAAATGTTTTTTATTGTATTCTCTTTGATGATTAAGAAGTGTTTTATTATCTTTGATTTAATATGAGATGAAGAAAGATAATTTTAGCAAACAACCATAATCTAACAAGCAACAACAGTTTAAGAAAACAATAAGAAGTTAGAGGGAGAAAAGTTTAGGAGATTGAAAACTGTTTGAGAAAACAACTGGAGGATTCAGGACTTATACGAAAGTCTGATGGAGTTTTAAAACAGATTGGAGAAAGTTTAAAATAGAATAATGGGTCCTAAATATAAAGGATTCCCCATGACATATTTTAACAATTCATTTTAATTAAAAAGAATGTTATGTGTAAAGAAATTCACCGAAAGATATTCATAGATGAAAATTCAATGCGGTGAAAAAGGTGATCACATGCATGATGATGATTTGTGAAATTGATTGAGAGGAATTACTTAGAATCTGATTATGCAGACATGGTAAAAAAATAGTGCGAGGAAATATGCATGGATTGAGAGATGACCAAGTTTGAGGTTTACCTGAACTTGGAGCTACAACAGCTGAGGTGATTTTGATCTGGAGGTGTTACAGATGACTTGTGGTGATCTGAACAGTTTCCTTGAATGATATAGAGTGTGTTTGAACCCTTAGACTTGATTGTAAGTGGTTGGATCAAGTTATGATCTTCAAGTTGCATAAACAAGGGCTTTTGAGGGTTTGAAGAGTGATTTTAGGTTGGAGGTGTTTATGGGTTGGTTTAAGTGTTTGAACACCTCATATATATATCATATGTGATGTATTTGAGCAATTTTTTTGAGCTTGTTGTGGATCAAACTTAAAAACCGATGGTGTTTGCTCAAAATATCAAGTTTTGAGTCTTTAGGAGTGAAGGAGAGAAAACTTAGAAATCAGAGGCTTTGGTGAAATTTTTATAATCAAATGAGATCTCTATTTATAGGCAAACATGTTGAGATTGCTTAGCTCTTAAGTCTTGAAGAGATAAGTTCAAAATTGTTGATCATTGCTTGCCATAAAATCTTTTAAATGTTGAAATGATGATATTCCCAAATGGCTCAGATATACAGCAGACTAATTAACATTACTCTGTAGTTTTGAGCTCGGATTGTGGACAACTATTGCTTATTGATTAAGAGATCCAAAAATATGCCATTTTGGAGCATGGTGACCATTGGATCAAAAGACATATGAGTTGAAATTTATAAATGTCATTTATGGGAATTCCTTGGAGCAGTCATGAATTTACAAGTTTGATCAGGTTTGTAATGATTGTTAAGATGCTTAAGACCACTTGATCTTATCGTTTGACTCACAAAATCAGAATTCCAAGTTTTGGGAAACCCTAATTTGGGCACTATGAAACCCTAATCTTGAAATCTTTGATCTCTGCATCTCTTGAACTTGTAGATGGTTTCTCAAAGTCATGCCAACCTTTCTTGATGACATATGGAGACATTGACTCCTTTTCCTATGAAAAATTCCATCTGGAGGACTCAGTTGACTGAAACCCAGGTGATAGTGATGACTCGTGGTCCAGATTACTAAAATTTTTGTATAATCTTTGAATGATTCTTCATCATTTGAGATTCCTTGACCCTTTGAGAATGATTGAAATGTTGAAAATATTATGTATTAATGATTTGTCCTTTGCCTGAATTCTCTGAGGAACTCAGGAATCCCGATTCATTGCGGGGATATTGTCCAGACCAGTCTGACATAGTCCTTAAATTAGGGAATTTTCTATGATAAGATATACATCTTAGGATCAAAATTTAGGATATAACAAGATGGATAGTTTTTAATGGCTTAGATTTATAAGTCACACTAGATATATTTCCTTTTTTCTTTGACTATAGATACTTGTGTTATAGTATATAATTATGAAATCGTTTATGAACCTTCAAATGGATAGTAGTGATTTGATAAAAATGAAATAAATAAATATGCTTGACTTTTTGGTACCAACCAGACACATGATATTCTCATCAACGAGTGGATTGTTTGGTCAATGTTGGTTTAAAGTAGTCAACCTTTTACTTTCAAGACTAGACTAGAAATGAAACACAAATACGATGATGATGAGTGGAACGATGGTAACCATTAGAACTGAGATGGCAAGTGGAAAATCTTGTCTTGGCATGGGAAAGGAAGAAGTGATGTAAAACAACACATTCATGTGCACCAAACATGAGATAGTTTTAAAAAATAGAAATTGAAAATCAAATCAAATATATTTGGTTGTTGTTGATTTTTTAATTGAACCAAACAAATTAATTTTTTTTCTAGTTTGAATGTTTGTCGAATCTACCTACACCTTAAATATAACTACTATTAAGGTGGACATTATCACCCGATTTTGACAATAAAACCTCGTGATAATTTAGGGTTATAATTACCACTTTGCTTATAGATTAAAAAGTTAAATTATATATAATGTTTTTTTATTATTAAAAATAAATGATATACATTCATTCAAATTGATAGAGTAAATTGCTACAATATAAATTCAAAATCATAAAAAATAAAAAGGATGAACCTGCGAACAAACTCACATCATCCATATTAATAGCAAAAAATGGAAAATTGCATAAGCCTACAAATATAACTGTATTGAGATGTCTGAAATCTTCATGCTTCCGGCTCTGTAACGTTAATGACACTAAAGTCATTGATTGGATCTGCATTAGATCGAAACTAATTTTTCAACCTAAAACAAATCAACACCGCATAAAGACGGAAAAACAAAATATTCCGCACAAAACGAGAAATTAAAATATACTGTACAAATATTGGAAATCAAAACAAACAACAATGCACGGAATCACAAAAAATACAAAAAAAAACTATATAATTTAACTTAAATTATAAATAGTAGTAGTGGATTTTAACTTAAATTATAAATAGTAGTAGTGGAACTTGAGGTGGTTAAAATACTACTTATAGAAAATATACTATAAGTTAAAATACTATTTAAATTAGTTTCTGAAAATTAAATTATAAATTAGTAAAATAAGTTATAAGTTTGTGATGAAAAATTTGTTTTCAAATAGATATTTATTATCATTGAGTTTATAAACTACTCTATTCATTCTACAATGAATGATTCAATTGACTTTTCACACAAATTAAGAAAAAAGAATAAATGAATAAGAGAAAATAATATTTTTACTGAAGTACTCTTATTATGTATTGAGAATGATAAAAATAATATTAATTAGAGGATAAAATTGAAAAATATACATTAGAAATTGAAATTGATCATTCATTTTGAAACACTCTTTTATTCTAAAGGAGTCACTCATTGTATTACGGAGAGAATATAAATTATAATCTACAAACTCAAAAACGATCGTATCAACAGAATCTTAATCAAATAGTTTATTAGTTGGAATTCACATTTTAAAAATTAATAATAGAATGACGTAATTTCGAACACGCATTTCTATATCCGATGTCACTGTCCCATTAACTATAGCAAAATTTCTAAACACTAATTAAATACTTATACAAAAAGTCAAAAGGTTACAAAAGTGGAAATGTTATTCATTTTCCTTTTTCATTTTGATGCATCTCCAGTCTCATCATTCATTTTTCTTCACCAATTGCGTGTACTTTGAAAAACCTAATTAGTTGAAATCCTCTGCAGGATAAGGTGTCATTCCAATCCAAAGTAGAAAAACACAAAGGCATATCCTTTTGATTTTATGGTCAAAAGGGGAATATGAAATCTAATCCCCAATTAATTTGGTGAAATTTTCAATTTGCTTTCGATTGTATATTCTCTTACTTTATTTTGAAACAGATTAACCTCAAATTTGATGTCCACGTGCGTGACATCAGAAATGTTTCACATTAAATTTGTTGTCATTTAGTTTCAACACATTATTCAGAGATCTACACCACCTCAAGTTCCATTCTCACTTGATGTTCAACCAAATATGCATGTTTTCTAATTATACTAACTCTTCAATTAAGAACTAGAAATTATTTATAAAAAAGAGATGGTGAGATTTTGTCTTATTGAGGAGTAAGTACTTCCAATCCAATGGAGTGGGATGAACTTGTAAATACTAAAAAGAGATGGTGAGATTTTGTCTTATTGAGGAGTAAGTACTTCCAATCCAATGGAGTGGGATGAACTTGTAAAATTAGTATTTGTTAAAAAAAATATATCATATAGAAAATAAAAGAACACAACATAATACAAGGACATAAGTAAAAAATTTAAATTAGAGAAATAATTACTACCATTGTTAAGATCAAAAGATAATATTATGTAAAAATTATTACAATTAATATTTTATCATTAATCACTTCCAAATCTCCAATACATTGATATTCAAAAAAACAAATATTTAATTACATTTCACAATACTCCAATACAAGAGTATAAGAGAAAATATAAAAAGTCAAATACAAACTGAAAGTGTTTTAATAATGTATTTTGTAATGAAGAACTTGAACTTTTTATATAGTCTTAGACTCATCTTCCTTTATAAGACTACCAACAATCTCCACCTTAATTGAAAATAATATACCAACTTTCATAGTCTTCACTGAAGCAAATTATAGTTCAAAGAGAACTATCATATTTCACCATAGAGTATAGTCACTTGAAGCTACTGTTAGAAATAATGAAAGATTATTTCTATTAAGTTGTTCCAATCATGACAAAGTGGGTTATAGTTAATTGACAATAAATGCTTAAGTCCCACATTGGAAGTGGAGTAAAATTAAATAGCATTTATAAGACTCTTGGAACAATGTACTTTCCAAAGGAGCCAAAGAGGATAAAGTGCCACATAGTCATATGTGGTGGTCCCAAGCATTATGTCACTTGTCTCATACAAAACACCTCTCGCCGGTGTCGCCACCGGCGACACCGGCTCCGGCTCCGGAACCGGATCCGAGGGCGTGGGCGTAGAGGCGCTAGTGGCGGCTTGTAGACGGCACTTGAGCACTTATTCGCGGCGTTAATGAGGCGGCGCCGGTGGCGCTCCGGCGGCCGGCCCGGCCTTCGGCCGGAATACTGCGAATTTGTTTTAATTATAGCTCCACGTTTTCCTTGCATTCGAATCTTCACCAGTCTTGTGCAGTTTCGAGAAAAAGGCTGACTTATCCTGGGTATTCAGGCCGTTCCAACTCTAAGACAATTTGAGAGTGTGCTTGAAATACTTTTAAGGAAAGTGACTTCGTTTGCGATTCAGCCTGGATCCATTAAACATTGCAGAATTATCTAACAATCTTAAAAGTATTTGTATCATGGATTCCGACGCTGCTGTTTCTAGCATCAAAGTTATGAATCAGGATCTGGTCAAATTGGATCGCTTTGATGGAAACAATTTTACCAGATGGCAAGACAAGATGACATTCCTGCTTACTGCACTCAAGGTTCACTATGTCTTGAATCCTGATCTGCCACCGATTCCAGAACCAACTGAAGATGATTCTGACCAACTCAAGAAGGAGCGCATCCTGCGAAAGGAGGACGAATTACTATGCCGTGGACACATTCTGAACACACTGTCTGACCGTCTATACGACCTATACACCGACAATCCGTCGGCTAGAGACATATGGAAGTCGCTGGAGTTTAAATTCAAAGCCGAAGAAGAAGGTACGAAGAAGTTCTTAATTTCAAAATATTTTGATTTTAAATTTATTGATTCTAAGCCCATACTTCCCCAAGTGCACGAATTGCAAGTCCTGGTGAACAAAATCAAGGCGGTGAAAATAGACATTCCTGAAACTTTTCAAGTTGGTGCTATCATTGCTAAGTTACCGGCTTCGTGGAAAGGCTATAAAAAGAAACTGTTGCACAGTTCTGATGATTTTTCTTTGGAGAAAATCCAGAAACATCTTCGAATCGAGGAGGAATCGAAGGAGAGGGAAAAATCAGAATCTGCGGGTCTTTCCAAAGCCAATGCTGTGTCCAACAAGGAAAAGAAAAAACATGATGTCAAGAAAAGTCACCTCGCACCAAAAAGGGAACATATCAAGTTTAAGAATTCTGGTGGTCCGAGGGGTCCTAAGAATGGATGCTTTGTATGTGGAAAACCTGGACACTATGCTCGAGATTGCAGGAACAATAAAGCAAAAAATGAGATCAATGCAGTCAATGCTAATGATGATATAATTGCTACTGTGAGCGAAATTATGGCAATCAAAGGCAAAGTCCAAGGCTGGTGGTATGATACGTGTGCTACGGTTCATGTCTCGTATGACAGGGCTGCATTCAAAACATATTCTGAGACTAATGATGGACAAGAAGTACAAATGGGAAATGAAGTACGATCTAAAGTTGTTGGAACCGGATCGGTCGAACTCAACTTCACTTTTGGAAAGAAAGTTACTCTTGTCAATGTACTTCATGTTCCAGACATGAATAGGAATCTTGTTAGTGGGGATTTGTTGGGAAAACCGGGTATTAAATCTGTGTATGAATCGGGAAAACTTATTTTAACCCGTAATGGTGTATTTGTTGGAAAAGGATATTCCGCTGAAGGAATGATCAAACTATGTATCACCAATAATATGATTAATGAAATTTCTAATTCCGCTTACATGCTTGATTCAGTTACTTTATGGCACAATAGATTAGCACATATTAGTATTAGTTCAATGAAGAGACTAATAAAATTTGGCTTGATATCATGTAATATCAAAAATTTCAATAAATGTGAATTATGTGTTAAATCAAAGATGATTAAGAAACCTTTCAAAAGTGTTGAAAGAAATACAAATCTGCTTGATCTTGTACATTCAGATTTGTGCGAATTTAATGGCATGTTGACCCGTGGGGGAAATAGATATTTCATTACATTCATTGATGATTGTTCTAGATACACATATGTATATCTTTTAAAGCATAAAGATGAAGCTTTTAATGCCTTTAAAATTTATAAAGCAGAAGTGGAAAATCAATTAAGTAGAAGTATAAAAGTCCTTAGGAGTGATAGGGGCGGTGAATACTTTTCTACTGAATTTGATGCATTTTGTGAAGAACACGGTATAATACATGAATGTTCGGCGCCTAGAACACCACAACAAAATGGCATAGCCGAAAGGAAAAATCGAACATATCAAGAAATGATGAATGCAATATTAATGCATTCTGAACTACCTTTCAATTTGTGGGGTGAAGCTTTATTATCCGCTTGTCACATAATTAATAGAATTCCTTTAAAGAAAACTGGAATTTCTCCATATGAAGTATGGAAAAACATGACACCAAATATTATCTATTTTAAGGTGTGGGGGTGTGTGGCATACTACAAAAACATGGATCCTAAGAGAACCAAGTTGGGTCCTCGAGGGATAAGATGTGCCTTTGTAGGATATGCACAAAATAGCAAAGCATATAGACTTTTAAATTTAGAGTCTAATGTTATTGTTGAATCTCGGGATGTAGAATTCTTTGAAAATCTTATCACTAAGGATAAAGATTTAGAGTCGGCCATAAATAAAGAATCTTGTGAAAAAGATTCTTCTCGGATTGTAGAAATACAACCTGAAGGTACTTCTCGAATCATTGAATCACAACCTGAACCTAGGATAAGCAAAAGAGTCCGGAAACCAAAGAACCTAGGACCAGACGAAATTGATTCTCAATCCATTTCATTTTATCTGGTTGAAGGGAATAATACAAAATTTATTAAAAGCATTCCGGTAATTCTTCAAGTCGGGGAAGAACCCAAAACTTATAAGGAAGCAATAGCTTCAAGAGACTCCTCTTTTTGGAAAGATGCCATCCGAGATGAAATGGATTCAATTATGTCCAATCACACTTGGGAACTTGTTGATTTACCAAAGGGATCAAGACCCATTGGATGCAAGTGGGTGTTTAAAAAGAAATATCATAGTGATGGTACATTAAACACTTATAAAGCTAGATTAGTGGCAAAAGGATTTAGACAAAAGGAAGGTATAGACTATTTTGACACTTATGCGCAAGAACAACCACTATAAGGTTGTTATTTGCTTTAGCATCTTTGAATGATCTGATTGTTCATCAAATGGATGTTAAGACAGCGTTCCTAAACGGAGATCTCGATGAGGAAATCTACATGGAACAACCAGAAGGATACGTCCTTCCTGGAAATGAACGAAAGGTGTGCAAACTTGTCAAATCTCTATATGGCTTAAAACAAGCGCCAAAACAATGGCATCAAAAGTTTGATTCTACAATAATGTCAAATGGATTTATTCCTAATTCTTGTGACAAGTGTTTGTATACAAAAGTGAATAATAACACTGTAATATTCTTGTGTCTTTATGTTGATGACATGCTAATAATTAGCAATCAACTTAATGGAATTTTAGAAACAAAAAGGTTTCTAACTTCCACGTTCAAGATGAAAGATCTTGGACTTGTTGACACAATTTTAGGAATAAAAGTTAAGCGAAATAGTGGGGGTTATGAACTTAACCAAACACACTATATTGAGAAAATGCTTGATAAGTTCAAACACCTAAAATTTAAGGAAGTCACTACTCCATTTGATCATGTAATCAAACTTGAAAAGAATGATGGAAGAGCAGTGGCTCAATTAGAATATGCAAGTGCGATTGGCTGTCTTATGTACTTAATGCAATGTACCAGACCCGATATATCGTTTGCAGTTAGTAAAATGAGTAGATTTACTAGTAATCCAAGTAATGAACATTGGAAGGAAATCACAAGGATTTTTGGTTATTTGTTGAAAACCAAAGATCTTGGCCTTCATTATGGTAGGTTTCCTGCTATATTAGAAGGATATACTGATGCGAGTTGGATCTCTAACGTGGGAGATCATAAATCTACAACTGGGTGGATATTTACCCTAGCTGGAGGAGCAATTTCTTGGAAGAGCAAGAAACAAACATGCATCACTCTTTCGACCATGGAATCAGAGTTCGTGGCTCTCGCTTCCGCTGGTCAAGAGGCAGAGTGGTTAAGGGATCTTCTTTTGGAAGTTCCTTTGGCTAAAGACAATGTTTCAAAGGTGATGATACACTGCGATAGTCAGGCCACTTTGGCAAGAGCATTTAGCGAAGTGTATAATGGAAAGTCTAGGCATATAGGACTTAGACATTCGTTCGTGAGGAAACTGATTAAGGATGGAATCATTTCACTCACGTATATACGAACAAACTATAATTTGGCTGATCCGTTTACTAAGCCACTGGCCAGAGACTTAGTAAAAACAACCTCGAGAGGTATGGGGTTGAAACTCCTTGAGTAAGAGTACCGACAACGACGGTAACCCAATCCTAAGTTAACAGAACATTAACTTTAAGATTTTCAATGGGTAATAACAAGTCGTTGATTTGGATAATTATCTAACATTTCGTGATTATGTTGACATTGGAAATGAGGGTTGAGTTTTATTTTAAACTCTTAATGAAGTTCAATACCGAGGGTACGTATCTATTGGAAACAGATACAATATGAACTTCACCTATGTGAATTCTGAGATGGTGCCGTCTCAAAGTGAGGGTTGGAGTTTCTCTCATAAAAATTCATGAAACAGGATAGCACATGGCCATAAATAAGTGCTAAGCGAGTTATGCAGAGGAAGAATCTTTAAGGAGTGTGTGTAAGGTGACATCGGTTTATTCATATGGATTCATGGTTTAAAAGCCTTGCTACCTAATATTCCGATTAAACTTTGTGTTATCCTTACTAAGGTTAAGTTTAAAATCGAAAGATACTTAACTGTACTAACACTTCTTATGTCTTATTTCTGGAATTATTATTTTGTCATTATTAGAACAAGTGGGGGATTGTTAGAAATAATGAAAGATTATTTCTATTAAGTTGTTCCAATCATGACAAAGTGGGTTATAGTTAATTGACAATAAATGCTTAAGTCCCACATTGGAAGTGGAGTAAAATTAAATAGCATTTATAAGACTCTTGGAACAATGTACTTTCCAAAGGAGCCAAAGAGGATAAAGTGCCACATAGTCATATGTGGTGGTCCCAAGCATTATGTCACTTGTCTCATACAAAACACCTCTCGCCGGTGTCGCCACCGGCGACACCGGCTCCGGCTCCGGAACCGGCTCCGAGGGCGTGGGCGTAGAGGCGCTAGTGGCGGCTTGTAGACGGCACTTGAGCACTTAGGCACGACGCATCGGAGCAATCGGGCTATTCGCGGCGTTAATGAGGCGGCGCCGGTGGCGCTCCGGCGGCCGGCCCGGCCTTCGGCCGGAATACTGCGAATTTGTTTTAATTATAGCTCCAGATTTTATTCGTTGCCTAGAGTTTGATTTTGAATTTAAATTCGAAGTACATAACATTTCATGAAAGGGTGCATGACATTTTATTTGAACCATTGCAAATATTCATTAGAGAGTGTTGTTTCATGAAGAGTTGCAAACTTCTGAAACGACAAATGCATGGCTATAAATATATGATTGTTACTTCGAAATTAATTACTCCAAAAATCTGATATCCTCTTCTATATATAATTTCAACGTTTTCCTTGCATTCGAATCTTCACCAGTCTTGTGCAGTTTCGAGAAAAAGGCTGACTTATCCTGGGTATTCAGGCCGTTCCAACTCTAAGACAATTTGAGAGTGTGCTTGAAATACTTTTAAGGAAAGTGACTTCGTTTGCGATTCAGCCTGGATCCATTAAACATTGCAGAATTATCTAACAGCTACATCACTAGGATAATTTTCACACTATCATCATTGACAATTATAGTTCAGAATACTCTACCATGAAGAACATATTTCGCCAGAAGATAAACTAGTCCAAGAATTTCACATGTTGAAAACGAGATTGAAAACTTATGGTACAACATCCATGTTGGCAGGAAGCTCTTCAACCACCAACATTGTAACATAGTGTTAGATAAAACTTCTTGATTGAATGGATCCAAACTAGAATTGTGAACAAATCACTTTTCATATAAATTTTGATAGTAGTTTCCTCCAAGTGGAATTTATTCAAGGATTTCGTTTGAGTTATCTTGTGATTGGTAGACAATTATCGTCTTGTTTCAATCAAAAGGAAATTCTCGTCGTGTGTGTCTAATCCCTGATAGTGTTATCTTTCTTTTCTTCCCAGTAGAGTTGTTGCCTCTATCATGCATCCATAACATTGCACATCATACTATTTCATCTGCATTCGGTCAAAATTTTAGTTATTATGATATTTAATCCTCTTTTACCTTGAATGTCTAAAAATCGGTGATATTCATACCTTTATGTCCAAGAAGATTAAATAGGGGCATCTATCATATCCTAAATTTTGACCAGAATTCTTTTTAATATTTTCCTTCATATGACGCATTTTATCGAATTATCGATAGTCATCCATTCCTGCATTTTTCATTAAAACATTTCATTAATCATACATTTTACCATTTCAAATGTCATCTTTTATTTATTTTAGAATTTTGTTCCGATTTTAAATTAGAAAGCTTGTCTATATTTTAATCACTTTAATCTATATTTAGAATTCGATTCAATTTTAGAATTTATTTAGAATATTTTGTCTCATTTTGTATTATTTATTTATTATTTTATTTTTTAGTTAAATATTTATGTTAGATTATTTTTAGAATTTAATTTAATTTAGTTTAATTTTAATTTTAATCTAATTCTCAAGTTAATTTAATTTTAAAATAGGGGTCTAGTTTATATTAGATTGTTTAGAACTAGTTTTTAATTCAATTTTAATTTAGGTTAATTTCAGTTTAGTTAATTAGTTTTTATTTTAGTTTAAATAATTTGATTTAACTCAATTGTAATTTATTTTAGATTTAATTAACTTTTATTTTTAAGATTAGTTCTTTTTTAATTAGTTAATTTTTAAATGATTATTTTCTTTAGTTTACTCTAATTTAAATTCAGTTTAATTTATTTATTTAAAATAGTTTATGTAACTAGTCATTAGATTTAGTTTGTTCCAAATATTACGTGACTCCCTAGACTTTCTCCATCAGTCAACAACTCAATTCACAAGCCTCATAGGGCCCCCCTCCAACATCGATACATCATGTCACAAAAACCCTCCTCCTTACAAAGCTGGACCCCACTCTATCACCAAAATTGCAAACAAAAAAAAGGTCTGAAGCTTCCTGCGCACAAGCTAAAGAAAAATATACACCAAAATAAAGTGGAAAACTCTGAGATACAAAGGGTCATACACCCTGCTTGCAACATAACCTACTGCAATGAGAACAACAACATGTCACGCCTGCTACAAGCAACGACAAACATATGAAGCCAAAAATCTGCAAAAAAAAACAGATACGTACAACAACAACAACATATGAACCAAGAAAGATTTAAAAAATGAGAAAAATGAGAGAAGAATATCACTCATAAAAGGGGGGTCGCGGAACAATAAAAGAGGAGGGGGAAACGACGCAAGATTGGAAAAAAAAGGGCAGCAATACAACTTCTGATGATTTTCAACGAAATACCACACAAAAAATCTTAAACACAAAACCTTTTCCTCCTCAACCATACAAATCCGCCATACCCACACTAACACCTTCAACCTTCATTTCACCTTGACCATACCACTTCACCCTTCATCATCCTTCTTCACCAATTTTTTTTAGTCTCCATAAACTTCTGTCTAAAGCAACCTCATCAAACCACAACCCTTCAATCACCTTTCACCTTCACAACTCATAAAATCCGAACCAACCCTCTATCACCACCAAACCGTCATATGTACAAAACAGAGAAAACACAGACCCAATAACACCTGAGAAAACCACTGAACGCAATCACATAACCAAAAAACCGAGTCTGAAACCGACGAAATACAGAACACGAAAGCCACAAACTCTGAAACAAATCGTAAACCGACAAACCTACGGATACGAGAATTGAGTGAGTGCGAGACAAACCCCGAGACCGAGAAAATCATGAACCCAAAACCGAATCCAAAAAACGAGAGTGAGATCGTCATTGTTAGTTTGAAACCGTGAGAGATAACGATACCACCGTGAGCACGAAAACGGAACCGCGACTTGAGAGAGCTTAAATCAATTATCGGCGGTTTCAATTTTTGAGGTTGGGTTCTTGAGTGTGTTTTTTGATGTGGTTTGTTCAGAACCCGTTTTTTTTTTTTTTTTTACTGTTTTATATATATATATATATATATATATATATATATATATATATATATATATATATATATATATATATATATATATATAGATATATATATATATATATATATATATATATATATATATATATATATATATATTAGTTCTACTTGTTTTATAAGAAAAAGTTGGTTATGATTGTTTAGGGTTCCTGTATGGACCTGGGCTTTGAGCCCAACAGGTTTGATATCCACACCATCCTATTTACACTCAGAACCTCCCAATCTTTTTTATTATTTTGTTGTTGTTGCTTGACTTGGGCTTAGTCTATAAAAATGTTCACTATGCACACACCCATTTTCAGTGCCTCCCTCCCTCACTTTACTTTTTTTTCTCTTTAGTTTATTGTTCTTTATTTTATTTGTTTTTGAATATGATTAGTTCATACTTTAATTTTTAAATTTTTTTTAATAACCTTTTATATTTTCTTTATTTTTGTTAATTATTTTAGACCGATGATATAACAAACGGTTGAAGATTTGCTTGATTTTATTAAATAGGCGAAACACGATTAACATGAGGCCATATTTAGTTTAGTTACTTATTTATTATTTTATTTCGATTAATTTCCCTTTTTGAAATTAGATATAATTTTATTTAGTTTATTTTAACGTTAAGCCAATGCGAATAACCGTTCTAACTCAAAACACAACACGAATACACAAATTATTTTCGTAATCAAATCACGAAAGAACTAAGCTTTTGGAATCTAGCATTCCTTGGGTTTTTGAATGATCACTCTTGAGAATATCTCTTGGGTTGTGTTTCATTCGCTCTTTCGTTTCTAAAACGCTTAAACCCTCAAAGCATCTTCCTAATCAAACAATGAAAGAACTGAGTTCTGGAGTCTCGCATTCCTTGAATTCTTGAATGATCACTCTCGAGGGTAGCTCTTTGGTTGTGATTCATTCAACCTTTCGTTTCTAAAACACTTAAAACTTCCCAAAAGACTAGACATGATTCATCTTCACATGAGAGATATTTCTTCTACCCCCACAAACATAATTCAAATCTTTCAAACAATTATTCTCAAAGGAAGAATGTGGCATTGTTTGTCGATCCTTATATCCAAGTTTAAAGTTTCTTTCGATTTTATTTTCTTCCTCAAATGTTTGTGGTGGAATAGGCGAGATATCTCCATTAAAGATGACGACTTGTCTCTTTCTTTTAAATACAACTTAAAATCTTTCCAACAAATAAAAAATCATTTTCATAATTAATTAACGAAATAACTGAGTTCTGGAGTCTTGTATTCCTTGAATTCTTGGATGATCGCTCTTGAGACTAACCCTGGGGTTGTGATTCATCCAATCTTTCGTCTCAAAACACCTTAATCAAGATCAAACAACTTTCTAAAAAGAACTTTGTTTAGATCCTTGTTAACACGCATATAAACTAGTGCTTAAGCCTCATCGAGAGAGGACTAACCAATGTTTAGCAGGTAACACGCGAACTAAGTATTTGTTTGTTAAAAGACATAAACCAACAAACTGTAGTTTCACGAACTACGAAACTCTGACTTTTCCATTGCACAAGGGAATACGTAGGCACAAGAATTTCAACCCTTGGCAAGCACACTAATAAAAAAACTAACCATTTCTCCATAACAAATAATAATAATAATAAACACATTCATTTCCCTTTAACAAACGATCTTAGTAAACCCTTACCTTTAGAAGAAGACAAAGATATAAGTTAGCATTCAATCGCAAATTAAACTAAGAGGTTTCCATTGAGTACAACAGACGTAAGGGGTGCTAACACCTTCCTCTTGCGTAACCGACTCCCGAACTTAGAATTTTGGTTCCAATGACCATTTCTTATCCCTTAGGTTTTATCGATATTTACTTTTTTCATTCACTTAGGAATAAAATTAAATTCGATGGTGACTCTGTTGTTTTTTCTGCGTCCATCGCGAGGATCGTATTTTTTGAGGTACGACATCATCCAACGAGAACAATCACGTGGAATGCGCACAAAGATAGTAATATGGTTTTGAATGTTGGTGGTAGTAGCCTTGGTAATCTCGACGTCTCGGATTTTTGTGGATTGATTCGAAATGCTGATGGTGTTTGGGTTCACAGTTTTATGTGTAATATTGGTTATTTCAATATCCTTCACATTGAGTTGATGACCTTATATCATAGTTTGCGTATGACCTGGAAATTAGCATCAAAGACTTGATGTGTTATTCAGACTCCAACTATGTTATCAAGTTTATCTCAAAGTTAGTTATTGTTTGGGATCGTTGTGTCGCAATTCTACACAACATTAAAGAGTTTCTCACTAGGGAATGACGAGTTCAAATAATTCATACACTTAATAAAATGAATGATTGTATTGATTATATAACAAAACATGAAGTCGATAATGATATGACATACCGATCATTTGCATAACCTTTTGTACAAATTATTACTCTCTAGTTAACTGACGTTAACGATTGATTAGCGGAAGAAAAACCAACGTTAACGAAATTTTATTTTTTAAATAATTTTTTACATTTTTTTCTCTTTTCCATGGACTTTCAACCCCGATATTGATGGAACATAAAGTATTTAAAAAATTCCCAAGTAGATTGTAGGGGTTGTTGCCGACAAAAGCATAAAGAAGGGGTCATCCCTATTACCTTAACTAATTATCAAGTGAAAAATACCCATGGTTGGGTCTTTGGAATACATTAGTTGTGGCTTGAATTCAGTTTTAGTTTCTTTAATGATACCACAATGTCAAATTCAATATATTATATATTAATAAATATTTATAATAAAAAGTTTATTATTTATTTAAATATTATAATATTATAAATTACATATATAAATTTAATAAATTATGATAATTGAGTTAGATGGAGGTAAGCGGCCAATTCATGATTAAATAATCAACAATAATATTTTTGTATTTTTTTAATGTAAATGTAAATAATTTGTTAATAGTTATAAATTAATACTTTGTTAAAAACTATTTATAAATTTAATATTTCTTTAAAATAAATTTATATGTTAATTAAATATATAAATGCCTTTTTACTTGGAGAAACTATTTGGTAGTTGGTAGTGGATGCCACATGTGCTCCATTCTGCATTTCAATGGAGAAACTATTTTGTTTTTTTTATTTGATCTTTTTATACAAGAGATTTTCGTTTGACCATGTTATGGAAAATAAAAACCGTGAATGAATCATATTTGATATTTCCTTCCAATCTCCAATGTAAAGATGGGACACATTTTTCAACTTTAGGTTTTAACTTTGTATTTTATAGTAGAATTATAATAGTAAAAGTGGATTTAGATTTGACTAGAAATTTTCTTTAATGTATAGAAAGAGAATTCGGATAGAATTGGTAGTAAAATTCAATAAATGAGTTGAACTATGTCAATCTAAAAATTTGAAGATATAAGATCTTCATAATGGTGGATGACAAATATACAAAACATTCAAAAAGGGTATGTATGTTTAGATGGGCATTGCCAAATATGCATCATTTATAATGTTATTGAAAAAAAATTATATTCTTTTCTCACGATGTTATAAGAAATTTATGATTGTTTATTAGTTAGAATATTGTAGTGATTTTATTAAAAGAGTTTGATATGTATATGATATCTAAATGATAAATTCTTATTATATCTTGTCATAAATAAATTTTGAGTTTTATTAATTATTTCACATACTCTTTTTATGGCTTTGTTTGGTAAGACACATTTTTGAATTTATAATTTATAAGTTATGATAATTTATATATATATATATATATTTGATAACGGTCTTTTCATCACAAGTTTATAATTTATTTTATTAATTTATAATTTATTTTTTAGATACTATTTTAAACGGCGTTTTAGTTTATAGTTTATAACTTATCATTTTTTCTTCCACTTTAACTCTTAATATTTTAATAAAAATCTACTTTTATCTTTTCTAATTTATTTTAATTTAAAATAAAATAATTATATATTAAATTTATTTTATTTTATGTTATTTTATATTTATAAGTTAGTTTACCAAATACTTCAATTAGTTTATCAGCTATTAGTCATAAATCATCAGCTATAAACTATAAACTATCAATTATAAATTTTAAATTATAAACTATTAGTTAACTTATCAGTCGACCATTATTTTTATTAAATAGTTATATATGTCTTTAATCTTCTCTCATTCGATTTATTTATTTTTCAACTTCACATTATTTCTTTCCTCTAATACATAATATATAGTCTATTTTCATTTCTTTAATGTTGTATATTTATTTAATTGATTCGATTCAAAATTATGTATATGGTTTAAAAGAACTATAAAAATTATAAGAATTCTATTTTTCATATTTTCCAAGAATACAATTTTAATTTCTACTCCTCACTCTTGATAATAAAGATATTTGTAACATGTTTTCCAACCCAATAAATATATTCTCAAAATAATCAACCCTTAGTTAGTAAAATTTCTTAGAAGTTCTATCTTTCGATATCTTAAAACTAGTAGAAGACACGTGCGTCCGTACGGATAAAAGAATTTATATCTTAAATTATCTATTTGAAATGGAGTTAAAGTTAATGAAAAACTTAGGCATAAAAGGATCAAAGTTTAGACACAAATTATCTATAAGTTAATAATTATCTTTTCAGTGACATACATTTGGGTATAGATGAAGACATTTAAATGAAGAACAAACATGGATATACACCTATCAAATAATAATAATTATCTTAACTATGAGAATAAATAGTTTTTTCATTCATATTGCATTCAAATTATTTAATTCTATATATAGTAAGAAAAGTAAAGTAGTCACGAAGATCATCTAATCCAAAAGTAATTATCAATTCAAGGATACAAAATAATCGTGTTAACATCACAAGAAATAGTTTAGTCATGATAAAAAAAATTGTATCAAATATTATTATGAATTTTTTCCAATAAGAGTGGCTATTATCGGATATTAGTAGGAGTTTAAAACATTGATGACATCTAGAAGGTCTATAGTTGACCTAATTGAATCTATCCTCAATAATATATACTTTATCATATTATAACAAAGAACATATTTTACACTTCAATCAAATTATTATTTCAATACTTATTTACTTTAATCACCACCATCAATAACCTTTAAAAACACATAATATATATTTAATTTACGCATTATTTATACTTGCACTTGAATTAAAAAATTTCAGATATAAAGAAAAACCTAAAATTCAGAGAAGGAAGTTGCATATGGAATATGTGAGCGATTGAGAAAAAAAAACAGGTGTTGAGAACATCTTACCTTATGAGAAATGACGGTGTGTGTATTTTTACCCGGTTAATAGGGTTTTCGAAAATTGAAAGATATTTCCCAAATCCATGAGCTATTTGGCAATATAGGATAATCCTATTGATCAATAAATTAATATTTAATAAATTTTCCTAAAAGCTCTTTGTTAGTGTAAAGTAAATTATGATTTAAGGGGAAATTATGAATTAATATTTAAAAAATGATTTATTTTTAAATATATATCAACAACTTATTTACACTAATACATAAATATAAATAAATTTTGCAAACTCTACACTAATACTAATATTATTAATAAGTGATAATTTTCATTATTTTATTTTATTCTTTGTATTTTCTTTTAATAAAAAATTATAAAAAATTATAATAAAATGTACGTCCAATACCAAATAAATCAATATTAATAAAAAATATTATAATATAAAAAACATGAAGAAATAATTTTATTTAATGTAAAATGTGATTTAAAATTTTATCAATTTATTACATCTTATTCAAAGGAAATATTAATCATTACCGAAACTTCTTATATAATTAATTTTTTTATATTCATTATTTTATAACTGTTCTAATTAATTTTTTAAAAAGATTTGGAATGATATCTTAGAATGGATGCAAATTACCTGCAAAGCTAAAAAATGGAATGAGGCGCTGAAGTGGTTTATTCACCATTGTAATGATAGATTGAAGTGCAATTCTATCCTGAAGTGTGTTATTGCGGAAACGGTTTATAACATGTGGAATTATAAGATTTTCATTTGCTTTGGGGTCAATGTTGATAGAATATAATACTGGTTAACAATGTGGATATAATTGTTCAAAGATCCTAGATGAAGCACCATCTTAGAAAATATATTAGTGCGCTTATGATGCCCTGAGGGGATTTGCTTTGTTATGTTCTTATGGTTGGATCGATTGATCGCATTGTTTGTATTGTTTTTTATTTAATAATATATTTATAAATGAAATTTAATTTTTAATATTTTATATTTCTTGATTATATATATAAAAATAAAATTAAGATTTGTGTTTATTGAAATTTATGATTAATAAATTATCTTATCTTTATCCTTTTGAAATTATCTTTAGTGATTATTTTCTCCAAACTCTATGATATTTAATAATTTTAATATTGATTAAAATATATCTACAAATATAGTATAATAATTTTGAAATAAATAAATAAATTATTTAAAATTATTTTTAAACACATAAAAGCTACATAATTTTTTTATTTGAATAATTTGGTTAAAATAAATGTCTCTTTTTCTTATAGATTATACATACAAATTATTCATTGATTTTTATTTTTAATAAAGACAATATTATATACTATAAAATATTATTTATTAATAAAGTAACTCTATTTATAAATTTATCTTTTAAATAATTTTCTTAAACACCTTAAACTAATATCTACAAACTAAAAAATTATAAATATTAAAATAAAATAATTTAATATTTTGAAAATTTTTAATATTACAATAGAGTAGAAAGAATGATATCCTACATATTTAAAAAACAAAAAATTATCATAAATTTTTCTTGCTACAATTAAGTATGTATCAAATGGTTCGGTTAATAGTTTTCAACTGATTTATGAATTATGATTTAATTCAAACTACATAACTTTAATAGGGAATTGAAAAAAAAAATTCATAACTTGTTTATCCAAACACAATGCATGTTATGTGTATGTGAAAGAAAAATATATGGTTTGTAATTTGCTCCATGAGAGAAAAGATTGACAGTAAATAATTGAAAGAGAAAAAGACTCTTGAATAGGATGAGAGAAAAATGAAAAAAAAATGAAGAAGGAGAAGAGAAAATTAAAAGAGAGATGAAGAAGAAATTATGAATTTATCTCTCTCTATAAATGGATCTCAATGAAAGAGAAAAAATGGAAATGGAAAGGTAGTGGCTAGGAAGCACTATTGGATTTTAATTTGAAATTGACAAATCCTATGATTACATGTGTTGTAAAGGAGGATTTGAGTGGATGGGAAAATTTGTTAATATGTTAATTACTGGAATAGACATTTGGTATTGTAAACTACAAATTTGAAAAAGGGTATTTTAGGGAGATTGACGACATCTTACTTTAATGGGTAGGTAGTTGGCTAGGAAGCACTATTTGGATTTTAATTTGAAATTGACAAATCCTATGATTACATGTGTTGTAAAGGAGGATTTGAGTGAATGGGAAAATTTGTTAATATGTTAATTACTGGAATAGACATTTGGTATTGTAAAATACAAATTTGAAAATGAGTATTTTAGGGAGATTGATGACATCTTACTTTAATGGGTAGGTAGTTGATTAATCATATAAAAAGTGAAAGCCTAAAACAATATTACAATTTCACATAAATTCAATTGTGTTAGCATGACACTTATTATTGAGGCTAAAACAACCATTACCATGTTTTTCCGGTGAATCAATCAAACATTATAAAGTTTGGGAGCAAGACAAGTCAATGTTGAGCAAATTTTCAAACTACGATTTTGATGAAATGACACATTCATATTTAAAAAAAAATTCTTTAATAGTAATCTAAACATCTTTCCTTGATTCAAAAACTTTTGGCTCCCTTATTTAGAAGAGCATTAATGATGCCATAAAAATCATTCAAAGGATGATACTAAGTGTTTCCATTTCTAAGTTAAAAGAGGAATGCAACAAAGATGAAAATACAATATTAATCATACTCATAAAGAAAGTCTAAATCAGAAAAATTGTTGACTCTCAAACTATAGAAAAACTTACAAAGCGGATAAGAAAGCTTTCACAATAGTTAAGAATCACATAAGAAGTTATCGAGATGAGTCGCATAATAGTCCGCTCTCTTTAAGATATTTCGCGACATTGCACAAAAATATGAAAAGTAGTCTAACTACCATGACGCCTGCAAGATAAAATATCTCTGTTCAACTATACGACAACATTTTCTGATGAGAAGTGCAAGCCTCTATTTATAGGCGAAACTTTCACCCGAATAAGAGAGAACGTGGGAGGAAGTGGAGCAGGTCGGCCCAAAACTAGTTGTTATTAGGCTTGGTCAGCAAGATCATGTAATCGTGGAAGGGATGTCAATGCTTGGTCAGGAGAAGTTATATATCAGCTGGCTCAGTTTACGAGACTTCAAATCTCTCAGGCGAGACATTGAATCTCTAGGTCGGGACTTCTATTAAGTCCTCATACAAGACTTTAACTCAATTCTCTCAAGTTAGACTTCAGTTGTGTCCCTTTGTGCATGCCTTTATGTTAGGTCCCTCCTGAGGAAACTCTAAATTCCTTAGACAATGCATTTAAATGAGCTTGTTCGGTGGGACTTTAGGTCCTCCAAACGAGATTATATATTGAGTATGAGTTAAGAGACTCCAAATCCCTCAAGCGAGGTGTTAAGTATATTGGGCGATAGTTTATATGAGTCTCATGCGATAATTTAAGTGAGTATATGGTGATACTTTAAATTGGATCTCACTTGAGGAAACTTTAAGTCCCTCAGACAGAGAGTTTGCTTAAGCCTGTTCCATGGGACTCTCAGACCCTCATACGAAGTTATATGAAGCTTAGCTGATGAGACATTAAGCCCCTTATATAAAATTGTATATATCGATGACGTGACCATAAGTCTCTCAGGAAAGGCATTTGGCCTACTCCAACAGGACTTCCATCGAATCCTCGGGAAAGAATTGTTGTTAAGTCTCTTAGACTAGATGTCTGTCACGCGTCTTAGGCATGATTTTTGAGTACTTTTTCCACTCAAGAAGACACTAAGTTCTTATGCCAAGAAACCAAATAACCCAGTTGTACTCTATAGGGCAGTAAGGATCTTCTTTCTGAAGTCCAACATAAGGGTATTTTCCTGAGGGGTGGCAATGATCTCCGCTATTAAGCCCAACAAGGAGGTGCTTCCTTGAGGAGCGACAAATATCTTCATTATGAAGTCCATCATAAAGCTATTATCCCGAGGGGTAACAATGATCTTCACAATGAACTCCAACAAGGAGGTATTGCCTTGAGAGACATATATGATATTCACTATAAAGTCCAACATAGATGTATTGCTCTGAGGGGTGGCAATCATCTTTGCTATGAAGTACAATCTAAAGGTATTATTTTGAGGGGCAACAAGGATCTTTTAATGGAAGTCCATCATTTGTGTTTTCTTTGTAGGGCGATAAGAATCTTCTAGTAGAAATTCAACATTTGTGTTTTCTTTGTAGGGCGATAAGAATCTTCTAGTAGAAATTCAACATTTGTGTTCGTTTTATATGGCAGTAAGGATCTTCCAGTAGAAAATCAACATTTGTGTTCACCTTATAGAGAGACAAGGATCTTCCAAGCATATCAAACTCGATATACATTTTGTTCAAGAAATATTAATGCTTAAGAAATTGTCAATTCAACATATACCTCTATAAATTGTTGATACATTAACCAAATTTCTCATTCCCTCTATATTTCAAAAACTTGAATCCAACCTCAAGATTGTCTTCCAACCTCAAGATCTTGTGGAGGATTAACTATGAAATTAGTTGAGGATTTGTCATGTTTCATCTTATAACTAATTCAATTAAATAGTCAGAATTAGTTATAGTTAATTAGGATAGTTCACATCTAAACTCAACATTAAGACTATATTAAGAGTGTCATTCTAATATTATAATTAGCAATTCAATAATGAAAGAATGTGAGATTTAATTGAGCTCCTATAAAGTATATAGATTTAATTGAGCTCCTATAAAGTATATAGGCAATGTCATGTTTGGATTTTGCCACCCTAGGATTAAGCATAACCTCTCTTTGTAACTCAATAGAAACCAAAATCATCTTTGTTTAATACTTCGCACACACAACAATGCAATAATTGAGATTACCAAAATCATATTAAAAACTATATACTTACTATTATTAAAGATCATCCACAAAATGAAGAGTCTCACTCACTTGCGTTTCAAATTTGATTTAAAGTTTTCAGATTTTGCTAGTGTGTGGGTGAGTTTTATTTTTATAAATTTTTATGAACAGTTGAGGAGGGAGTTGACACCTCTGTATTCACAACTGAGGGAGGCTTATTTGGTCTTTTTGAGAGCTCTACGACATAAATATTATTACTCTCTACACTTTTTTAAAGGAAATTTATATTATACATTTATTTTGAGACAATTTTTATATTTAAAAATTTGATAAGCAAAAATAGTTATATTTGATTAATAATTCTATTATTTTCAAAATATCTTTAATAAACCAATTGTCTGTATATGATTAAATTAAATAAAAAAGATGTATTTTAGAAAATGCAATAACTTTTTTAATGAGATTAAAAAAAACTGGGTACAAGAATAATATTTTGCTAATATACATAATTAATTAGTCTTGGATTATACTATATTTAATGGATCATTAAGTAAGCTAGCACCAACTTTAATTTCTAAAAAACCACTCATGATTTCCAATTAATGCTAGTAAGTGTTTGGTTACTTCGTTTTGGTTACTGTTATTAAAAAGATTTTGTGCACTACAAGAAAATATTTATATTTTTAAAATGTGTTTACATTTAAAGAAAAATATTATATCAAATAGCTACTTTAATTACTTATATTAAAAGACAAAAAGAGAATTCAAAACAGATGTAATGATTCTGCTTGTGGAAATGATTTGAAAAGTTTGCTAGAAGATCACAAACATTCACTTTGTGTCAAAAAGGTATGTTGCATATGCACATCACTTGCCAATTTGATTTGTATATTTTTAATAGCTGACTGAGGGAGGTTTATTTGGGAGTATAAGATAGTTTGCTCATACTCTACTCCTAAAAATCAAACCTACCTTTTGGTAGCTTTGTGAAATCTAGATTTACCAATCACATTTGGCCTTTTAAATGTTTACACTGTTTTTTAATTAAATCAAATATTTTTTTACCCGAATAACTACATTCCCCAACTTTGATTCTTGATCTTGAAAATATTGATGTGAAGATCGACGATGAAGATCAAGCATTATTGATGTTATGTGATTTCCCCAGAACACATGCTCACTTCAAAGAAACCCTGTTATATGGAAGAGAGTCCCTGATCTTTGAAGATGTTCAATCTGCCTTGTACTATAAGGACTTGAGTGAATGAAAGGAGCATAAAATTTCGACGATTGGTGAAGGTTTGGCCGTTAAGGCGGAATTCTTGCGAAAGGATGGTAAGTTCGGCAAAAAGAAGGGTAAAAGTCAGTAGAAGTCTTATAGTGGTGAAGCGTCTGGTGTTCTATGTTATCATTATAAGAAGGAGGGTCAATTCGAAAGGTGTGCCTTGAACGCCTGAAAGATCATGGAGGTAAGGATAATGGTAACGCAGTCATTGTTCAAGATGATTTCGAATCATCTGATGTTCTTGTGGTTTCAAGTGTTGAATCAAGAAAAGAGTAGATTATGGATTCGGGTTGAACTTGGCACATGACTCCAAAGAAATATTTGTTCGAGGAATTATGTAATCAAGATTGTGGATCAATGTTATTGGGAAACAACAAAGCTTGCAAAATTGCAGGCATTGAATCTATGAGATTCAAGCTCCATGATGAGTCAATAAAGTTATTGACTGAAGTTAGGTATGTACCTGACTTGAAGAGAATTTTGATTTCTCTTGGTGAATTCGACAAGAAGGAATATGTTTTTCTAGGAGAGAAAAGTATTTTAAGAGTCATGAAGGGGTCGAAGGAAGTCTTGAGAAGCGTGAAGAAACAAGGCTTGTATACCCTTGAGGTTGAAGTTGTAAGTGGTTCGACAAATGTTGCATCCACAAAACTGTTGTCGAAGGAAAAATTATGGCACATGAGATTGGGCCATGCCAACAAGAGAGGCCTGGTCGAACTGGGGAAATAGAACCTGATAGGTGGTGAAAAACTCAAGAAGTTGGAGTTTTGTGAACCTTGTGTATTTGGTAAATCCTGTAGGGTGAAGTTTAACAAAGATAAACAAAGAACATATGGATCCCTTGATTACATCCATGTTGATCTTTAGGGGCCTGCAAGGAATCCCTCACATTCAAGTGCGAGGTATTTTCTATCCATAGTTGATGATTATTCCAAAAAATTATGGGTATTCATTCAGAAGACAAAGGATGAAACTTTTGAGAATTTCAAGAGTTTAAAGGTTCTGGTCGAAACTTAAACTGGTAGAAAGGTCAAGAGGTTGAGAACTGTTAATGGCCTTGAATTCTACAACGAAGCTTTTGACAGTTACTGTGTTGAGTCTGGGATTGCAAGGCATAAGACTGTAATAGGTACTCCTAAGCAAAATGGTCTAGCTGAGAGACTCAATCGAAAAATCCTTGAAAGGTTTAGATGCATGTTGGTTAGTGTTGGATTGAAGAAGGTGTTTCTAGCGGAGGTTGTTTCGATAACAACATATCTGATAAACAGATGTCTTTCGACTGTGTTAGATATGAAGACACCTGAAAACGTTTGGTCAGGACATCCACCAGACCTCAACAAACTAAGAGTATTTGGTTGTGTAGCATATGCTCACATTAGGCAAGACAAGGTTGAACCTAGAGCTCTGAAATGCATGTTCATGGGATACCCTAAATGAGTCAAAGCTTATGCGCTATGATGCCTAGAGCCAGGTCACAGGAGGTGTATCACCAGTCGAGATGTAGTTTTCAAAGAAGCTGAGATGGCTTTCAAGAAAACTGATGATGTTGTCGAAGAGCTGTAACAGGGAGAAATTCTTGTTGAGGTGGAACATAGTAATGCTGAATTGCATGACCCAGATGAAAAAAACAAAAGCTATTGTTGAAGATGAGGAAACTGATAATGACTACCTGCTGGAAAGAGACAGATTGAGAAGAGTCATCAAGCCACCTTAGAGATTTGGGTATGGAGATTTTATAGCTTATGCCTTAATCTCTGCAAGTGAGGTTCTGGATTAAGAACCTAGAGACTATAATGAAGTTATGAGGAGTCGAAATAAGACAAAAATGGATGAAGGAAATGGATGATGAGATGAAGTCTCTTCATTATAACAACACGAGGACTGATCAAAAAATTGCTGGAGCCAGGTTAGTCAGCTGTAAATGGATTTTCAAATTTAAGGAAGGAATCAAAGGAGTGGCGTTAAAGAGATACAATGCAAGGTTGGTTACAAGGAGTTTCACTCAGAAAGAATGTGTCAACTTCAATGATGTGTTATCTCATGTTGTGAAGATTGTGTTCTTGTATGGTGATCTTGATGAAACAATCCTGATGAGGAAAAATGAAGGGTATGTCGAAGAGGGGAAAGAAGAGTATGTGTGCAAACTGAAGAGATCTTTATATGGGATGAAACAATCTCCTCGACAGTGGAATAGTAGATCCGACAAGTTCATGGCATACATAACTTTCATCCGAAGTTAGTTCGACCACTGTTTTTACTTCCGATTTAGATAGGGTAATTCATTTGTTATTTTGTTGCTTTATGTGGATGATATTACAATAGCAACCAACAATGTCGAAGATGTAATAAGGGTCAAGGTTGAACTCAATAAGGAGTTCGATATGAAGGATCTGGGAGCTGAGTCCAGGATTCTTGGGATTGGCATCTAGAGAGATAGAAAGCAGACGAGATTATACTTATCTCAAGAAGCATACTTGAAGAAGGTTTTCGATAATTTTGGTATGTCAAATTAAAAGCCTATTGTGACTCCAACAAACCCTCAATTCAAGTTAAGTATAGATCATTGTCCCATCGGTGATGTTGAAAGAACTTATATGGATATCATTTGATATGCTAATATAATAGGCTCTTTGATGTATGTTATGGTATGCACGAGACTCGATATAGCATATGCAGTAAGTCTTGTTAGCATGTACATGGAGAATCCTGAAAAGGCTCACTAGCAAGCATTAAAGTGAATTTTAAGGTACATAAATGGGTCTCTGAGCAGAGTCCTAATTTATGGTGGAGCCTTGGGTGAAGATAGTAAAGTAGCAATCGAAGGATATGTCGACTCTGATTATGCAGGTTGTATGGATTCCAGAAAATCTATTTATGGATATGTTTTCACTATGTTTCGCACAACAATTAGTTGGAAAGCAACACTTTAGAAGTTTGTTTCCTTATCAACCACTAAAGAAAAATATATCTCCCTAACTGAAGTTGTAAAGAAAGCATTGTGGCTTGGAGTTTCTGCAAAGAAGATGAAACTTCAAGGTCGAGGTATCACTGTTAAATGTGATAGTCAAAGTGAAATACACTTGTCGAAGAACTCAACCTATCATGAGCGAACCAAGCACATTGATGTGAGGTTGCATTTTTTCAGAGGGGTAATCGAGCATGGAGAAGTCCAAGTGCTGAAGGTTTCAACAGATCATAATTTTGCTGATATGATCACCAAGATATTGCCTAGTTGCAAGTTTTTCCATTGTATGTTGATGATAAAGTTGCATGAAGAAAGACAATTTGTTTCTTGTTGGTATAGGGTATGTTCCAAGATGGAGATTTGTGGAATACTGGAACAAACCCTAGTACGAATAGCATGTCGTCGAAGTCCACTCACATTTTGTTGTTTAATTGGGCCTTGTGTTATGGATCCAATTATTTAAGTTAGCTTGTACCCTAAGTTAGCTTGTAATGGGTAATTGTTAAAAAACCCATTAGGTTAGTGTGTTAGTTTTCTTATAAATAGCATACTAGTCTCTCATCTTTTGAATAAGGGAAAATAGGAAGATAAAACCATAATTTAAAAGTGAGAGAGATTATTTGTTATTCTTGTATACTTGTAATCTTGTTTCAAGAGAAAGGAAAGAATAGCAGTTTATAACCAACCCTTGTTTTTATCATTGGTTACCCTAAATCCTAACCCTTGTGGGTTTCTTGATCATAAAGAAACATATTATACTTTGTTTCTAAGGTATCCAATTCAGAATAGTTAATAATTAAAAAAAGTATGATGAAGGTTAACGGGGCCAACATTTGTCGAAAAACATTTGAGGTCCTTAATTCAAGGTTAAGAGTATTCATAGTTCTATAATATTTATTTGACTTTTAAACTAATTTGTATGAAAATTCTAAATTGGTTTACTCATATTATATATATATATATATATATATATATATATATATATATATATATATATATATATATATATATATATATATATATTAAATGGCTTAGGATAATTCTCAAATGGTAAGAGTTATTGGTGTATATGTGATGGGTAAATTCAATAAATTCGACCAAGATCATCCAAACCAATCCAAAAAAGCAAGTTAGATTGATATATGGATGAACAAAGATTTCAAAAATGAAAAATCATTTTAAATAATTGGGTTATGGGTAAACTTGGACCCAACCCATGAAACCCACGGGTTCTTAGGTAGATTTTTTTTTATCTTTTTATTTTGTAATTTGTTGTGTAACGACTTTGATGTGTTTAATTTGTGTTGCTTCAATTACAACCTCCTGAGCCTTGTGTGTGTCGTGAGTCATTATTTTAACTTCTTTAGGATGTTACACTTTGATTGATGTTAATTCTTGTAAGTTAAAATATTTTAAGTAATTTTATGTATTATTCTAATGCAACTTTGATTTTTACAAATATGTTTACGATTGAGGTATTTTTTTTTTAAATAATATGAAACATCATTTATATTTATATAACGAAGATAGGTCACATCAACCCTTAGAAGGGTGAGTCTGACCTATAGTAAATTTTTAAAGGTTGAGTCTAATACATGTGTTAAATATGTAATTATTTGTGTCAAAGTCGAAATAGTGTGTTTGTATTCGACAGGTGTTAAAATGTGTTTTAGTATGTGTCAAAATAACATACGTCAATCATAGTTTGTATTAACTGTATTTTATAGAAAGCCAAATACAGCCTGTCGAAACATAGAGTCAAAACATGTAGTTGTCGAAAGAGTCGACAGAGTCGAAGAAGATTGACTTAGCTTAGTTTTAGTTAAGTTAGTTATTTTGTGATTACTTGGACATCTATAAATATAGATGAATTTTATTTCATTTGTATCATCAAGTTTTGTAATAACATTGTGTAGTTTCAGAAATCACAATTGTGATTAACATACATTATAACAAACACCTTGAGTGTAGTTTTCATAGAAATATATTCTTATTCTTACCTCATAATTTATTTTCTCTCTTTTCAACTATATTGTTTTCTTCTTTAAATTCTCGGTGTAGTGTAGAATTCTCTTGCAACCGAGGAATGATTGTTTCACTTGAGTGAAGGGTGAAGAACAAGAGGTGTGATCAATCACAAAGATTGAATCTTGTTCATTAAAATTGATTTGATTAACTCCAAGATTAGAGTTTTCTCAACACCTGGTATCTAGAGCATTGGTTGTGTGATCTTTAGGACGCATTGAATCACGATGAATCATCCAATAGGAATTTTTCGGCGAATCTTCCAAACTTAAATGGTAAGAATTATGAAAATATGTGTAAGAAAATGAAAGTTGTTTTCTGTTATCAAGACCTTTTGGACCTTGTAAAGAATGGAGTAACACCAATAGGAGAGAATGCTACAGATGAACAAAAGGTTGCATACAAAGGCTTGAAGATGAAAGATTACAAGGCTCTCTTTTTAATCCATTAATGTGTTGATCCAGACATCTTTGAGAAAGTTGGTGATGTATATTCAGCAAAGAAAGCATGAGACATCTTGGAGAAATCATTTAGAGGAGCTGAGAAAGTGAAGGAAGTGAGGTTACAAACTCACAAAAGAATGTATGAATTGATTTAGATGGAAGACAATGAAAACATGACTGATTTTTTCACCAGAGTAATGAAACTGGTGAATCAAATCAAAACATGTGGAGAGGTGTTGACATCAAAATATGTAGTGTTAACTATTTTGAGGTCATTGACTTTAAAGTTCGATCATGTGGTAGTAGTTATAGAATAATCAAAGGATTTACCAAGTATGAAAAAATAAGAGCTTCAAGATATTCTTGAATCTCACAGAAAAAGAATGGCTGAAAGAACTACACGCAAGTTGAAGATTAATGTGGATTTGCAAGCTTAATCGAATAAGAAAGACAAAGGAAGACGGAATGGTAACAAAGGTGTAAGAAGTGACATCAATTTGAATGGTAGAGGAAACCATCAAGAAGGTAGTTTATCAAATTAAAGACAATCATCTAACCAATACAATCACATAGGTGGTGGTGCAGGTAGAGGAAAAGGTGATGGAATAAAACTTGATAAAAGTCATATTTAATGCTATAATTGTAAGAAGTATGACAGTTATGCAAGAAAGATCAAGAAAGTGATGTGAAGCTTGCAGAAGACAATGATACTAATAGTCACAACAAAAGAACAAGAAAGATTCAAAGATCAACAATATATTGTCTTAGGATGTTTGTCGCATATGACTATAAGAGAAAATTAGTTTATTAACACCAGTCACTCGTCGAAGAATAAGGTAAAATTTGCAAAAGAAAATACCTTATATGCTAAAGGTATTGGGTGATATTTTTATCAAAAAAAGGGATGGTAAACAATCAGTAATTTTCAATGTGTTGTACATTCTTGGATTGAAGAGTAATATGCTAAGTACTTGTCATTTGATCGAGACGAATTACAAAGTATTGATTGAAGATAAAATGGTGAAAGTGATTAACTCAAGGAACATGTTAATCTTGAAGGCTCTTATGTCTCAGAATATAACCTTCAGGATCGAACTTGATGTGTTTTAACACAAGTGCCTGGCGAATACAACTAGCAGAGTTGAATGATTATGTAAATATAGACTTGATCATTTGAAATTTAATGACATCAGTAATTTGAAGAGGAAGAACATGGTTTCAGGCCTATCGGAAATCTATATTCCATAAAAGTATGTGAAGAGTGTACTCAAGCGAATCAAAACAAGAATAGTTTCAGCAAGGATGCAAGAAGCAAGTCAAAATCCATTTTAAAGACAATCTTCTCAGACGTGTGTGGTAATCTCCGAGTAGATTCACTTGGAGATGACAAGTACTTTGTTACATTTATTTATGATTACAATAGAAAGTTGTGGACCTACTTAATCAAGAAGAAAATTGATATAATTGATGTTTTCACCAATTTCAAAGAAATGGTCAAAATACAAAGTGGTTACAAGATTAAGGTTCTGAGGATAAATAGGGGGAGTGTACACGTCAAAAGATTTAGATACGCTATGTACAAAAGAAGGAATTAAGCATGAGGTGGTGCCACCATACATTCCTAAATAAAATGGTACTACTAAATAAAAGAACAAAACCATTATGAGTATGGTGAGATATATGTTGAAAGGAAAGTATCTTCCAAATGAACTATGGATCCATAACACATAGACATGTGCTAGACCAGTTGAGAAGAAAGTTAGATGATAAGTTGAATTAGATGATCATAATGGGATATCATTCCGCTGGTGGATACATGTGAATGTATTCTTCAACTTAGCCATGTTTTGAATGATGTCAAAACTAGGAGTGAGACTTAGTGTTTTTGTACAGTGGACAATATCAACCTAAGTTTAGATGTGCGTTTGTAATTTTAGCCTTAGGATGCATACAAATAGTCTTTGAACAAGTTTGATAGGTCTTAGGCATATCATACATATCAAAAACCAAGTTTTGTGTGTCAACATAACTGCACATGTCCAACCTATACGATATCAGGTCGACTTATGGAAGCTTTTGCTTCAGTACAGGTCGACTTATCCAAGTTTCAGGTCGGCTCCCACGCTCCAAGAATAAAGTACTTAGGCTATGCCCACTAGTCACCTCACAGGATGACCTGAACTCCTTCATAGGCCGACCTATTGCTTTTATAGGCCGACCTATATGAATCCAAACTTAGAAATTTATTTTTGCATCTTATTTTTTCTTGCATCCTCTTTTCCTATTTCAACTTACACACACACACACACATACACACACACACACACACACACATATATATAGAATGTGTGTATGTGTGTGTGTGTATATATATATATATATATATATATATATACACACACACACATACACACATTCATGCATGCACCTTTTTCTAGCAAGGTACTAGTGTAAAACCTAAATGAAACCAGATTACAAAGCTTTCTCACCATATTTAACCTCTCTTCTATGCATACACAAAATTGAACTACACATAATCATTTTTCGATTAGGTGACCATCTAGATTAGGGTTGATAACATCCAATTAGGTTTGGTGTAACCGAGAATATTGGGTTGGGATCTTTGTGTGTTTCAAATCAGAAAACCAAGTTGGGGTTTTCCTTCAAGATCAATGTGATTTGAAGGTTTTAGAGAAGATCAAGTCAACATAGATTCGACTGAGTGAAGGCCTTGGGACAAGATGGTTTCCTTGCAAAGGAGTAACATGAGACGGTGAATTGTGTTTGGGAATATTGGGTTCAACAAGTACGTGCTCGGGATAATCAGAGGATTATAATTGCATTGTTGGTGACTTGATCAAGCCTTGATCAAGGGTTTGAAGGTGAAAGAATCAACACAAATCATAGGTATTTTGAGGTTTGAATTCTTCATTTGTTGTTTAAATAATTTTGCAAGGAAAAGGTTAATTGCAAATATCTCAATTCAATTTCGGATTGAGGGAATACTTATCTATAACAAGGCCGATTTGGGAATAACCTAAACAAATCTCCCTCTCTCTCTCTCTCTTTATTGCTTTATTTCTTTAATTGTTGATTTCACAAATTATCGAGTTCATCATTGTTTGATCAATTTAATTGGAATTTTTTTCAATTATCTTTTAAAAGTGTTATTGCTTATATAATCATAATCACTTTGATTGTGCTTGGCTTTTAATATTAAAAAATTGAATTTCCATTTTAATTGGTTTTTGTTCATTGGAAATATGAGTTACAAATAACTTTCCATTTAATTGATTTGTAGCTTGACAATTATTGAAAATTTTGTATACATTATCATTCCTTTTGGTTTACGTTGCACATATAGCTTTTTGATAGTAGGTTCGGTTAGAAGATTTGAGTTGTCTTTTTCTGTTATGCCATACTTTTTGAAAACATTTTTTTGCCAATATTATTTGGTTTTAAATATGTGAACTATTCACCCCCCATAGAGATCAAAGTCTATCGTATAACAATATAAACTATTCAACCCAGTGATCAGAAAAGTCGTGATCAACAATGATGTGATTGTAAATGAGCTTAAGGAGGAGATTGGACTAAGAACATCAAGAAGGATTCAGTGAAAATATTGTGTGATGAACCAGCTAGTGAAGTTGTTAGATATGCTCAAAAAGAAGTTGTCGAAGGTCAATCTAGCACATGTAAACCTCATAGAACCATAAACATGACTGAAAATCACATCAGACGATGTGCTCGATGATGAAGGTGAGTTACTTCAATATGTCTTATATGCAGATATTGGGCTAGTCGATGCAGCTGAAGCATTGAAATACCCAAGGTTGATGAAACCTATGGTGGATGAGATAAAATCCATAAAAGAAAATGATATCTGGTCACTAGTCGAATTGCCAAAAGGTAATGTTATAGCCATCAGGGCCCTCTGTTTATGGTAGTATTTCCAGAGACTTTGATGGTCGTTTTCTTATAACATTTGCTTCATTTTTAAGTGTCTCTAATTCTCTCATTGCCGAACTCTCTAGTGCTATGTCAGAAATTGAGTTTGCTAATGAAAAGGGTTGACATAAATTATGGATGGAATCAAATTCCGTTGTAGTAATTCAAGCTTTCAAACCTTTTCAAGAATCCTAGTTAGATTTGTGCCAAATTGATGAATTGTGTAAATATTACTTCGATGATGTCTTTTGTTGCTTCTCACATCTATAGAGAATGGAATAGTTTCACTAATTATCTTGCTAACTTAGGTCTTAATGTTACATACTCAATTCAATTTAGCTCGATACCATTAATGTTTAGGACAAATTTTATAAATAATATACTTGATTTGCCATTATTTAGGTTAGTTTCTCCTTGAGATGGTCTTGGTCTAATCCCTCTCCCTATTTTATAACTCTTCCCTTTTTCTATATAGTGTCGTATTAAAAAAAACATGCACACAACTCCCCTCCCCAGTGGCGGACCTACATACTGGTGGTGTAGTTGCACCCCCTGGAGTTTATAGAATTTCATATAATTCTATTGCTCTTCTACATTAAATACTATGTTATGATATTTGCACCCCCTGAAATTGGCTGAGACCTAACATATTATAATATTGCACCCTTTATTATGGATGAGTCCATGATATTTTGTCTTTCTTTGAAGTGTTGTCACTCTTTTTATGATATTTTTTTATCTTTCTTTTAAGTATTTAGATTATTCTCTTTTCATTTTCTTAATAATAATGTTTCTTTAAAATTTTAGGATGCAAACATAGATGAATAAATACTCACAACTACTTAGTTAGACGAATTAATGATTTGAAGTTCTGTTGACAAACAAATATTTATTACTCAATAAATATTTATTTTTTTAATTTTTTTAAACCAAAAGAAGAACCATATATTAGATAGACAAAAAGGGCAACATAAGGGGTGACCAAACCAAAACCCCTTAAGAAATGAGTCTATGTCTTGGGATGCCACGCTTGTCTAACAAAAAAACCTTGTTAATGTCACTATGAACAAAATGGAACCAATTTCTAATTCTAGATTTAAAACCAAAAGCGACTAACGAATCCGCACAACCGTTGGCTTCTCTAAATATATGAGTGACTAAAAAAATTCATGTTAAGAGTGGATTTTACACAATTTGACCATCTAGCTTTAATTTCTAAGGGACGATGCTAAAGTTCAAAAAAGCCTTAACAACTATAGTAGAATCGGTTTCTAATAAAAGGTTATCCCACCTTTTCTCTATGGTAAACTCAATCGCAATGATGACTTCCATAAGCTCAGCAAAAAGAGCATTTCCGGAATCCAAAAACTTAGAAAAGTTGCCTAAATGCTCCACATTAACATCTCTAAAGATATCACCACAAGAGCACAAGGGCGGAACTCCCATAGCAAAGTCATATATGTTACACTTGATCCAACCACGCCATAGAGGCTCCCAAAGAACATCCAATGATTTCTGAACTTTAGGAGGATGAATAGAGATATGGAGCTTTTTGAGAATGCAAAAGTTCTCCATATTCGAGTTGGACAGCTTGTTGGTATGAGAACCGGAGAAATTTGCAACGGCAGCAATAAGAGTCACACTAGATATCCAATGAAGTGTTTTATTCTCGAATCTCACAAGGTTAGAACCTTCCCAATTTCATAGAATAAACACACCATTGAAGCCTTGAAAGAAACCGCCAATTGCTCGGACTAAATAGGATTCATGGCAATCAAGCAATCGTTGAAGCAACTAAGACGACCATAAACATTAAAGGTCTCCTTAAACCATTTCCATAAAGGAGCAACAGAAGAACATTTGAAGAAAATATGCGAAGAAGTTTTCAAATGATTACAAAAGAGGGAGCACATGAGAGTATATGAAAATGTCAGAAAGGTTCGTTCGTCTCCTTCTTGGAATCTTAACCCAGGTGTTTTGAAATTGTTGCCTTGGTCTAAGGATTTTGTGCCTTCTAACATGAGCAAAACTTCTACTCAAGTTTGGGTTCGCATTCATGGTCTCTCTCAAGAATATTGGCGTTCCAAAATTATCTTCACTATTGCTAGTAGTATGGGTACCCATATCTGTATAGATTCGTCTTCTAACTGACCCCTGTTTGAAAGGCCCTTTGGGCATTTTGTATCCTTTGGAGGATGACTCACCATTTCCTTCCAACAGATGATCTCTTAATTAAGAGAGGTATTTCTTTAGTTTCTAGATGTCAGTTGTGCAATATGGCTACTGAATCGTTCCAACACATCTTTTTCGAATGCTCATTTGCTCTGAAAAATTGGGGCTAATTATGTTCGAAGCTCAACGTTCCTTATATCCATTGCTCTGTTGTTGATTGTCTTCTTCTTGGAAATCATCTTTCCTATCAAGCAGGATTGGTATTCCATGTTGCTATCGTATTAATTCATTGGCCCTGATTTAGAGATGCCGAAATAACCTTAAATTTGATTTCGGAGTGGCCCATCTGAAGCCCCATTTTAATTGGGTTTTCCGTCGAGTTATAATTTCTGGGAATGCTTGCACCAAATCTTTGTTAATCAATATGAGTGACTTCTCAATTATTAAAGCTTTTGACGTTCGCATCAAGCCTCCGAAGGCTCTGTCCGTCAAAGAGGTTCTTTGGGAACCTCCTATATTGGATTGGATCAAATGTAATTCTGATGGTGCCTTTATCAGCGACTCGAATTCGAAGCTACCATCATATCCATGGAAACAACTATTTCGAGGGGTTGGTCTAAGCTTTGGCTTGAAACATATTCGTCTTTGGTGGGCAAAGCTTTTCATAACCGCGACTTGGTTCCTTGAAAATTTAGGAACCGTTGGAACTTCTGTTTTCTTCCAAACAATTTCTCTAACTTAATCATCACTCACATATATAGAGAGTGTAATTCTTGTGCTGACTTTTTGGCGAACTTTGTGCTCGACACCAACACATAACGTTTTTTGATTCCATTCTGTTAGAGATTCGGAATGATTTTGTAAATAATAGGCTAAGATTACCTTTAAAGGTAATCCTAACTTGATATCCTCTTTTTGTATCTAATTCTTTTTGTAATATATTGATAGATTTATATATATAAAAAGTTTAATTTTTTTGAATAAAATATAATTAAAAGACTAATAATATAATTAAATTTAAAATAAATAAAAAATGTTTGCATCCTTAACCTAGGATCCTGTCATTGCCTCCACACACACACATATATATATATATATATATATATATATATATATATATATATTATAGTAAATAGGATGTCATATATATATATATATATATATATATATATATATATATATATATATATATATATATATATATATATATATATATATATATATATATATATATATATATATATATATATATATATATATATATATATATATATATATATATGACATCCTATTTACTATAATATATAAAGAGGCAGGATAATATAAGCCGAATTCTTCCATTTTAATAATGAAATTTTATTTATATATAAACTTTGTTTAACTCTAACTACTTTATTTAAGGTATTTTAATCACTTACTATTTAGACCAACGATGTTGATACAATTTGTATGATTTAATATACTCACCACAAGCATATATTATAAACTAAATCGGTGACCTTTGTGAAGAAAAAAAAACATTATTTATTTACTCTTTGAGCGTATCAACTACAGATTCTTTTTCTTTTTAAAAATAATTAAAAACTTTAGATTCTTTTTCCTTTTCAATATTTCCTTTCAAGCTGTTTTAACCCAACTGAAAGATAATTCAGATGAAAATATAATCTTTTTTTTAATTGATTATTCAAGTTCCCAAACGGTGATATACGTTGAAAACTTCACCATGCGTCAAATGAGAAATTAAACTGCCTATGAAAATCTCAAAAGGTAAACTATATTATATGATAAAATAAATCTGGGTCATTTTCTATTAACATTAATACAGTTTTATATTGTATTAATTAAAAATCATACTATATTTTGTATCAGTTAACCTTTTGTTTTGTTTTGTATAACAGTATGCCTATATTGCTAGGTATTTGGTATAGTAATTGTTTTTTTTTAAATAAATAATTTATATTAAAAAAGAGATAAAAATAATCTTCAACCCGATACAAAAATCAATCAAAACAAAAAAATTACACCACAATGTAACTGATATAAATTGCTTATGAAAAAACAAACAAACATATATGACGTATCTATAAAAATATGTAGACGAAATTATAATAACTATTAATAATTTACAAACATAACGGTAAATTTGAACCCTGATAATAATATTTAACTAAATAATATTGACTTCTGTCAATAAGTTAGTATTTAACAAACTACTTTGACATATTTTAATATGAATAAGACATAGACTACCAATCTGATATAAATAAGACAATCATTACAACAAATTAAAAAAGAATTGAGTCAAACAAAATAATTTTAAACCTTTAATATTTTGAATTTGTAAACTATCAATATGGTCCTATTTGTATGAAATAAATAAGAAATTCACGACTAATTAAAAAAGAATTAGACACATTTAATTTTAACTTTTATTAATAAAGTAAGGGTTAAATATGTCGGGCAGGGTCGGCCCAACACAGGTTTGAGGCAAAAGTGAAAAAGAGGTTTTTTATATTATTAGTAATAAAAAAATTTCTAAAATATATTTTATTTAAAATTTTACTTTTCGAATTTTTTGAGATGCAAAATTATTTATTAAACTATTGTAATCAATTTCATTCAATATTTCATTTTCGATTGATAATAAAGTCAATCCATTTAATCTTTGTTGAGACATTGTAGATCTTAAATATGAGTTTATTAACTTTAATTTTGAAAAACTTCTTTCGGCAGACGCAACTCTAATAGGAATTGTTAACATTATTCTATAAGTAATATATGCATTTGGAAAAGAATCAAGTCTCTTTATATAATTATATATAAAGTATATCAATTGGTCACTTGTATTATTTCTCTTAAAAATTTTAGTTCCATAAATAAATCAGATCCATCAATATGAGATTCAGTGTTATGTTTCAATGATTGTTCAAGGTTAAAACAATTTTCTTTTAAATTTTCAATGTCAATGGATTTTAATATCTTAATACTAAATAGAAAATCCAAAATATCATTATATATTTTAAATTCTTCAAATCTACTTTGAAATGAAGTGAGTGCTTGATCTATTATATATAAGAAATAATTTGTCTTAAATAATTCTTTAGGAGATTTTATAACTTCGTTGTCTATAATCTCATCAAATTGTTTTTTTACGAATAATACGCTTTTCACGAAATTTTGGTTCTATATCCATTTCAATAGCAATTTCTTTTGCAGAAATCAAAGCATTTTCAAATCCATTTTCCCTATATTTTTCAAAAAATGAAACAAGACCTTTCAATTGTTCTATAGCAACATCAATACACATATCATTTGATTGCACATTTTTACTAACAAAGTTTACTGCAAACAATATCTCATACCAAATAGTCATGGCTAACAAAAACTCAAAATTTTCAAGTTCATAAGTCGCTAAACAATCTGCTTCACTTTTAATTTTAGGTTCATCAGTCATTTCAGATCATTTCAATAAAGCATCTCTTACCTGTGAAGTTTGAGATCTCAAAGCTTTTACACTTTCAATACGACTTTCCCAACGTGTTTATGACAATGATTTAAGTGTTAGGTTGGGGATATGATCTTGTAGAATTTTCCATCTTTTAGTAGAAGAAGAAAATATTGTATATATACGTTGTAATACTCCAAAAAAAGATGTAGCTTTAGGACAACAATTAGCCATATCACAAATTACTAAGTTTAAACTATGACAACCACATGGAGTGTAAAATGATCTAGGATTAATGTCTAAAAATCTCTTTTGCAGACCTTGATGTTTTCCCTTCATATTAGATCCATTATCATAACCTTACCCTCTTAAATTACTAATATCAATTCCAATAATATTTATTTCATTCACAATTGCATCAAAAAGACCTTTTCCGGTCGTGTCATTTACTATTAAGAATTCTACAAAATGTTCAACAATTTGTATCGGAGTAGAAGAAATATCCACACATCGTAATATAAAAGACATTTGCTCTTGATGGCTTATATCCGGAGTACAATCAAGTATAATTGAAAAATATTTGACATTAATAATTTTTTGATTAATTTTTGTTTTAATTTCATTTGCTATCAAACTTATTTACTCATTTTGTATCCTATGTCCAAGGTAATGATTATGTATTTCATGATCTTTAATTCGACGAATGTGCTCTTTCATTATAGGATCAAATTATGCAATCATTTCAATTAGACTTAAAAAAATTTCATTATGTTCTTGGTAAATCTTTTCGTTTGTTCCACGAAATGCTAAGTTATTTTTTCCAAGAGTTTTAACAACCGCAATTATTCTTAACAATACATTTCTCAAATGTTCTCTATCTTTATTTATTTGTTCTTGAACATGTATGTCAATTGTTTTATTTTTTAACAATCTAATTTCTAAATCAATCCATGAATCCATATTTACAATGTGTTCCTTACTCATCTCATGACTCCTCAATGTATTACCCAAATTTTTCCAATCACAAATGCCATCATTTGCTAATTTGCTTGTACTAGAAATTGTATTAAATAATTTACAACAAAAACAAAATACTTTATTTAAATCTTGAGAATATATTAGCCATCTTCTTTCACGTTTTTCTCCGTTAGACAAATTTTGAATATAAAATGAGGAAGAAAAGCGTTTTGTGGATTCATCCTTAGGAAAATCTATATCGTTAACTTTAATTGGACCTTTTTCGACTATTAAATCTCTTAAACTTGTGTCGCTCCCCGGATTTCCATCATGGTACAAACGCGAAAGTGGCGCGGAAAGAGGTAGAGTCGCCAGCCAGACATTTTTATCCCGAAGGAACGGGAATGGTAATGCTGCACAAACCAGAAGAAAAGAAGAGGAAGGACACGGGTCCTGCGAACCAAAGAGACTGAGTTCGGGAGTCGGTTACGACCTGGGAAGGTATTAGCACCCCAGATCGTCCGCCGTACCCGACGGGATCCACGCTTGCAAAGAAATCTGTTCAAAGGGTGAAGAAATGAAAACTGCTGCAAAAAGAAAGACCGGAACTGGAAATGAAAAGAAAAGAAAGGGGAAAATGTAGGGAAAAAAAGAGTGTGCTCGAACGGGCCCTACCCCGCTGCCTACGTACCTCACTGGACATGAGGATCAGAGTCGCCGTAGTTCCCCTAACTAGGGGTAGAAAAGAAATTGCTTGCGAATTAAGGCTTGAACTACCTATGTCACTGCTCAGGTGTTGCAGACTCGGACGACGAGTGCGTAACCGTCTTGCAAAATGACAAGTAGGAGCAAGTTCGCGTACGGAGCGAAGGAGATGAGAAAAGAATTCCCGAAGGAAAGACGCTTATTGTTTGTTTGTGTTTTTTATGAAGCTTTTATGAGTGTGTCACAAGGAAGTGAACTCAAGCTCTTTTCCATGTAATGTGCACCTGTCACTACGTTCCAAGATGGAATAATAGAACAAGCACACTCAAGTAAGGAGAAGATCCCCAAAACTTGAACCCAGAGATTAGGGCCTAAGCTCACTAACTCATTAACTTATTAAGTGTTTTTGGTATTTACAATGAAGAAGTGTTTTTTATGCTTTTCTTTGTGAAGAAGATACCTTGATCAGACTTGTGCATCACAAGGTAAGCTTGTACTATCCCAAGATGGGAATACTACAAGTACCTCATGGGATAAGGCTATTGCTCAAAGTATCACTTCAAACTTTATTAAGATGTTTTCTTTAAGGTTATGAGAAGAGAAGAGAAGAAGAACCAAAGGATCACAAAGGTATAAAGTCTAATGGGGAACTAAAGAATCCTAAGTGTCATCATGCATGGATATCCTAAGGTTAGTGTGGTTTTCTATCCTAATGAAGAAAGAAGAAGAGAAGAAGAAGAAGAAGAAGAGATGAGTAAGACCTAAGCCCAACAAGAAAAGGTTAGAACAATAAAGAATAAGAAGAAGTGAGATTTGGAGATGTGGGAAACACATCCACACCTCACACTTACCATAGCCCCTGAAAAGGTTAGCAACATAAGCATACAAGCAAAACAAGATGAACAAGATGAACAAGATGACATGCCAATATCATACAAATAGAAATAAAGTCATATATACAAATGCTCAATGGATATGCAAGTTACAAGAATGAGAAAGAAGCATGCAAGTCAATTAAGATGCTAAAATGGATCACATGGCAAACAAATGCAAACTTAAGAAAGATGCAAGAAAAAAATGCACAAAACATGAACTCAAAGCCCAAGACCAGAACCACATCAAGTCAAAGAAAGGCTTAAGAAGCAAAAAAGATGAAGAGAAGAGAGGCACAAGACTAAACAATCACATTATGGAAGGAAAGAAGTAAGGAGATGAGGTGAAAGCACATAAGAAATGGAAGCACTTAGAAGGCAAGCCAAACACAAAATTTCTAAGACACAAACCCTAAGCTAAGACCAGGAAGGTACCCATACCCCAAAGAGACCCCAAATGAGAAGAAGAAGTTGGCACAAGTGCCCTTCTAAGCTAATGAGAGAGCTTATGATCACAAAGAAGCAAAATAGGACAAGGTAAGAACAAATATTCAAATCAAATCAACAATGCATCTAAAAATTCCACAACTTAAGACAAATGATCTTCAAACATGATATAACAAGATACCAAAAGGATTGGGAGAAATTCAGAGGTTATGTAGGTCAAATGAGGACATAAAAATGAACTAGGGTTAGGAAACTTCAATGACAAGCCAAGGACCAAAACCCAATGAACAAATTTCTGAAAATCAGGGGAAAAATCACACATAAAGTACATCATCTTAGGAATCCAGAGCAAAAATAATTAACACAAAACTCAAAAAGATGAACCCTATGGAAATTGGACAAGGCAGCTTGCACCAAAAGGAATTAAAAAGAATTAATTAAAAGGAAGAAATTAATTGACACGTGGCTGGTGAAAATAAATGAAAAAGAAAAATATAGAAAATTAGAGAAAACTCAAAATGATCTCCATGAATTAATTCAGAATTGTTTGATGATTGAAAGTATTTTTAATAAATGGAAAGCAAAATAGAAATAAAATAATTAAAAGAAAAAGAATAAAAATGAGGAAATAGGCTGGGAGGTGTGGATAGTAAGAGAAATCAGTTGAAATAATTGGGCTTAAGAATCAGGGAGGTACGAATATCACTCCAGGCCCACTGGGTTGGCGCTGGTTCACTTGTATAAGGTGGAAATTCAAAGGAAAAAATGTGGAAAAATCAGGAGCCTTCAGATTGAATGGACGTATCTGGTAAACATTTCATTAAATGACGTGGCGTGTTGGTTGGATGAGAGGTGAGGGATCACAAGAGTTATGGTGAGACGCAACACACAACACACACTCAGAATGAAATAAAAGAAGGGAGTGGCACGTGAAAGGGATGCTCCTCATTAATTGAGGTGGCAAGCTCTGGTGCGTAGATGAGAACAGGTCCAAGGGCAGGCAGACTATCTTCAACCTCTAAACCCTAACACAACAATTTTCCAGATTCCGGTGACCGGATCTAGGGCTCCGGCACCAGAAATAACAACACGCGAACAAAATTCAATGAAAATGCACAAGGACCTCCAGATTGGGTAATTAGACTATGCTGAGTTCAAATATGAGCATAAAAAGAACAATAGATCAATGAATCTCCTGGATCGAGCAAAAAAAGTTATGACCATGAAAGTTCAAATTCATATATCTAACTCATTAGTGCACCAATTTCGAAACCACGACTAGCAGAATGATCAGTGAAGCAAGAGGATTATAATGCACACAATCAATTTCATTTTCAGATCTGAAGATTTGGATGTTACCTGAACTTGCAGATCTTGAGAAAACTTGCTAGAAGTCCAGATGATGAAGCTAATCCACTCCAAATGCTCTCTAGTTTCAAAATAAATGCAACTAGAGCCTTGAATCTTGCTGGATATTGAGCTTTGCAAGAAACTGCCCTGAAATGGCAAGGTTCTTGATCTTGAGAGATAGCTTGAACAATGGTGAGATTAATGATCCTGAGCTTCCAAGGATCAAGGATCTACAATTTGTTTTTGGAGAGAGCTAGTGTGTGAGGAGATTTGAGAGAAAATGCAAGCTATGCAAAAACTTGGAAGCTGAAGAATGAGAGAGAACCGAGCCTTCTAAAAACCTAATTTGGTTTTATATTATGTCCTGACCTAATGCTGAAAAGATGAGATGATTTGCACGTGTAGATCACAAGTTTTGGTGATTTTGCAAATTTTGCAATTTTTGTGTGATATCATGTAATCCTCGTGCTTTCCTTAGCCTCTTGCCCATGTGCACTCCAAATCCAACCCTTAATCTCAAACAAACAAAATCCTGGCCATTAGATTAAAGTATCACACTCTTTCATGTTCATGCATTTTTTGGCCCTTATGAAGTAACATTCTTGTTGTGCACGAATTTGTGAATTTCTTTGGAGCAAAGTATGCCAAATACATTGTATTTTAACATTGGAACCTCACTTGATCCATTCCAACACTCAAAATGAAGTTTCATGACTTTTGGCTCTTGGTGCATGCATGAAAATCAACTTTTTGCCCTAATTTTGTCAAATTTTTGAGGGCCTTAGATTCCTAACCAAGAATGCTATGAAAAAGTACTTATACTTTTTGAAAATGGGAGGCCTTAATCTCCAACTTTCATGTTTGACTTTGGTCCATTTGAAGAATTTTTCATTAAGTTAAGGTCACTTGAATTTTAGGGTAAAAGTTGCCAAAAATGGAATTTTCTCTAAACCAACTTTGTACCAATTTTGCAAAAACCCTCAAAACTCATGATTCTTGATCTTTGAACTTTCCAAACCTCTTATAACATTTTAAGAACATCCCTTGGCTAGAAAAAATAGATTGGACCCCTTGAAATCACACAGTTGACTTTTTTAAGGCACAATTGACCAATTACTTCATCTGCAAGCAACTGAAGAAATGCTTGACTTCCACAAGGAATTGTCTCATAAAATTTGGTACCTAGGATCCTCTTGACATATAAAAGACTTTGCCCAAATGAAATGGCCAAAGTTTTGAGGTTTTCAAGCTTGAATCTCAAACCCTAGTTAAGGACCATTGTGTAGGATCTTTGCCCTAGCCTGGAATCCTTGATGATCTTCCAACCTTCTGAGCTTTTGTGAATGAACTTGAACTTGTAAATACAATGTAGACCCCTTATAGGACTTGTACAAAACCATTGGGACCCTTGTCATGGCTTGTGATTCCTCAAGGACCTCCACAGATGATCATATGCCTAATGCTAGGTCATGAGAAATGTTATGCCTCATCTTTCCATGCTAGGATGCTAAGAAAATGATATGTTCATGATGAATATGATGTGATATGATGCTTAAAATGAAGAGGGCAAATTTGGGGTGTTACAACTTGTACTAATATTTATCTACTGACTTGGATCATATATATTTTTAGTGGTGTCTACACTATAACGTTCTTCTATTAATAAATTACTATTGGCATTTTCATCATTGTTTATAATTTTAACTTCTTCGACAAAAGTATCTATATTTTCATTTTCGTTGCTTATGTCTATATTGTTAGTTTCTACATGATTAACTTGTTCATTTGATGAACAATCACCTAAGTTTTCAAATTTACTTCTTTTGTTTGTGTTAGTAAATTTATCTAAAGCTCCCTTTTGTGATTCAATTAAAGCATCAATTCTTTTCTTCTTTTTTAATTTTGAACTTCCTGATTCAAGTTTTCGAGTCGACATTGTTCTAAAATAAAATAAACCAACGTTTCACAATAATAAATATGTATAAAATAAAAATAAATAAAATTCACTAAAACTAATAAAATAGAAAACAATTAAATTAAACAAATAAAAAGACTATAATTAAAAACTAAATGAGAAAATGTTAAGATAAATAAAACTTGCTTTAATCCTTTTGTGGAGATTTGTTTCTTTTTCTTCTTTAAAGAAACTTCAAAATTGGAAATGAAAGTGGAGACCGGAGAGATGTTTGAATCAATTGGTAGAACGATACTAATAATATAATAATAAAAGAAGTATCCTTTGTGAAAGATAATACACAATGAGTATCTATTCTTTCTTTCAGAATAACACAGTATACAAATTGATAAATGAGTTATTGTGTATTAATTTGTTTTCTTATTTATATATAGAATGAATATTATAAAATGTATTAATTGTAATTTTATTAGTAGTTGCACCTTTTATTGGAAAATAACAACTCTTCAAACTCCAATTGAAACCAATAGTTACAACTTTTAAATAAAAAAACAGTATATAGAAATAGAAAAAAAATTATTAATAAAAATTTAAAAATAAATAGTACTATATATAAAAAAAACTGATGAGGCCCTAGGCACATGCCTAGGTTGCCTATAGGTAAGGCCGACCCTGATGTCGGGAAAGAGAGAGAGAGAGAGAGAGAGAGAGAGAGAGAGAGAGAGAGAGAGAGAGAGAGAGAGAGAGAGAGAGAGAGAGAGAAAGAGAGAGAGAGAGAGAGAGAGAGAGAGACTTCTCTCTAAGTTACACTATTGCAAGAAACCTTTCATCTTCCTCCATGGGGGCTTGAATCTCAACTAGGTGAAACTAATTGACATTTTTGGCTTAAACTCCTAGTCTTAGGGCTAGGGGCCTCGGTGCTGTTTTGGTCTTCATTGGGTTAGTTTAAGTTCTTGTGTATTCTTTGGTGTTCATTCTCCTGTCTGTGTTTGTGTTAGTTCTTCTTTTCTCCTCTTCTTCCACGGAGTGGGAAAAAGTTTCCTATAAGAAGAAATCGGGTGGTAACCTTAAGTTCTTTGTTTGGAAGGAAAACAAAGGTAAAGGGGTGGGAGTTGATGAATCATCCATCTCTTTTTTTATATCTGAATTTCCGGACAATTTGCAGGCAAAGGAGTTGTTTGAAGTGTTTTTTGTTTATGGTCTAATCTCTGAGGTATTCATCCCTGCAAGGAGAGACAAGAGGGGTCTGAGATTTGCATTTACGCGTTTTAGAAAAGTCTACGACCCATGCGTCTTGAAGATTTAGTTGGATAACATCTTTTTGGATGGTAAGAAGATTCAAGCTAACATTTCCAGGTTCCAGAGAGATTATAGGAGCTCTTTTATTGTTCCGAAGAGACCTAAGAAGACTTGGCATTCCACTCAACTCAATCATGGAGATTTTGGGCTTGGTATTAAAGGTTCTTTTGCTGATGTTGTTAAAAAGAACAAGATTGGTTTTTAGGGATGTTGAACCGTCTGGCCTTCCTACGCCCAAGAGGGTTTCTATGGAGACTCAGGATTTGACTTTTGTGAAGAGGGATTTTGTTGGAAAAGTGTTTGAAAAGGCTAGTCCTTTTTTGATTCAGAAGGAACTGTATGCAAAAGGATTCTTTGATGTTTTGGCAACCCCATGAGGGGCTAGTCTGTGCCTCCTTGAATCTAAGGAGCAGGGTGTTATTCAGAAATTTGTAGTAGAAGCTAAAGTGTGGTGTGATAAGTGGTTCCTTAATATCCAGCCTTGTTTTTTGGATTTGTAGATGACTGTAGATATGTTTGGGTTACGTGCAGAGGCATCCCAAGTTTTGCTTGGAATATTGAGGTTTTCAGCAGGTTAATGGAGAGTTTTGGTGTTTTTATAAAATCTGATTTGGTTACGATGAAGAAAGGTAGATTTGACGAAGCTAAACTGCTTATCAAGACTAAGGTGTTTGAGTTGTTAAGAGAAAATCTAGTTCTGGTGGTTAATAGAAAAGAGTTCAAAGTAAGTGTTTGTGAAGTTTTTCCAAGTCCAAATGCTTTTGACTTTTTGGACGAGGATCAAGATGGAGCAAGCCTAGATTCATTGGATTTTGAATATGAGGTTTTATCTGATATTTCTTCGAATGAGGAGATAGAATCAAAAGGATTAACTCCTATTGTTAATATGGAGGTTGATAGCTTGGCACATTTAAAGGAGTATGATGAAGATTTAGGAAGTTGTGCCTCCCAAGCCCGCTCACACGTCAGCGATACTTTGGATAAAGAAGCAAACTTATCCAAAGACAAAGTGATGTGTTGTGGCGTTTTACCTTTGTATAAAGTCATAAGAGACAAGTCTGGTTCTCTAGACATAGAGATATGCCTTTAGGATAATAGTGTCCCTACTTTTCCAACACCTTTGGTTGGACTTTGTGAAACAGTTGGTGGAGGGGTTTTACCTTTGGTTTCAGATAAGGTGGATGGGCCATCAATGGATGGAATTGGTCCTAGTCCAGGACCTAACCCAATTTCCCCTACGATCTTAAACCAAGTTGGCGTTATTTCTGGGATCAAGGAGAAAAAGAAAAAAACCCTTTTCTCCTTTTTTATGATAACATTCAGATACCTTTTTCTCCCTCTTTTTACTCTACCCTTATTAGAGATTTTTCTCCTTCTCCCATTACCAGGTCAAAGTCTAAGGGTGGTTTGATAATTTTGAAAAGTAACCAAAAACATCCTATCATCCTGAAGATGTTGGTCTTTCTGATTTTACTCAAGGCTCTTTTGGAAGCTCTATTGATGATTCTGGCATAATTAGAAGCAATTTAAAGTGCAAGGAGGGTTTGGAAGGGGTACCTTGTAAGATTTGGAATACTGTACAACTTCTGGGTATTGAAGTTGAAGAAGATGAGGAAGTGTTTGAAAGTTTAGTCAGGGACCTTGAAGATAGAGACAAGATCCTTTTCGAGCAAAGGAGGGGCATTGAAAATAAGTTTCAATGATTTTTGTTTCTTTCAATGTGTGAGGGTGTGGCTTGTCTTCCAAAAGAAAGGGAATTCACCATATTCTTATGGAAGGTAAAGCTGATGAGTGTTTATTGCAAGAGACTAAAATTTCCAATATACAGGATGTCAAGGTTAGAGGGTTGTGGGGTAATAGAGAATATGATTGGTCTGCTTGTGATTTTGTCAGTTCTTCTGGAGGTATCTTGACTATATGGAGAAAAGATTTCTTCCTTCCTATTGCCTCATTCAAAGGAAATGGTTTCTTGTGTTCCAATTTCTTGTGGAAAGATGTTAACCTATTTGTTGTAAATGTGTGTTCTCCTTGTAATTTAAGAGATAAGAGGAAATTATGGTTAGATCTTTTAGGTTTTTAAAATGCTCAGCGAGATGGTAAGTGGATATTAGGTGGTGATTTTAATTCGGTCAGAACGAGTGATGAAAGAAAAGAAAGAAGACTCTCTTCTGCTACGGAGTGTTTCGAATTCAATTCTTTTGTTTCAGATTTAGACTTGGTTGATCTTTCGTTTGTGGGAAAGCGATTCACTTGGTATAATTCTAACGGATTTAATTGTAGTAAGATTGATAGGTTCCTTATTGATGAGTTTCTTGTTGACATTTGGGAGTTTAAAGCTCAATCAGTAGGGAAGCGTGATGTTTCAGATCACTATGTCACTCTCGGGATTTTCATCCTAGTATAAACGCGAAAGTGGCGCGGAAAAGTCAGAGTCGCCAACCATGCATTTTTATCCCGAAGGAACAGGAAAGGTAATGCTGCATAAACTGAAGGAAGAAGGAAAGGACAAGGTCCTACGAACTAAAGATCTGGCTTCGGGAGTCGGTTACGACCTGGGAAGGTATTAGCACCCCAGACAATCCGCCGTACCTGACAGGATCCATGCTTGTTTGTCTATTTCAAAGGGTGAAAAGAAAGAATGCCGCTAAACAAAATAACTGGAATGGAAGTGGAATGAGAAAGGGGAGTGGAAAAAGAGAATGAAAGGAAAGGGGAAAATGTAGAGAAAATAAAGATTGTGCTCGAATGGGCCCTACCCCACTACCTATGTACCTCATCAGGAAAATGACGATCAGAGTAGACGTAGTTCGCCTAACTAAGGCGGAAACTATTTATGTTTTTTTAGAGCTGAACTGCGTATGTATATGCTTAGGTGTTGCAAGCTCGTCTGGTACGAGTGCGTTACAGTCTTGCAAATGAGACAATTCATTGCAAGTTCGCATTGAGAGTGAGTGAGATGAGAAAAGAATTCCCGAAGGAAAAGACGATTCTTCTTTGTTGTTTTGTCTTTTAAAGAAATGTTTTATGAGATTGCTGTTTGTGAACCTTCTGATACTAAGACTTGTTCATCGTGGTAGATGACTTACACCTCGCCCCGAAACAAGACGTGTATAAGTAACCCACGGCAAAGTCTCGTTTCGTACGAGAAGACCAACCTTTATTAGGTGTTTTTTTACTTTTCTTTAAGATGAGAAAGAAAGAAAAGCAAACCAAGGCAAAAGTCTAAGGGGAGACTAATTATCCTAAGTGTTGCCATACATGGATGAACTTAGGTTAGTGTGGTTTCTATTCTTAATGAGAAAAGGAAAAGAAAAGGGAAATATTATACAACTTCCTTCCTAATGAAGATAAGTTGATCCTAAAGGGGAATTAGCATGAAGTTGTGTAAGAGTAAGCAAAGGAAGGCTAAAAACACTCACGCTTTGAAAGCATAAAGAAATTAAAAGGATGAAGTTGTGTGAACTTACCTTTACCTCCCTACAAAACAAGGGTTAGTAGGATAAAAATGATGAAAGGAATGACGTAAACAAATACTAAACAATTTCTAAGGGATCTAGGACCTAAACTAGACTCAATTCTAAGTTTAAAGGACCTAAAAATATGCAAAGAAAAAATCCAGCAACCTATTACAGCTCTTAAATTCACAAACAACAATGAAATGCAATGCACAATACAAGTGGCTTTTTACAGCTAACAAACAACATGCAAAACAGGTGTGAAAAGTGTAAAAATGCAACACTCAGCATACATTTTACAGCTACTGCATCAAAATACAACAATGGAAAGTGAGACAAATTTGACTTATTTTTTTATTTATGCACAAAATGAATGGCAAATAATGCACAAATATCACAAAGCATGATCAAATGGAATCAACATACATGATTAAATGAACATGATTATTTCTAATGAATACTTATGAAAGAATGCAAAAAAAAAAAAAACATGCAACAAGTATGCCCTTTCAAGAATTGGCAAATAAGTACAAAAGTATGTCAACAAAGATCAACAAAATTAACTTGCAACTTGATGCAAAAATCAGAATTGGGATCAACATGAAAATGCAATCAAAGATGCAAACAAAATGCAAGAATGTGAAAACTTATGAATGTTCATCTTCAAGCAAATGCATCATGCAAATATGCAATGCGATTAGGCATTCAAGTTAACGAAACATGCATGAATCATGATAGTGAAGCAAAAACAGAACCTAAACAATTATAAGCATGCTAGCAAAAGAGTTTGAACATGGCAACAAACATTCACAAGTCATTTTATGCACAATTAACTAGTAAATGCAAAAGTAACAAATACGCATATCGAAACGACTCGAAACGGTGGAATTAAGCACCTAATGTGGTCTTAAATATTCCCTAAAATCATGATCTATCCCTACATGAACAATCAAGATACAATGCAATGCAAACATGCAATGAAAACAAAATATTTTTCAAAGTCAGCATATGGTTAACCGGTTAATACTATAGTTTAACTAGTTAACGCCCTTAAATTTTCAAATCCAGGGCGCATATTACAACGTGTCAACCGGTTAACCATATGTGTTAACCGGTTAACACTAAACAGAATGCAGAAATTCAGCTATGCAGAAGCACTTTTGGTCTTAAATCTACTTCTAAAAACCCCTAAAACATACATGAACATGCTAACACGAATTTGCTACTTAACTAAGGTATTCTAACACCTATTGGAACCAAGAATAAGCTACACATCTAGCTTCTAACAATCGAAATACACAAATCGCAATCAAATCATAAAACGGTCAAAATGCAATCAAATGATAATCAATCGAAGAATGCCATACGGCGAGATGAAGAGAATAAATTAAATGTGAGGCAGTTTCGAATTACCAACCTACAAAGTGGAGGATTGCTTTGGTGATTGTTGCGGTGTAGATCTAAACCCAAGTGAAGAAGAAAACCGAAGATCCGCGAACGCGCAAAATAAATGCGGTTAATGATGCTTCTTGATGAACACTTGCACAATCACTTCCAATAAGCCAAAATCGATCCAAAAACAGAAGAACTTCTTCAATAAGCTATGGATTTTATGTTTTATTGAAGGTTTAGCTTCAAGTTCTTCAAGTTTCAATGAAAAACTTGAAGAACTTCTATGGAGAAGCTTTGGAGAATTTGGAAATGGAGGAGAATTGAGAGAGAAATGAGAGATTTGGAAAGTGAAATGATGAAAGTGAAGTTGGAACCCCTTGCTTTGGAGTGATTAGGGCTTATATATAAGGTAAGCTTGGTATGAGGCTTGGGTATGGAGCTTGCTTGGGCATTAAGTTAGGTTTGGACTTAGGTTTGGAGTTAGTTAAAGTTAGTTAGGGCTCTAGAATATTCCTTGGAAGATGCTAGAAGTTGGTAGAAAAATCCAAGGTGAAATGGAGTGTGAGTGAAGTGGAAAAAGAGAAGAGGAAAAAATGGAGGGAAATAGTGAAAACAACCACTTTTTAAAATATTTGCCCAAAATCCGCATCTGTTAACCGGTTAAACATATGCGTTAACCGGTTAACGGCAGAAAAATGTGGATTTTTCTTTTGGTTGGTAGGTCAACTTGGAAATGATCTGGATATTTTTGTAGTATTATTTTTGTTCTCTTGTACCCCAATGATTGACAAGCCTTGCTTGATCACACACCTCATGCACATGCAAATGGTCATGATTTATTATTATTATTATTATTTTTATTATTGAATGCGATGCGATACTTGGACGATCATGCAAAGTGAAGAAGCATAAACCACTTGAGGTTGGAAATAAAATAAGAGGGAAAATTTTAGGGTATTACAGCTGCCCCTATTCAATCATCTATAAACCTGACTGGATGATAGCAATGGCTTTCAGACGTTCAAGGTATGGAGTGATTGAATACTAGAATAAACCAGAGAATTTTCACTCTGTGGGAAATGAAGTAAATTGGGAAGAATGCCATCCTCGAATGACAACTCAGCGGTGTACCGGCCTCATTCGATAACCGGAAACATAAAGACTGACCTCAGACAGACTCTGCGAGGAAGTGTATTGACCTCAATCAATAGGCTCAAAATGGTCTAACATCCTTGAATGATAACCAAAACAACAAGACCATCCTCAGAAGGACTTGAAGAAGATAATGTCATCCTCGAATGACACTCAACATTAGATCCTCGGATCTAACACGAAACCATCCTTGAATGGGATCGAAATGGTATACCGGCCTCAGTCGATAACCAGGAACAAAGACTAACCTCAGACAGACTCTGCAAAAAGAGACAAATTGACCTCAATCGATAGGCTCAAAATGGTCTATCATCCTCGAATGATAGCCAACAACAACGAGACCATCCTCAAAAGGACTTGAAGAAGTGTATGCCATCCTTGAATGACAACTCACAATACGAGACCTTCCTCGAATGGAGACGCAACGGTATACCGGCCTCAGTCGATAACCGGAAACAAAGACTGACCTCAGACAGACTCTGCATGGAAACCTATTGACCTCAATCAATAGGCTCAAAATGGTCTATCATCCTCGAATGATAACCAACAGCAAAACCAACCTCGAAAGGACTTGAAGAAGAGAATGCCATCCTCGAATGACAACTCAAAAAATGAAACTGCCCTCAGGCAGAATCGAAAGGAACGAGTTCATCGTACTTAGATGATAACTCAAAGATACGAAACCATTGTACTTAAACAAGATCGAAAGAGGTGAGACCATCGTACTTAGATGAAATCAAAAGGAACGGGATCATTGTACTTAAATTATTACCCGCGATGCGATTTTTGTAGTTAAACAGAGACGCGAAAAAAGAGAGACTATTGTACTTAAACAAGGCTTAATGACGAGACCATTGTACTTTAATGGAATCGAAGAATTGAAATCATCGTACTTAGATGAGATCAATGGAATGGGCTCATTGTACTTAAATGATTACCCGAGACGTGACCGTTGTACTTAAACGGAGACGCGAAAAAAAAAAGACTGTTGTACTCAAACAAAGACTCAATTGGGGATAACAAACAAGACTTGGTAGAAATGACCACACTAGGAAATGAACTCGGCATTTTGTGGGGATACTTCGGTCTGGTTGAAGAACTGATGTTTCGGGCTTCTGCGCAAGGTAACAAACTGGTTTATGCTTTGTATGCATATGTTTGAATTTTTCCATGGCGTAATGCTCCATAAAGATGGAAATGCTACGCTTTCTGAGGATGCGAATGTAATAATGATTACTAAATGAAAATGCAAAGAGATCTCTTGATGAGGAGACAACAGGTATCCTCGACTGCTTCGATAGGGAAGATATAATCACTAAATTGATTTAATGAATCCCTGTGGGGAAAAACAACTTTGCAGGGGATAGTGCTAATGACACACTGGCTCTGAACTGGCGCCATTGCCAAAAAAAATTGGACTTCAAGATTGGAGAGCACAAATCTTGTTGGGGATGAACTTGACTTGGAAGGTACGCTACCTGCCGAACTCCGTTGGGGAAGTGATACTCCTCTGACCCGGCTGGGGAATCAGATGTGTTGGTACTCTGCTGAGGAAAAGACCTGTTGTGGGAATCCCTCAGACACACAATCTTCTGCTTGGGGAAAAGATTTGATGGGGACTCCTCAAATACACCCCCTTTCGCTTGGGGAAGAGATCTGCCATTGAGGATACAACTTTATTTGGCGAACCCACTGGGGAAAAATGGCGAACACTGCCGGGTACCATGAAAAATCTCGGGTCCCTTCCCATCTCCAACTATGCTAGGGGACGATGGATATGCAAGTACTACTAGATTTAAGAAGACTATGGTGGGGAACACTTCTTCTTTGGAGGAAGGCTCTCTGCTTGGGGAGAATGCTCACCTTTTTCCAATTCTGACCCTACTGGGGACAATGGAGGATGCCCCTGGGGGGACATTTCTTGTTGAAACTGAGAGTCTTGAATCGTCTCTAGCTGGGGATAAGGAGAAGAAAGTTTCATGCTGGAGATGAGAAGTAGGATGGCGTCCTCCGCTGGGGATAAGAGATAATGATAACCTTCTTCTCGGGAAGTATTATTCTCTTTGTTGTTGCTCTATTGGAGAAGGGATGGACTTGCAAGACTTGATAAGGAGTCATGCTTCAGGATCTGCTGAGGAAGAGCTTCCTGAAGTTTTGTGCTGGCGATGACTTTGTTGGCAACGCTTGTACCAGCATGTTAATGAACAAAGCTGATAGTACTTGTGAAATAGAAAGTTAGTTTGGCCTGCATGCCCCAGGGTCATGGTCTGAATCCATCCCAGTCACTTAACACATCAGATATGTGTCAAATGTTTTTGCTCTCCTGCACGTGTTATAAGGCATTCATGCATTCGCAAAGCGATATTTATCATAATTTGTTGGACGTTTTTGCAATTAAATAGTTGTAGATGAAAAACAAAAACCCACAGAAACAAATTTGACTGAAATTGCACATTTATTGATTTGAAGAATGGCCATGAATAGGCATTACACGGGGAAGCAATCCTTGGAAAGAGGAAACTTCACAAAAGGAAAATTAAACTATCCTAATGGCAATGTGAAAAATCAAGTCTCATCAATCTCCGACCTGACTATGACTTGTATATCCTCAAGACTCTCTATGTGCTTCGCTTGGAGGAAGCTGATTAAATGGATATTCACCCCTCAGATTACCTTTAATTACAAATGACGAATCACAGATCTCGTAGATCGTAGTTGTTCGCTTTAGTCCTTCTTTTGCATGGATCGCCGTTTCGGGTTTTCAATTCACTGGGACACCCTTTTTTGCTTGAGCCATCCAGTGTGGCTTTTCAACTCAGCGAGTGTACATCTTTTCAGATATTTCCCTAATTTTTGCCCGAGCCTTTTATTCTGTTTTTGGCTCGCCGGGATGCCCATTTTTTCCTGGACTCTCATTCTGTTTTTGTCCAACGGGTCTATTTTACACGAAGTATTTTCTCACTGCATTTGCATTGACATGGGAGTGGAAGTCTTCACCATCCATGGTTGTTAGCATCAAGGCTCCACTTGAGAAGACATTTTTGACCATGAATGGACCTTCATAGTTGGGTGTCCACTTGCCCATGTGATCATTATTAGGAGGAAGAATCCTTTTCAGCACCAGATCGCCTGGTATGTACCGTTAAGGGCGTACTTTCTGGTCAAAAGCCCATTTCATCCTCCGTTGATACAATTGTCCATGGCATACAACTGCAAGGCGTTTTTCTTCGATAAGGCTCAGCTGATTGTACCTGGATCGGAGCCACTCAGCTTCGTCAAGATTGACGTCCATAATTATTCTCAACGAGGGGATCTCGACTTCAACTGGTAGGACTGCCTCCATATCGTATACAAGTGAGAATGGGGTTGCCCTTGTAGAAGTGCGCACCGACGTCCGGTACCTATGTAGTGCAAACGGTAGCATCTCATGCCAATCTTTGTATGTCACAAGCATCTCCTACACGATCTTCTTGATGTTCTTATTGGCCGCCTCGACGACGCCATTCATCTTCGGGCTATATGGCAAAGAGTTGTGATGCTCAATTCTAAAATCTCGGCACAAGTCTGCCATCATCTTGTTGTTGAGATTAAAACCATTGTCAGTAATGATACTTTTGGGAATTTCGTACCAGCAAATGATATCCCTTTTGATAAAACAGGCTACCACCTGTTTGGTGACATTGGCATAAGATGCCGCTTCAACCCACTTTGTGAAATAGTCTATGGAAACTAGGATGAAGCGGTGACCGTTGAAAGCTATTGGCTCGATCTTGCCAATCATATCAATGCCCCACATGGAGAAGGGCCAAGGTGAAGACATGATACTCAGTGGATTTGGAGGTACATGGACCTTGTCAGCATAGATTTGACACTTGTGGCATTTGCGGGAGTATTTACAGCAATCAGATTCCATGGTGATCCAATAATACCCCGACCTTAACAGTTTCTTTACCATAGCATGCCCTCCAGCATGGGTACCAAAGGAGCCTTCGTAAACTTCTTGCATCAACAGGTCTGCTTCGTGTCTATCCACGTATCTGATAAAGGCCATGTCGAAGTTCCGTTTGTAGAGAACATCGTCTTGATTTAAGAAGAACTCGCCTGCCAACCTCCTGAGAGTCTTCTTGTCTTTGCTTGATGCTATTGCCGGGTATTCCCGAGCCTTCAGAAATTGCTTGATATCATAATATTAGGGTTTGTCATCAGCATTGTCAAATGCAAATACATATGCCGGCCCGAGGTACATAATTCTTTTGATGAACCTTAATCATGGAAGACAAGGTCTCCAAAGCATCAACAAACTGGTTCTTGTCCCGAGGTATATAATTCAGTTTGACCTTTATGAAGAAAGTCAACAACCTCTTGGTATAGTCCCTGTACGGAGTCAAATGAAGTTGATGAACGACCCATTTGTCGTTAACTTGGTTGATGACTAGAGCATAATTGCCGAAGATCTCGAGATTCTTAATTCTTAAGTTAATTGCTTCCTAGATCCCTATTATGCAGGCTTCATACTCTGCTTCATTGTTAGTGCATTCAAATGTTAGTCGGGCAGTGAAGGGCATATGGATCCCTTTCAGCGAGATAATGACAACACCAACTCTGTTTCTGTTCCTGTTCACGGCCCTGTAAAACATCAGACTCCATTTGGATTCGGGGTCTGGCCCCTCCTCCGAGAGTGGTTCTTCACAATCTTTCGACTTGAGGAATATGACGTCCTCATCCAGAAACTTGAAATTCATAGGCTGGTAATCATTAATTGGCTGCTGGGCCAGGTAATCCAATAATACACTTCCCTTGATAGCTTTTTGTGAAGTGTACTGGATATCATATTCCGTCAGAATCATTTTCCATCGGGTTACTCTTTCGGTTAGAGCTGGCTTTTAAAATATGTACTTTACAGGGCCCATCTTGGAAATCAGTAGGGTGGCGTGAGTCAGCATGTACTGTCTTAGTTGGCGAGCAGCCCATGCCAAAGTGCATCAGTTTTCTCGAGCAGGGAGTAGCGTGTCTCACAGTCGCTAAACTTTTTGCTAAGGTAATAGATTGAATGCTCTTTTCAACCAGACTCGTCCTACTGACCCAGTATGCAGCCCATTGATCCTTCGAGTACAGTGAGGTACATGATTAAAGGTCTCCCTGGAACTAGAGGCATGAGAATTGGAGGTTCTTTCAAATACTCCTTGATTTGGTTGAAAGCTTGTTGGCAGTTATCATTCCATTCGATGGCCTGATTCTTCCTCAGAAGTTTGAAAATAGGCTCACACGTGGTTGTTAGGTGAGAGATGAACCTTGCAATGTAGTTCAACCTCCCTAAGAAGCCGCGTACCTCTTTCTCAGTTTTTGGTTCAGGCATCTCCTGGATTTCTTTTATTTTTGCAGGGTCGACCTCAATCCCCCTCTCGCTGACGATAAAGCCCAACAGCTTTCCGGAACATACCCCGAATGTGCATTTGTTCAGGTTTAACCTTAGTCTGAATTTTCGAAGCCTGTCAAAAAGCTTGTCTAGGTTGACTAGATGTTCCTCTTCCGTCTGTGACTTCGCTATCTTGTCATCGACATAGACCTCAATCTCGTGATGAATCATGTCATGGAATAGAGTCACCATTGCACGTTGGTATGTAGCTCCAACAGTTTTGAACCAAATGACATCAATTTATAACAGAAGGTGCCCCATGGGGTAATAAAAGTTGTTTTCTACATGTCATCTAGCGACATTTTGATTTGATTGTAGCCTGAGAAGCCATCCATGAAGGAAAACACAGAAAATTGGGCACTGTTGTCAACTAGCACATCAATATGTGGAAGCGGGAAGTTATCTTTGGGGCTTGCCCGATTCAGGTCCAGATAGTCCACACACATTCTGACTTTACCATCCTTTTTAGGGACTGGCACAATGTTCGCAACCCATGGAGGATAGCTCGTTACGGCCAAGAGTCCGACGTCAAACTACTTTTGAACCTCCTCTTTAATTTTGATGTCCATATCAAGGCGTGTTCGTCTGAGTTTTTGCTTTACTAGCAGGTAATCTTCTTTGAGAGGCAGCTTATGCACCACAATATCGGTATCCAACCCTAGCATGTCCTGGTAAGACCAGGAAAAAACATCAACATATTCGCGGAGCATGGAAATCAAATGACTCTTGACAGGTTCTTTCAATGCGGCCCCGATCTTGACCTCTTATCTGTCTTCCTCTGTACCTAGGTTTACCACCTCAACTACTTCCTCATGTGGCTGAATCATCTTCTACTCTTGCTTGAGCAATCTGGCCAATTCTTCGGGCAGTTCACAATTTTCTTCACCTCCCTCGTCGGCTAGGTAAATCGGATTGTCGAAGTCATACTGATCCAGAGCAAGGTCGTCTCTGATGAGACCCGATGAGGAGCATCTGCATGAATGATGATTCATGCTAGATTTTAGAAAAGGTGTGAGACATGAAAATCATTACCATTTATTTTTTTTAAACAAAAGCAAAAAGAAAGACAAGGAACACATGAATGAATGCAAAAATATCCATTTTATTAATGATTATGATATTTCATCATGAACAATGAACCCTTACAATGAGCCACTATGCCCCGGGCAATGCATAGAGCTTAAATACAGGATAATAGAAACATAAAACCATTACTCTTCTGGTTGAGTGACTGTGATGATCACTTTGACCGACCAGTTGTTGAGTTGCATCCCTGGAGCACATGGCTTTATCCACTCATCCAGTTTGTAATCACTATCAACTGTTTCTTCTTGTATCACACAGACGTTGTTGAGATCAAACCATCCCGCACTGGTGAAGGTAATTGGGCCTTTCTGACCTCTAGCGATTTACTCTGGTGTTGACTAACTAGGCTGGTTGCCAACTTCGAACATATCCTTCTTCTCTGGGACCTCAACCATCTTACCCCCAACCTTCATTTTCACATGACTCTACAACTTTTAGGGTTCGCTTGTAGGAGGCTATGGATGCTCCTTTCTTCGTCTCTTCTGACAAGGCAGCTGACGATGATGGGTTTGCAGTTCTAATGGGCTCAAAGGCTTGGAAAGGGGTTTCGAAAATCTCCCCATCCATCTCCACGTATTTGAACGAGGCCAGGTGGCTGATTAAGATATCTTCTTCCCCATACATCGTCACAGTCTGCCATTCCCAGACAAATTTAAGCTTTTGATGAAGGGTAGAAGACACAGCTCCTGCTGCGTGTATCCAAGGTCTCCCCAATAAACAACTATTTGCCATCTGGATATCCATAACGTAAAAGGTAGTATTAAAAACTTGTGGCCCTACCTTGATCAGTAGTTCCACCTCTCTGAATACTGACCTTTTTGAACCGTCGAAAGCTCGGACTACCAAGTCACTTGGCCTAAGCACAACCCCGTCGTAATCCAACTTAATCAATGTTTTCTTAGGAAGTACATTCAAGGATGACCCCGTGTCTACAAGCACTTGAGAGAGCACAACCCCTTTGCATTCCATGGAAATGTGTAAGGCCCGATTGTGGTTACGTCCCTCACATGTAAGGTACATATCCGTAAATCCCAAACCATTGCTGGAGTTTACATTGTGTTGCTCCGGGGATTTTCATCCTAGTACAAACGCGAAAGTGGCGCGGAAAAGGTAGATTCGCCAGCCATGAATTTTTATCCTGAATGAATGGGAAAGGTAATGTTGCACAAACCTAAGAGAAAAGGAAAGGACAAGGTCCTGCAAACCAAAGATCTGGGTTCAGGAGTCAGTTACGACCTGGGAAGGTATTAGCACCCTAGACCGTCCGCCGTACCCGACGGGATCCACGCTTGTTTGTCTGTTTCAAAGGATGAGAAATAAGATGCTGTCGAATAAAAATTGCTAGTGGAACATGAATGAAAGTGGGAACTGGAAAAGAGAATGAAAAGAAAGAATGGGGAAAATAAAGAATATGCTCGAACGGACCCTACCCACAGCCTACATACCTAATCAGGAAAATGAGGATCAGAGTCGATGTAGTTCGCCTAACTAAGGCGGGAACTATGTGTCTGCATTTTTTATAGTTGGAACTGTTTATGTCTATGCTCAGGTGTTGCAGGCTCGTCTGGTACGAGTGTGTTTACCGTCTTGCAAATGAGAAAAGTCGTCGCAAGTTTGCGATTAGAGTGAGTGAGATGAGAAGAGAAGTCCCGCAGGAAAGTGACTTATTGTTTGTTGTTTTGTCTTTTTAAGAGTTTTCATGAATTTGGCACAAGGAAGTGAATTCAAACTCTTTTCCATGGAATGTGTACTTGCTACTACATTCCAAGATGAAATAATAGAACAAGCACACCAAGTAAGGAGAATTTATCCAAGACTTGGTTCCAAGGATCAGGGCCTAAGTTTACTAGCTTGTTGAACTTATTACATGTTTTTGTAGCTTTTAAAGAAATGTCTTTTATGCTTTCTTTGTGAAGATAGTATCATGATAAGACTTGTATATTATGTTAGACAAGCCCACACTATTCCAAGATGGAATGAATATGAGTGCCCCATGGAATAAGGCTATACACAAGAGATTACTCCAATCCTTTATTAAGTGTCTTTTGGCTTTTTGTTTGAAGGTGAGAGATGAAGACTCAAATGAGAAAGGGAAAATCTATGGGGACTAAGACACAACCCTAAGTCATTTATTATATATAAAGGGGGATACTAATGGTTTGCGAGGTTTTCTAATCCTAAAGAGAAAGGGAAAGAAGAAAAGAGAATTAGAAATCAACTTACTTCCTAAGGAAGTTAAGTTGTCTCTAATGAAAGGGGAAGCCTAAGATCAAAGTACAAGGTGCTAAGGCAAACACATTTAAAATGCATGAGATAGGAATGAAGTTAGCATGATAAAGAAATTTGAACATGTAAAGCATGGCAAAACTTCAACAAAGTTCATACTAGCTAAAGGGAAAGAACTAAATGATATTTTGAGGCTAAAACATAGGCCTAGGGTATCCTACATGGTAACAAGCTTCTAATGTCAGTAGCTAACTACTACCAAAGTATTCTAAAGCCACAAGGATGAGAAACTTCAAACTATACCCTAAAAAAGGAGCTACACCCTAATGGGAGTTAAGGTGAAGTCACATGAGAAACTTAGGTGATTAAGCATGGTGAACTTGCATGAAGTCAAAGGTAAATGAAAAATCCAGAAGTACACACTAAATGAAAGTATCTTAAGATATGAAACAAAATGGTAGCAAAGAGATTAAAGTGAAAAAGATTCAAGCACTCTGTTGAATGAAATGAGAATAAGAAGAAATGAACATACAACTTCAAAGGAAGAAAAAGCTTAAAAGGAAAAGTCAAACATGGTCAAAGGGATTTGAACTTCCCATACAAAAACCAGGGGCTTAATGAAATGCTAAAATTAAAATTGAACTCACAAAATAATCACATATGAAATGGTAGGAAAGGCATTAGGGTTAAGGAACCAACAAGTTTGAGTTTGGAGTTTTAAGGTGTCATGTGGAACTAAATGAAGCATGAAGACTTATGAGATGAAGTGAATGCATAAAAATGATTGTGGCACACTTATAAGATGCATAACAATGATGTAACATGATTGACATACTCATGAGATGGGTTTAAAGGTATGGATATGGAAAGAGAAGTTGAATTAGGGCTAAGGTAGCATGTATGTGACTTATGGATCAAGTAATCCACAAAAATCAAAAGGTGAAGACCTAAAATGGATACACGACATTCAATGACCTCTAATGGGACCTAAGGGACTCACACTTGTGACATCAAGTGAATGGCATAAATGCCTTACAAAATTTGAACAAAAGGAAGTGAAAAGAATGAACAAAAGATGATTTATGGTACCAAATACTTGAAAAAAATAGCAAATGGCTTTGAAAAAATATGAAAATGGACAATCAAAGTCACAATCCATAAGGTAATCTACCTCCAAAAGATCTCACAAAAATTCACATTCTAACTCATTGAAATGGAGGCACAAAGTGATTTAGGGTTTTACATGGTTATGTCAAAAGGAAAGGCTCAAAAGGGTATCAAACATGACCTAAAAATTGAGACAAACATGTATTTATGACCTTCAAGGCGTACTCTGGATAGGGAAAAACGAATGGGTTCAAGATCGTTTATGGTTTTAAAGAAAGTAAATGGAGAAGACAAAGTGTTCATAATGGAGAAAAAATGAAAGAAATTAAATGGGAATTTAGTTCAGCTTAAGAAATAAATGGTAAATAAAAATAAAAATTGTGGAAAATTTGTGAAAATGTTAAAGATCATGTGTGAATTTATTGGGAATTTTTAAAGACATTGGAATCATTTGGGCTATCTAAATTGGGGGTGCGAATAGAAGCTGAAGGCCCAAACCAAATGCGTTGGGTTTATAGAATTAAGGTAGACTCTAGTCAACTTGTTGACTCAATCAGGACCACTGGATTGATCCTACTCATACACTCATGGTCAAAGTAATAGCATCAAAGACTGATCAAGAGAGGCCTATGGTATGAGCATGGATGACAAGCACATGATTACTCAGGTCCACTAAAACTGGCACGTGAGAGGGATGACACTCATTTATGCGCTGGCATTGTGTGAGGCGTCAGATTATCAAGATCCAAGGGCCACGTGTCGCTCCCGAAAGATGGGAATGGCCCAAATAAAGGTACAGACGCGAACGGTCGGCGAGAAGAACAATGAGAACACACAGCAGTGAACTCACTGGAAAAGAAAAGAGTCGCCAGCTAGGCATTTTTATCCCGGAGGAAAGGCAATGCTGCATAGACCTAGAAAGATGGATAAGACGGTTGCGAACCAGGGAGACTGAGAAAGGGGGTTGGTTACAACCTGGGAAGGTATTAGCACCCAGATTGTCCGTCGTATTCGATGGGATCCACGCTTAAAAGATTTGTGTTTTAAAGGGGTAGTGTCAGTGCAATCTGTGTATAAAATAGCTGGAAAAGAATGTACAGGTGTTAGTGTAAAAGAAGTGTAAAGTGTATAAATGATGTGTCAGTGTAAGAATGAGAATGAATTGCTCAAGACTATGAGGCTAAAAGAATAAAGCTGGAAAGAGGGGGAATATACAGAGACTTTTGTTCGATAACTGTTAAGTTATGCCTACGTATCCTCTCGTGCAATGAGGAAGTCAGAACACCGTAGTTCGACCCAAAGAGACTGAAAGGTGACTTGACTTGTGAACTGCTTGCTTGTCAATGCTCAAGTGTATGACCTGTCTGGCTCAGGTGCAAACTGTCTTGCATTAGACGGAAGAAGCAAGTTCTCGTTTATGAGTGAAGATGATGAGAAAAGAATCCCGGAGGAGACGATTATTGTTTGTTTTTGAGTTTTCAGTCTTTTATTGCTTTTGAAAGTTTGTCATAAGTTAATGAGCTTAAGCCTAAACCAATGGATTTTAGTAAACTCATCACATCTTCCCTCTGATTAGGGGTAATGAGAATGCCTTAAGTGTGAAGTCAGATTCTCACACTTAATCACCTTTGATGTAGGATTAAGATCATTAACCTACTTGTGATTAGTTAGATGCTTTTGTTGTTTTCGTTTAGTGTTGAGTAATGAGGTTAAGCCATAATCAAGGATTAAACAGACTCATTACACCATCCTAATAGAAGGATAATAGATGAGAATGTTTAAGCTGAGGAAAGCTCCTCAACTTAATCCATGATTAGGGATTAAACTCATGACAAAACAAACCTTTATTAAGTGGATTTTATTTAATGGTATGATGATGAAGTGATTTTTAGGGTTTGTAAGACAACTTGAGGGGGACTTGTCCATTAACACTAGGGTTAGTCCTTCTTAACCAATTAAGGAAGAATTAGAACCCTAATGCAAGGCCCAAGTTACAAGTGTGATGTCTTGATGATTATTAAGTGGATTGATTAAGAGATTTAAACACATTAAGGGTTTAACACTTAGGATTAAAGTTATACACTCCCTCCTAATAGAAGGATGCAGGCATAAGCTTAATCACAAAGCCTTAAAGCCTTTAGGGTTTAGTCCCTGATTATGAGATGAGAGGAGAGGACTCAAAGAGACACAAAGGTAAAAGCTAAGTGGGGGACTAATCAAAACCCTAATCATTTTCATGCTTGGTTGTTCCTAAGTTTTGTGGGGTTCAACAAGAAAGATCTTCAATGGAACCACCAGGAAGCAGATGAAAGGATCAGGAGAAGCAAAGTAACTTGCTTCATTCAAGAAGTCAAGTCACTTGAAGAAAGAAAGTAAGAAGAAAAAGAATGAGCAAGCTCAATCTCAAACACATATCAAAATGCAGCATGGATGCAAGAGAGAGATGAAAAGAAATTGTGAGAAGTGAAGGCAAATTCACTTCTCAAAGTTGCTTACCACCTGAAAAGTTAGTGAAAGAAATGCAATGCAATGCCAAATGGAATGAAATGGCATGATGAGAAACAAAACCAGAAGCATATATGGGATGATAATGATGCTATGAGATGATGCAAACATGAGATAAGGCATGGTGATGATCATATAAGCTCATGGATGCAAATGAAGCAAGCTAAGACACATGAACATACATGAAAAGTTATGAAATGCATATGGCATACAACATGGCAAATGCAAGATGCAATGATCAAACATGCTTTCAATATGTCTTAAGATGTCAAGTGAATCAAATGGATGCATGAAATGCTATGGCAAGTCATGTTATGCAAGCAAATGCAAGATGGATGCATATGGAAGCCCAAATTAGGGTTTATGATCAAAGCATCAAACACAAACCAAAATCAGAAGCAAACATCAATATAAAAAATTGAAAATGCACTCAATGGATCTCTAAACCTATACTAACCCACTGCCCAAAGGAGAAGTTCCAACTCTTAACCTAATTCAAGTTATGATTTTCCTAAGTTTTCTAGGGTTTTAGGGTTCCTTAACAAGAAAATTACCAAACAAAATGAAAATGAAAGATCAAATCATGGCCATTTAATCCCACAAACTACATGCTAAACACAATGCAATGCAAAAAGAATCAAAGTCCAACTCTCATTGGTTAGGCAGAAATGATTTTTGGAAGTTTGGATCAAAATAATGCATTAAAATGATTTTAATTCCATGGAAAATTCTCAAAATGCATCAAGATCAAAAAAGAAATTTGGTTTGAGGGTTGGACAATGTTTCTAAATGTTTTTAAATGTTTCATGAATTTTTTGGTGATTTTTAAATACCTAAAAGTATTTTTAACTAATTAATTCTCATTAATTAATTAAAAATAAACTTTTAAATATTTAAAAATATTTTTAAAATGCAAAAAATAAAAATAAAAATATTTTTGTGTTTTAAAAATTAGTGAAATCTCTGGCAAAAAATTTCATAATTTTTAAATGGCTTTTACTATTTTAAATAAAATGTGCAAAACAAATAAGAAAATATGAATTTAAAATTGAATTATTGGAAAGTATGCAGAATGAAGGGATGAGATGCAATCTGGGCTGGGAAGGCTTGACTGCGCGCCTAATCGAATGGTCCACATTCAAACTTCCTAATTTCTGATTTATGAATTAATTAATTAACTTAATTGTGATTAGGGTTTCTAATGATGAATCCCAGCCCTCCAAACACGCGCCAGGTCAACCAAGTCAACGGATCCAACGCTCAAAATTCAAATTTCATTAATTACAGGGATTAAACCCTAATTATTTTCAGGTGGCCGGAGAAGACCTCCGGTCGTCTTCTCCGGTGGGAACCCCACCTGAAAATTCCTAGAATCTTCAAAACGTAACTAAAATGAAATCTAAAAGAACAGAAATCCTTCCCACACCTCACTGAATCAAAACCCTAACACAAACATCATTTATATTTCATCAATCACACGAATCGAAACAAAACATTTTTTAGGGCAAGACTTTCAGAACACGATTAAACTCTCATCTCTCCACCATTTTCAAAACCAACAACATATTCATGACCAGGGAAGCATGTAGAAGCTATTAAGAACTTAAAAATCCATTTCTGGAAAAAAGGTTCTTGAGCTACCTGAGTTTTGAAGCTTTCAGTTTGCAGCTTTCTGACTTCTTTCCTTTGTGCAATCCACTCCTTTTGGTCCCTTGATGATGTCTGGATGCTTAGAAGGAGTTTGTGGTGGCTGGTTTGAGAGTTTGAACAGGTTCTGTTCAAGCTCAGGTGAGAATCGTGTTCTTGATTCTTTGAGTTTCAGGTTGATTTTGGGGGTGCTTTGTGATCAGGGTGATGTGTTGAGAAGGTCTGTGAAGTTTGTTCAAGTGTTTGTGGTTTGTATGAAGAGTTTCGAAAGCTTTTGCTCCAAGGGTGGAAAATGAGAATGCTGTGCTCTTGTGTGTTTCAGGCTGGCTCCTTGTGATGTTTAACTTGCATTTTATTTGTATAAACAATGCTCATTGGTCAGAAGATGTGACATGCCCTTTTGTGATAGGTATGGTAGCTTTTGCAATTTTGTCAACTTTGTGTAATAGAAAGCATGGGTCATGTTCTAGCCAAGTACAAGGGTGTGGGCTGCGCAGCATGGTGAGGGAAAAGGCTAGTATTGATCAGCAAAGTAGCTAGCAAGTGGATGAGATGTGATCATGAGTTTTTGCAACTTGACTTTGCTTTTGGTTTTCATGAAGGAAACTTGATCCATGGGCCATAAAACTTGTAATCCTTTGCCCCATTCTGATTTTTAAGACTTGTGTGATGTTTGTATAAGGATTAGACATCAATTAGAAGTCACAAATTGCCTTGGTACAAGTTTTTGCAAGTTTCTCATTTGGTGCATAATTTGAAAATTTAGTGATTTTTGCCAACTTTGATGCACCATAACTTTTGATCCAAAATGAATTAGGTCATGTTCTTGTACTTTTTGAAAAGGGAAAGATCTATTCTACAACTTTCATGACCAAAGTTTTTCCATTTGAAGCTTTCTTGAATCAAAAAGTAAGGGTTGAAAAAGTTGCATAAAATGACATTTTCACTAAAAGTCAAACTTGCCCAAAAAGTCAACTTTGCAAAAGACTTGAAATTCTTGAATTTTGTGAACTTCCAACCTCTTATATGATCAAATAAAGATCATATACAATCAAAATGATGAAGATCACCCCTTGGTTGGGTCATTGGGGGCCTCAGATGCCCTGATTTTGCACTGACTTGTCTGAAAAGTCAACTCTTGATCAGATGGCTTCCCCATGGAATTTCTTCATGAAAATTGATATGCATACTCCCCATAACATATAGAGACCAATAGAAACAAGAATGACCAAAAAAATTGGAGTTATGGCCTTTGAAACCAAAACCCTAATTTTAGGTCAACTGTGCAGTCAAACCTGGCTCTGCTTCCATACCTTCCTCAGTTCTTGTGATTCTTTGGCATTCTTGACTTTGAGAGGATATAATGTGATACTTGAACACACATGGACCCCTTTGAAGTGATTGATGGCCTTTGGAGTGGCTCAAGAAGCTCTTGGATTGCTCAGATCACAAACCCTAGATGCAGATGACTTAGAAGCTATGCAGTGAATCAAAAATGTTATATGAGATAGTATGATTGAGTTTATGCATATGGAATGATCAAAAGCCATGGTGTGAATGGGTGAGGGCAAATTTGGGGTGTTTACACCACGTCTTAAAGTTGTAACAATTCTAGGGCTACTATTTATATGGCCGGAGCTAGTCTCCGGTCATCTTCTCCGGCGACACACAACCCAAGGCTTGCTCAAAACACCAAAAAAATGAAAATCAAAGACATCAATATGTTCCTCATGCTTCGTACATTCACAATCTAACCTTATTTTCCATTTATCACGCAAGAATCATGCAAATCGAAGCAAACAAATCCACACCTAAAAACTGAAACTATGCCTCTAAGAGGCATATCAACTAGCCAGAACCATAATAGCTTCTATCAAGCTCATATCAATGCAGATCAATTAAAATCAACTAAAATCGTGCGCATTGAATTTAGGAAGAAAACCTGGAAATGCAGAGATGTAAATTGTTGAAGAAATTCAGAGGTCTTGCTTTCAATCTCCTTGATGCTTGATCCTGAATCCCTCCAGAGTGAAATAAACACTCAATTATTGTTGAATCTTGGAGAGAATTGAGGCAATGCAGTGATGTTGCAGAGATGGAATCTTGATGTTTTCAAGCCACTTGAACCAGGGATCCTATGTTGATCATTATGATGATGTTGAACTGACGAGGATTGCAATACTGTGGATTGAGATCATTGAGAATCCAGTTGGGAATGAACTCATCTTGCGAGGTACGCTACCCATTGAACTCCGTTGGGGAAGTGACAACCTTCTGACTCGACTAGGGAATCAGATGTGTTGATGCTCTGCTGAGGAAGAATCTGCTGGGTATGGAGGAACTCATTGTAATACTTGGGAATACTCATGTGTTGAAGGGAAATCTCTGCTTGGGGAGACTACCAGTCTTCTCCCACCACTGTTAGCAACACCTGTACCTGCACCTGCATAAACACAACTGGTATTGCCTGCAACATAGAGAATTAGTTTGGCCTGTATGCCCCGGTCTTATGGTCTGAATCACCATCCTGGTCACTCAACGCTTTTAGAGTTGCATTAAATGTTTATGTCCTCCTGCATGACTTAGAAAGCATTCAAATGTTCATAATGCAACTTTCATCACAATTTGCTGGACGTTTTTGCAATCAGTCAATGTTAGATGAAAAACAAAAACATATGGTCACAGATTTGAATGAAATTGAATTTTATTAATTAGTAAATGGCCCTGAATAGGCATTACATCAGGAAGCAATCCCTGGAAAGAGGAAATCACTCAAAAGGAAAACAAACTATCTTATTGGCAATGTGAAAAATGGATCTCATCAAGCTCCTACCCGGCTATGACTCGTATATCTTCATGACCCTCCACTTGCTTCACCTTTAAGGAAAGTGATTGAATTGGTCTTTAACCCTTGGAATGCCCATAGATGCAAATGGATCATAAACCTCGCAGTCCGCAGTCCAACGTGGCTTTTCAGCTCAGCGGGTGTACATTTTTTTCCAATATTTCCCTAATTTTTGCCTGAGCCTTTTATTCTGTTTTTGGCTCGCCGGGATGCCCATTTTTGCCTGGATCTTTATTCTATTTTTGTCCAGCGGGTCTTTTTACACAAAGTATTTTCTTACTGCGTCTGCGTTAACATGGGATTGGAAGTCTTCGCCATCCATGGTTGTTAACATTAAGGCTTCGCCTGAGAAGACCTTCTTAACCACAAATGGACCTTTATAATTGGGTGTCCACTTGCCCCTGTGATCGTTGTTAGGAGGAAGAATCCTTTTCAACACTAAGTCACCTGGTATGTACTGTTGAGGCCGTACTTTCTTGTCGAAAGCCTATTTCATTCGCCTTTGATACAATTGTCCATGGCATACAGTTGTTAGGAGTTTTTCTTCAATGAGGCTGAATTGGTTGTACCTGGCTCGGAGCCATTCAGCTTCGTCCAACTTGACATCCATCATTATTCTCAATGAGGGGATCTCAACTTCGACCGGTAGGACTGCCTCCATACCATACACCAGTGAGAACGGGGTTGCCCCTGTCGAGGTAGGTACAGAAGTTCGGTACCCGTGTAATGTAAGCGGTAGCATCTCATGCCAATCCTTATATGTCACCACCATCTTCTGAACGATTGTCTTGATATTCTTGTTGGCCGCCTCGATGGCGCCATTCATCTTCGGGCGGTACGATGAAGAGTTGCGATGCTCTATTTTGAAATCCCGACACAAGTCAGCCATCATCTTGTTATTAAGGTTAGAACCATTATCAGTAATGATCCTCTCGGGAATTGCATACTGGCAAATGATATCTCTTTTGATAAATTGGGTGACCACTTGCTTCGTAACATTGGCATAAGATGCCACTTCGACCCACTTTGTGAAGTAGTCTATAGCAACCAGGATGAAGCGGTGACCGTTGGAAGCTGTTGGCTCAATCTTACCAATCATGTCAATGCCCCACATGGAGAACAACCAAGGTGAAGACATGACGCTCAATGGATTTGGAGGTACATGGACCTTATCAGCATAGATCTGGAACTTGTGGCACTTGCGGGAATATTTATAGCAATTAGATTCCATGGTGATCCAATAATATCCCGACCTGAGAAGTTTATTTTCCATAGCATGTCCTCCAACATGGGTACCGAAGGAGCCTTCATGAACCTCTCGCATCAACAAGTCTGCTTCGTGTCTATCCACGCATCTGAGCTGGACCATGTCAAAGTTCCGCTTGTATAGCACATCATCTTGATTCAAGAAGAATCCACCTTCTAGCCTTCTGTGAGTCTTCTTGTCTTTACTGGATGCCCCAGTCGGGTATTCTTGAGACTTCAGGAGTTGCTTGATATCATGATACCAAGGTTTGTCATCTTCAACACCGTCAACTGCGAATATGTAGGCAGGTCTTTCGAGACGAGAGACCATGATTCGAGGCACGTAGTTCTCTTGACAAACTTTGATCATGGACGATAAAGTTGCCAGAGCATCAGCAAACTGATTCTCATCTTGTGGTATATAATGCAGCTTGACCTTGGTGAAGAAAGTTAACAACCTCCTAGTATAGTCCCTGTAAGGAATCAAGTGAGGTTGATGAACTAACCACTTGCCATTGACTTGGTTCACGACCAGAGAAGAATCTCCAAAGATCTCGAGGTTCTTAATTTGCAAGTTGATTGCCTCCTCGACTCCCATGATGCAAGCTTCATACTCTGATTCATTGTTGGTACATTCGAATGTCAGTCGAGCGGTGAAAGGCATGTGGACTCCCTCTGGTGAGATAATGACAGCATGATAACGAGAAAACGTATCAATTATATTGCTAAGTTTCATTAACGTTTTATCGCATAATCATCGTTTTAACACTCGATTTCTCGAGTTTTTCTTACTATTTTGCAGGTACATCATATATGGAGCTAAATCATGAATTAAGAGCAAAAGGAACAAAAACAACCATAAAAAGATGAAGAAATGAAGAAGCCTGTAGAACTGCATAATTTGTTGCACTCACGGTCGTCACTAAGGTGTCACGACCGTGACACCCCAAAAGAAGCCATCACGACCGTGAGCACATTGTCACGACCGTGACACTTAAAATGCAAGGAACACGAGCGTGAAGACCTTGTCATGACCGTGACAAGGTAAAAAGTAGGTTATTGACTGAGACCACGTCAAAACGTTACGTGAAGAAGATTTTGCCTATTTTTTAGCCACGTTCCTATATTTCCTCCACTGCTTCAGCAAGGCCCAATGCAACAAGTCCAAATTTCAAAGCCCGTTAATTGTTCTATAAATAGTTCAAGTTTTATGAAGAAACTACAGAGCATTTTTTCTATCAATTTCCTGCGGAAGCTCTGCCGATTTATTTTACAACCCTGTTTTTATTTCAGCATTATTTTCAGTTTTTCATTCTTATTGTATCCAAACCCGCCATATAACAATTTCCAACATCAGGAAATTGTTATACATTTACTTGTTTCTAAACCTTCAGAATTTGTTTTATTTTCGATTTCCGCCAATTACTCCAAGCTTTCCGGTCTGTGGAAGAAGGAGTCTGCTATATATTGTTAACCAGGTTTTTATTATATTGAAATTTTAATATTTATGTTGTTTATTTATTTTTCTGCCATGAATATTTTGTTTATTGTTTTTCTGTCTCTGTCTGGTTCAACAAAAATGAGTAGCTAATTTCCTTAGGGCGGTATGTAGTTAAAACAAACTTAATCGGTAAAATTTAATCATAGGCTTAAAATAATTAATAACTTAACATTCTGGCTGATACTTTTTAATTAAAATTGACCTTTTTGTTACGAGAGTAAGAAAAGAGTATTAGGTTAGGTCAAGACCACGAGAGTGTGAGATTTTAACCAGATAGCTAAAGTTAGGCATTTAAATTAAACACAGCGAGAGCGCTTTAAAATAAATTAGAATTACTAAGTTTCCAAAAATTATCTCTAAACACTTATGGGCTAGCGAGAGCAGGCATAAGGCTTTAGGGGTAAGATCTGAGATAAGACCACGAGAGTGTGAGTTGAGGGTATTTAAACTGGTAACCTCTACCGAATAGATTAAGTAAACACCTTTATAAGCCTAGGTTAGATTGACCCGCCTAAGTTAGTATAATTACATACCGACCGCCTTAGTATTATTTTATTAAAACTTAAATTTAATTCCGCCTTTAATATTTTAAAATCAACAAAAAATCGTGACAACCATTCGCCTTAGCTAAACTAGAAGTTCATCTAGCACTAAGTAACCATAGAGTCCCTGTGGATCGATAATCTTAAATATTACTTCGATAGGCTGTGCACTTGCAGTTAAGATACCGCTAGACACATAATTAGACACGTCTTTAGCCCATCAAGTTTTTGGCTCCGTTGTCGGGGACCTTAATTTAGTTACTAGTGCACTTTAGGTAGCATTGTCTAGACTAAGGTATCAACTATTTAATTTATTTAATTTAACTTCCGAGTGTATGCCAAGTACTCGCTCTAAAAGCGAAGACTTGCAACCTCTAATCCCTGAATCGGAACGCTTCTTACACGTAAGAAGACGGATATTCGATTACGAAAAAAATTACAATATTCCAGATCTTCAATTAGATTCACCTAAACCAGTCGTAACATCAAAGGACACAGAGATGGCTGAAGAACAGAATCACCCACTCAAGTATTACGCCAGTCCTTCGCAAGCTGAACCGCATTCAAGCATTGCCGCACCGGCTATCAACCGAAACGATTTCGAACTAAAACCTTCGTTGATATCAGCCGTGCAACAAAATCAATTCGCCGGAAATCCTACCGAGGATCCGAACCTTCATCTTTCGATCTTTGTGCAATACGCAGATACCGTAAAAGCCAATGGAGTTACCCAAGAAGCTATTAGACTACGTTTGTTTCCTTTTTCACTTCGAGACAGAGCAAGAGCTTGGCTTCAATCTCTGCCTTCGAACTCAGTAACTACGTGGGAGGAACTAAAGAGAGTTTTCTTGAACAGATATTTTCCACCTAGCAAGACAGCTATGCTGAGAGCTCAGATCAACGGATTTAAGCAAAGGGAAAGCGAATCACTATTCGAAGCTTGGGAACGCTATAAGGATTTGCTGAGACTTTGTCCACATCACGGATTAATAGAATGGATGGTCATCCATACCTTCTATAATGGACTCTTGTACAATACAAGAATGACGATTGACGCTGCCGCGGGCGGTGCATTGATGGACAAAGAATATAATGATGCTTATGCACTTATCGAAAGTATGGCTCAAAACCATTACCTTTGGGGGAGCGAGAGAGTCGCAACCGAGAAACCAACAAAAGGAGGTATGTACGAAGTGAGTAGTATGGACCAAGTCAATGCAAAGTTTGACCAACTAAGCCAAAAGATCGACAACTTGGCCATAACACCAACACCCACCGTGGCTGCAGTAACACCTAACTGTGAGTTATGTGGAGTTTCAGGACACGAAGTTTCTGATTGTCAACTATTGACAGGAACTCCCACTGATCAAGTGAATTATGCTCAAGGAAACCCATACTCAAACACATACAACCCAGGTTGGAAGAATCATCCGAACTTCTCCTATAAGAATAACAATGCTTTATACGCACCAGGTCAAGCACCAGCTACGCCACCAGGATATCAAAAGACTGCTCCTAATGTCCCTAGAAAATCGAACCTTGAGTTGATGATGGAGAACTTTATAGCTAACCAATCTCAAACAAACAAGGACTTTTTAAACCAAAACATTCACACTAGTGAGCAGATTAAACAATTAGTGAGCAAAGTAGATGCATTAGCTACACATAACAAAATGCTTGAAACTCAGATTTCACAAGTAGCTCAACAACAAGCACCTACCGCTGCACCAGCTGGAGTATTCCCTGGACAACCTCAACTTAATCCGAAAGGACATGCCAATGCAGTAATATTAAGAAGTGGCAAGGAACTTGACGGACCTACCGATCCAAGACTTGACAATCCAGCCATGTACCAAAAACCAGATAAACCGGCTGAAGTGGTGAATGATCCAGAAGAAAAGGAAGATGATAATCAAGAGGTAGTGGAGAAAGAACAACCTTATGTGCCTCCACCACCCTATAAACCACCAATTCCGTACCCTCAGAGATTAACAAATTCCAAGACGATGGGTCAATTTAAGAAATTTGTCGAACATCTGAAACAGTTGAATATTACTATTCCGTTTACAGAAGCTATCACCCAAATACCCTCGTACGCTAAGTTTTTAAAAGAAATCTTATCCAATAAGAAAAAGATAGAGGATAACGGAACAGTTACACTTACTGCCGAGTGTAGCGCCATAATTCAGAATAATATGCCTCCTAAGCTAAAAGATCCAGGAAGTTTCTCTATACCCTGTGTAATAGGAAAATTCGTCATTGACAAAGCTCTATGCGATTTAGGAGCCAGTATCAGTGTTATGCCCTTAACGATTTGAAAAAGGCTAGACATGGGAGACCTTAGACCAACTAAAATGTCTGTTCAACTAGTCGATCGCTCTGTTAAATATCCTGTAGGCATACTAGAAAACGTCCCAGTACGTATATGACAATTCTACATCCCTACTGATTTTATAATCATGGACATCTCTGAAGACTCCACTACACCTATCATACTAGGAAGACCATTCTTAGCTACCGCCGGAGCTATAATAGACGTAAAAAGAGGAAAGCTGACCTTTGAAGTAGGTGAAGAGAAAGTTGAATTTATTTTAACACAATTCTTACAATCACCAGCTATAGAGGATACATGCTATCTATTGGACGTAATTGACGAATGTGTAAGAGAAATGGAACTGAAAGAAACTACCTATTCTGAAATAATGAAAATTCAAATCCCTCCGATTTTCGAAGATGATAATTGGCGTGCACCGTATCAAGACGATAGTCTAAGCGAAAGTTTAGCACTTACACCGGATCCCATGCCAAGTAAAGATAAACCTACATTAGGATTAAAAACTTTACCTCATAACCTAAGGTACGAATTCTTAGACGTTGAATGTAAAAGACCAGTTATAATAAATTCCAGTTTAGGAACTATAGAAACAAAGAAACTTTTAGATGTCTTGAAGAAATATCCAACTGCATTAGGATATAACATATCTGATCTCAAAGGAATATGCCCTTCAGTCTGTATGCATCGTATTCTGCTAGAAGAAGATTGCAGAACCTCCAGAGAATCTCAAAGAAGAATTAACCCAATCCTTAGCACTGTAGTAAAAGAAGAAGTTAAGAAACTACTAGATGCCGGAATAATATATCCAATCTCCGATAGTGAATGGGTTAGTCCAATACATGTAGTGCCAAAGAAAGGAGGTATCACTGTTGTGAAAAACGCTCATGGCGAATCGATATCGCAAAGAGTAGTGACGGGACATAGAGTGTGCATAGACTATCGTAAACTAAACAAAGCCACTCGAAAATATCACTTCCCACTACCCTTTATAGATCAAATGTTAGAACGATTAGCCAAGCATTCATATTTCTGTTATCTTGACGGTTACTCAGGATTTTTCCAAATCCCTATCCATCCAGATGATCAAGAGAAGACTACATTCACATTCCCATATGGAACGTTCGCTTATAGACGAATTCCCTTTGGATTATGCAACGCTCCTGCAACCTTTCAAAGATGTATGATGTCAATCTTCGCAGATTTTATAGACAACATCATGGAAGTGTTCATGGACGACTTCTCTGTATGCGGGCAATGTTTTGAAGGATGCCTATCAAACTTAGAAATGGTGTTAGAAAGATGTGTAAAAGTAAACCTCGTGCTTAACTGGGAGAAATGTCATTTTATGGTCAGAGAAGGAATCGTATTAGGTCACGTTATATCCGACAAGGGAATTGAAGTTGATAAAGCTAAGATAGAAGTCATAAAAGATCTTTAACCCCCTAAAACCGTTCGAGAAATACGAACCTTTTTAGGACACGCCGGTTTCTACCGACGATTCATCAAAGATTTCTCGAAAATCACTAAACCCCTTACTGGTTTATTAATGAAAGACGCTGAGTTCATATTCAATGAAGATTGTCTTAAAGCATTCGAAAATCTAAAAACAGCCCTCATCACCGCACCAATCATGCAACCCCCTGACTGGAGATTACCTTTCGAAATCATGTGCGATGCGAGTGACTATGCTGTAGGCGCAGTTCTAGGCCAGAGGAAGGAAAAGAAACTTCATGCGATTTACTATGTCAGTAGAACCTTAGATTCTGCCCAGATGAACTACGCCACTACTGAAAAAGAATTGTTAGCAGTTGTCTTTGCGCTTGACAAATTCCGTTCTTACCTAGTAGGAGCAAAAATAATCATTTACACAGACCATGCTGCTATCCGATATCTATTGACTAAGAAAGATGCTAAACTAAGACTCTTGAGATGGATTTTACTCTTACAAGAGTTTGATCTCGAAATAAAAGATAAGAAAGGTACTGAAAACGTCGTAGCGGACCATTTATCTAGAATAGAAGGTATTAAACCCGAACAAGTGCCGATTAACGATGTTTTTCCGTATGAACAGCTGATAGCACAAATAGGAAGCGACCTAGCTCAGTTAGACTTAAATGAACCAGAACCCGTGGAAACAATCCAGACAACTGTAGGACTGCCATGGTACGCTGACATTGTCAACTACCTAGCCGCAGGAGCTCTTCCACCCGATCTAACCTATCAGCAGAAAAAGAAATTCTTTCACAATCTAAAGCATTATTACAGGGATGAACCATTATTGTTCAAAAGAGGACCCGATGGAATTTTTCGTCGATGTATTCCCGAAGAAGAAATAGAAGATGTCATTGCTCAATGCCATTCATCTCCTTATGGTGGACATGCAAGCACTTCCAAGACTTGTGCAAAAATCTTGCAAGCCGGCTTATTCTGGCCTAATCTATGGAAGGATGTCCACATCGCTGTTATAAATTGCGATCGGTGTCAACGCACCGGCAATATTTCAAGAAGAGATGAAATGCCTCAAAAAGGAATATTAGAAGTAGAAATCTTTGACGTCTGGGGAATAGATTTCATGGGACCATTCCCATCATCTTTCGGTAATAATTACATACTCGTAGCTGTTGATTATGTTTCAAAATGGATTGAAGCTATAACTTCTCCTACAAATGATACACGAGTAGTACTAAAGCTTTTCAAAAATATAATCTTTCCCAGATTTGGTGTGCCTAGACTCGTCATAAGTGACGGTGGCTTGCACTTCATTTCAAAAATCTTTGACAAATTACTATCTAAGTATGGAGTAAGACACCGTGTGGCAACACCATATCACCCACAAACAAGTGGACAAGTCGAAGTCTCAAACAGAGAAATTAAACAAATCTTAGAAAAGACTGTCGCCATATCTCGGAAAGATTGGTCATCTAAACTTAATGAAGCTTTATGGGCTTATAGGACCGCTTACAAGACACCCATAGGTACTACACCTTTCAAACTAGTTTATGGAAAGTCTTGTCACCTCCCGGTAGAACTAGAACACAAAGCTTATTGGGCGATTAGAACTCTCAATATAAACTATAATGCTGCAGGAGAAAAGCGAATCCTAGACATTAACGAATTAGAAGAATTAAGGCTAGATGCTTATGAGAATGCTAAGATATATAAAGAAAGAACTAAGCGATGGCATGATAAACGCCTATCTAGGAAAGAATTTAGTGTGGGAGACGTTGTACTCCTCTTTAATTCAAGACTTAGGCTCTTTCCTGGAAAATTAAAATCTAGATGGTCAGGACCCTTTGAAATAACTAAAGTATTCCCGAGTGGAGCAATAGAAATTAAGGGTAGGAATAGTGAACCATTCATAGTAAACGGACAACGTTTAAAACATTATCATAAAGTTGAAAATAGAAATTATGCAAATAATCTAAGGCTTTTAGAGTTGTCCACTAATTCCCCTGATTAATCTAAAACTAAGCATTACGTCAGGCTTTTGACGATAAAAACAGCGCTTAGTGGGAGGCAACCCATTTACTCATTTAATTATTTAAACTATTCTCTTTATCATTTTGTTATTTATCGTTTTACTATTTATTTATTTGTTTTTTCATTTTATAGTTTTATTTTATATCACTATTATTGCCTTTAAATTATGCATTTCATTTTCTCATTTTTATCTTAAATCACTTTTTACAGATTTTCTAAAAGTCTTTTCCACTTTCCTTCTCCCCCTGATTTGTTTCCTCCATATTTGCATTAACCATGGCTAACCAACCCATAAACCATATGGAAACCAAATTTAGAGATAGGAACCAAAGAATGAAGTTTGAAGAGTTATCACAGAGGCAAATGGATTTGACCCTGTACCCGGATGATCAGACTATGGAAACCCTAGGTATACATGATAGCATCCTGTACTTGTTTAACCGACTTGGATGGGAGAATGCATTGATCCAACATAAGTTTGTGACTTACCGCGAGCTCACCCTTGAGTTCCTTAGCTCCTTAGTTTACCTACCTGAGCGCGGTTTTGGATTTAGGAAAGGATTTATCAGTTTCCGCCTATTTGGAATAGAATATGACTCTAACCATAAAGAACTAGCTGACTTATTAGGATTCCCTAGTGGACCCTTTGCTTTTACTACCACACAGGTAGAATTGATGGATATTGAGCTAGATTTATTTTGGGGAACTTTAACCGGAAACTACCACCCTGAACCAAATAGCATGAACAATGATGAGATCCATAACCCTGCTCTCCGTTACTTCCATAAGATCCTTGCCCACACCTTCTTTGGAAAAGAAGAAAACATTACCGGAGTTTCTAAAGATGAGATATTCATTATGTCATGTTTCACTAATGGACAGCCTGTTAATGGTGTACCTTTCATGATGCAAACCTTCACCTGTATCCAAGAAGAACCTGAATTACCTATATTAGTAGGAGGTCTTGTAACCATGATTGCTGATGCCTTAGGACTTAGGTACCAATTGCACAGGTGCAACCGTTTAGGTAATATCTGTCCTATGAATCTTAACTTCTGCTTTAATCGCCATATCATAAGGAATTTAGGACATCCACCTTTCGAGTACCTAATCCGGAATGAGGTAGTAACCCTGTTCACACTGCCAAACCATGCTAGAGTAAGTGTTCACAATAAGGATAACTGGCTTTATGAGTTAACCCCACCTGATTATCCATCCACTCCTGAAACACCTTAGTCTTACAAGATAAAAGATGATATAATGACCGATGTCGAAACTGACCCTGAGACACCTCCTGGTTACCATGACATTGACCACACTGACGAAGTTATTGAAACCCCTGAAGTGAATCAAGGAGATTATGCTAACAACTTACAGAACATCATGAACACTCTTGAAGCTTACCAAACTGATATAAATTCATTTAAGGAAGACATTAAGAGCATGAGATTGGACATTATAGGTTTGACTGACATAACCTGCGAACAATTCTATCACTTGAACTCCGCAATCGAAGATTTGAAGAAACGCTTTTGAAAATGCTATAAGTGATTTAGTTTATTTTTCTCATTGTTTTCGTTTCTAGTTAGATTTATTTTTCGCAAACAATTTCGTACCGTATTTTCATTTATGTAATTTCATTTCCAATTACCATATGCAATGCACTTCTAGTTCCAAAATTTCTCCATTTTAATCAATTTATATATTTTTCATTCTATGTACTGTTATGCTTGCATTTACTCCTATTATATAAAAATCTCTCATGCCATGCAAGTTAGCAAAGTATTATGTTGAAATAAATTATTATATGGTGTTTAAATGTATTATTGAGTGAGAAGTGAAGAAAATAAATTATTATAAAGTATGTGAAGCATAAGAGATAGTGTTTTCTGGAAATTATTCAACGAAACAAGCCCTCACGGTCGTCACACCCCCCTAACGATCGTGACTTGCTCATTTAGCGTGTCACGACCGTCACCTCCCTGTCACGACCGTGACAACCCTAAATATAGGATTCGTGAGAAACATAACTGTTTCTTTTCGTGACCTCTTCTTCTTCTTCCTCCATAACTTCCAAAAACCACCCATTTTCTCCATAACTTCCGTAACCTCCCATTACCAAATTAAAACTCATTAACCCCCCATTATCACCACACCTATCACATTCTCACCTTCCAATATTTACCCGAATCATTATTTCTCTCATTTTATCACTTTTTCACAAATATCAAAAATCTTCATCTCTCACTCTAGCTCTTGCATGCAATGGATATCATTCAATTTAGAGAAGGTGATGCTGGAGAAACCCAGAGAGAAAGATTTATCCGATTCCAGAACCGCGGTCTGCAACCTACGCGTTATATCGACACTGAATGCTTGAGAGAGCTCGGAATGCTCAACAGTGTCAAGAACCTGCTTAAGAAGGTTAATCTGTGGGTTCTATGCCGTCAGCCTCAGCCCACATTCGAGTTGCTGACGCTGGAGTTCCTAAGCTTGTTCTGTTACATCACCGGTTCCGGTTCTCAGAGTCAGCTTACCGGCGTTGCTAAATTCAGATTGTTTGGCCGGGAGTTTGAACTTTCGCAAACAAGGATAGCCGCGTTGCTAGGCTTCGTTCACGGAAATGAAGCTCACCTCCGCGTGCCGGATAATTTTAGTGAAACCGCTTTCACTTTATGGCACGACATAACCAATACCCGTGCCTCAGCCTTCCAAAGCCTCAATGCTACACACTTCCACAACCCGGCAATCCGTTATTTCCACCGAGTCATTTGCAACACCATATTCGCTCGAGAAAGTAACCATAAGCTCAACTCCAAGGAGCTTTTATTCTTGCACTGCGCTCTAAATGACGAGCCGATCAACGCTGCCCCGTTCATGCTTTCTCACATCCAGGCTATTGCGCAAAGAGGCTCCACCCCATTTTTCATTGGCGGCATTGTCTCCGCCCTCGCCTTTCAGTTAGGGCTCAGTGACTTGCTCGACAATTTGCCTGGCATAGCCGCAGAATTCCTCACCAAAAGTTATTGCAGGTCCGCTCACCTGATTGCGCAGCGAGAGGATGGCAGGTATAGCCCTGTTGTCCATGGCACCATTTTTCACCATATCATTCTGCCGTCCCGTGACCGCATCGACCCATCCAGCCGAGCCAACTGGCTCTTTATTTTACCAGATGCTGCCGACCACGCCCCTATTCATGATGATCAGGCAGATCCTCCAGCGGATGAGATGCAGGACGCTATGTATGCAGCTGAGCCTGTCCAGGATATACCAGAGTCATCTACCCGACAGCCTCCTGCACAAGAATTCACTCTTGAGGATGTCCTCTGTGCGATTCATCAGCAGAACCAGATGAACGCCGCACTGGAGCGAAGGCAGAAGGAGCAGTATGATGCTTTACTCAGCACTATTGCAAGCAACCAGACATCTACTAATGAGAAGCTCGACGAAATTTTCAGCGAGCTAGAAGCCTTACGCATTGACATCACTGCTGCCACCGGTACCGGTTCTGATCCTGAAGCGACCCCTTCCAGACGTTCCCGTACCAGAAGCCGACCCCGCGGTCCTCAGCAGCCTTAGTTTTAGTTTTGCTTATGTTTGTTTTTTCGTTTTTGTAGTCTGTACTGTACTTTTACCGCTATTATATCACAACATTGGGGACAATGTCTGATATAGTGTGGGAGAGGTACCTTTCAATTCCGCATTTTTCCCTTTTAGCATTTTCCCATTCTGTTGTATTTCTTTTCGCAAGTTAATGAAACGAGCAAATCTTTGTGTTATTTTCTTTAGTTTCGAACTTTCCCCGTTTATTTAGCCATACCAGAAAAAAATCTTTAATTATTCGCACTACCCGACTTACCTACGGAATCGTAATTAGGAAGCTGAGAACGATTAAACAAGATCAATACAATCTTGACACCTTTGACTTCCCACTTAAGCGATTCCATTCCGATTATCATTACGAGTACACTTTTAGTTTCAGTTCAAAAGTAACCCCTAGTAGTTTATACTAGCAGTCAACACCGTCTGAACACAAACCACGTGGGGAGCCGATGAATATAAGAGTTTGATGCCTAATCAATAATGATCCTTCATATCTCGATGCAAATGAAAAGAAATTGCACCAAAGTACACGGTCGCATATAAGAAACGAGAAATATGAGAAGGAGTCCATTGCAGGTTGGTTCAGAGGTGCTGGTTCTGAACTTGGTAGGGCGTGCTACGGCTCGATCCCCCACAACCTCCAAATCGGATAATATATGTAGGGTTACCGCACTCGTGTACCAGACCCCGTGCTTAAAAAAAGATCAAAGTCGCTAACCGGTTACTCCACTACGTGCGTGCTAAGGCAAAGGGCTTAATGTGATTGCGCTAGAATGAAACCGGGCGAAATAAGATCGAAAAACTCTAGGTGAAATCGTAAAGAAATTACCGATTGTTTCGTTTAACGGGAAGTCGACGACATAGCTTGTTGCTTGTGTCATTAGTGTATCGGTAGTGTTTTATCAAAGTACCGGTTTATCCAACAAAACGATCCCTCGTACGGTTTGTTACGTGTATGCGTCAATAAAAACTTGTCCGCCGATTTTCAACCGACTATTTGCTTGAGGACAAGCAAAGGTTTAAGTTTGGGGAAGTTTGATAACGAGAAAACGTATCAATTATATTGCTAAGTTTCATTAACGTTTTATCGCATAATCATCGTTTTAACACTCGATTTCTCGAGTTTTTCTTACTATTTTGCAGGTACATCATATATGGAGCTAAATCATGAATTAAGAGCAAAAGGAACAAAAACAACCATAAAAAGATGAAGAAATGAAGAAGCCTGCAAAACTGCATAATTTGTTGCACTCACGGTCGTCACTAAGGTGTCACGACCGTGACACCCCAAAAGAAGCCATCACGACCGTGAGCACATTGTCACGACCGTGACACTTAAAATGCAAGGAACACGAGCGTGAAGACCTTGTCACGACCGTGACAAGGTAAAAAGTAGGTTATTGACTGAGACCACGTCAAAACGTTACGTGAAGAAGATTTTGCCTATTTTTTAGCCACGTTCCTATATTTCCTCCACTGCTTCAGCAAGACCCAATGCAACAAGTCCAAATTTCAAAGCCCATTAATTGTTCTATAAATAGTTCAAGTTTTATGAAGAAACTACAGAGCATTTTTTCTATCAATTTCCTGCGGAAGCTCTGCCGATTTATTTTACAACCCTGTTTTTATTTCAGCATTATTTTCAGTTTTTCATTCTTATTGTATCCAAACCCGCCATATAACAATTTCCAACATCAGGAAATTGTTATACATTTACTTGTTTCTAAACCTTCAGAATTTGTTTTATTTTCGATTTCCGCCAATTACTCCAAGCTTTCCGGTCTGTGGAAGAAGGAGTCTGCTATATATTGTTAACCAGGTTTTTATTATATTGAAATTTTAATATTTATGTTGTTTATTTATTTTTCTGCCATGAATATTTTGTTTATTGTTTTTCTGTCTCTGTCTGGTTCAACAAAAATGAGTAGCTAATTTCCTTAGGGCGGTATGTAGTTAAAACAAACGTAATCGGTAAAATTTAATCATAGGCTTAAAATAATTAATAACTTAACATTCTGGCTGATACTTTTTAATTAAAATCGACCTTTTTGTTACGAGAGTAAGAAAAGAGTATTAGGTTAGGTCAAGACCAAGAGAGTGTGAGATTTTAACCAGATAGCTAAAGTTAGGCATTTAAATTAAACACAGCGAGAGCGCTTTAAAATAAATTAGAATTACTAAGTTTCCAAAAATTATCTCTAAACACTTATGGGCTAGCGAGAGTAGGCATAGGGCTTTAGGGGTAAGATCTGAGATAAGACCACGAGAGTGTGAGTTGAGGGTATTTAAACTGGTAACCTCTACCGAATAGATTAAGTAAACACCTTTATAAGCCTAGGTTAGATTGACCCGCCTAAGTTAGTATAATTACATACCGACCGCCTTAGTATTATTTTATTAAAACTTAAATTTAATTCCGCCTTTAATATTTTAAAATCAACAAAAAATCGTGACAACCATTCGCCTTAGCTAAACTAGAAGTTCATCTGGCACTAAGTAACCATAGAGTCCCTGTGGATCGATAATCTTAAATATTACTTCGATAGGCTGTGCACTTGCAGTTAAGATACCTCTAGACACATAATTAGACACGTCTTTAGCCCATCACAGCACCTACTCCGGTTCCGTTTATGTTCATAGCTCCGTCAAACATCAATTTCCATTTTGATTTGGGGTCTGGCCCCTCCTCCGGAAGTGGTTCTCCGCAGTCCTTAGACTTGAGGAACATGATTACCTCATCCAGAAACTCGAACCTCATTGGTTGGTAATCATCGATTAGCTGCTAGGCCAGATAATCCGACAATACCCTTCCTTTGATTGCTTTTTGCGAAGTGTATTGGATATCATATTCCGTTAGAATCATCTGTCATCGGGCTAGTCTTCCGGTTAGAGCTGGCTTTTCGAAGATGTACTTTATAAGGTCCATCTTGGAAATTAGGAGAGTAGTGTGAGTCAGCATGTACTGTCTTAGCCGGCGAGCAGCCCATGCTAAAGCGCAGTAAGTTTTCTCGAGTAGTTAGTAGCGTGTATCACAATCGGTAAACTTTTTGCTAAGGTAATAAATAACATGCTCTTTTCGACCAGACTCGTCCTGCTGACCCAACACACACCCCATTGATCCTTCGAGTATGATGAGGTACATGATTAATGGTCTCCCTGGAACTGGAGGCATGAGAATCAGAGGTTCTTTCAAGTATTCCTTGATTCGGTAGAAGGCCTGTTGGAAGTCATCATTTCACTTGATAGCCCGATTCTTCCTCAAAAGTTTAAAAATAGGCTCACACGTGGCTGTTAGGTGCGAGATGAACCGTGCAATGTAGTTCAATCTCCCTAAGAAACTGTGTACTTCTTTCTCACTCCTTGGTTCAGGCATCTCTTGGATGGCTTTTACCTTAGCAGGGTCGACCTCAATTTCCCGTTCACTGACAATGAAGCCTAGCAGCTTACCAGAATGTACCCCGAAGGTGCATTTGTTCGGATTCAACCTTAGTCTGAATTTCTGAAGTCTGTCAAACAACTTGGCTAAGTTGACTAGATGCTCTTCTTCTGTCTGTGACTTTGCGATCATGTCATCAACATAGACCTCAATCTCGTGATGAATCATATCATGGAATAGTGTCACCATTGCACGTTGGTAAGTTGCATCGACATTTTTCAAACCAAACGGCATAACTTTATAACAGAAGGTACCCCAAGGTGTAATGAACATAGTATTTTCCATATCCTCTGGTGCCATTTTAATCTGATTATAGCCCGAGAAACCATCCATGAAAAAGAATACGGAAAACTGAGCAGTGTTATCAACTAGCACGTCAATGTGAGGTAGAGGGAAATCATCTTTAGGGTTGGCCCGATTCAAATCCCTATAGTCCATGCACATTCTGACCTTACCATCCTTTTTAGGGACTGGTACAATATTTGCAACCCATGGGGGATAACTTGTTTTGGCCAAGAATCCGGCGTCAAATTGTTTATACACCTCCTCTTTAATTTTGATGGCCATGTCGGGGCTTGTACGTCTCAACTTTTGCTTTACAGGTGGGCACTCTTCTCTGAGAGGTAGTTTGTGCACCACGATGTCAGTGTCCAATCCAGGCATGTCTTGATAAGACCAGGCGAAAATGTCAACATACTCTCGAAGCATGGCAATTAGACGACTCTTGATAGATTCATCTAACGTAACCCTGATCTTAACCTCTCTTTTGTCTTCTTCACTACCCAGATTTATCACTTCAAAAGCCTCCTCATGTGGCTGAATTATCTTCTCCTCTTGTTTGAGCAACCTGGCTAGCTCTTCGGGCAGTTCACAATCTTCTTCGCCTTCCTCGTCAGCTAAGTAAATTGGATTGTCGAAGTCATACTGAGCCATAGCAAGGTCGTCGTCGATGAGACCCGAGGAGGAACATCTGCATGAATGATGATTCATGCTAGATTTTAGAGATGGTTTGAGCCATGAAAAAATTTCCATTTATTTTGAAAACAAAACAAAAAATGAAAGACAGAGAACAACATATCATGAATGCAAAAACTTCTGCTTTATTGATGATTATGAAATCACATTATGAATAAAAGAACCCTTACAATGAGCCACTACGCCCCGGGCAAGGCGTAGGGCTTAAATACAGGAAAACATAACATAAAAAGTATTACTCTTCAAGTCGAGTGACAGAGATGAGCTTTTCCGCCGACCAGTTATTGAGTTGTGTCCCCGGAGCACAAGGCTTAACCCACTCGTCAATATCGCATTCACTGTCAGTCGTATCCTCTTGTGCAGCATAGATGTTGCCATGATCAACCCACCCAACATTGGTGAAGGTGATTGGGCCTTTCCGACCTCTAGCATTTTGTCCAAGCGTTGAAAGACCTGGCTGGGAACCAACTCCATACATATCTTTCTTTTCTGGGATCTCGATTGTTCTTCCCCAACCTTCCTTCGCACCTGATTCTACCACCTTCAGGGCCTGTTTGTAAGAAGCTATATAAGCTCTTTTCTTTGGGTATTCAGATAAAGCAGCTGATGCATTCTCAGATTTGACGGGCTTAAAAGCTTAGCAAGGATTCTCGACGATTTCTCCATCCATTTCCACAGATTTGAATGAGGCTAGGTGGCTGATGAAGATGTCTTCTTCTCCTGACACTGTTACGATTTTCTCTTTCCACACAAACTTTAGCTTTTGATGAAGTGTGGAGGATACTTCCCCGATTGAATGAATCCATGGTCTCCCCAACAAACAACTATAAACAAGCTGAATGTCCATCATGTAGAAAGTAGCATTCAAGTCTTGTGGTCCCACCTTGATAGGCAACTCCACTTCTCCAAATACTGACCTCCTTGAACCATTGAATGCTCGTACAACTAAATCGCTTGGCCTCAACATGACCCCATCATAATCCAACTTCATGAGGGCTTTCTTTGGAAATACATTTAATGATGATCCTGTGTCAACCAACACGTGGGAGAGTATAGCCCCCTTGCATTCCATGGAGATATGCAAGGAGCGGTTGTGACTACGTCCCTCAGATGTTAAATCCATATATGTGAAGCCCAAGCCATGGCTAGAGTTTACACTCGACACCACTGTTTCCAACTGATTTACCGATATATCATGTGGTACATACGTGTCGTTTAGGATCTTCAATAAGGCTTTCCTATGCGAATCCAAACACATTAACAAGGATAAGATCGAGATCTTCGAGTGAGTATGATGTAAGTGGTCTACGATCTTGTAGTCATTTTTCTTGATGATTCTTAAGAATTCCTCCGCATCCTTATCAAAAGTGATGTCAGGATCTGCTGAAGGTGCAGGTGCATCATTAGTCATGGGATGTTTGCCCCTAGGTTCTGCTTGAGCTTCGGAAGTATCTTTTGGTGGCAATGCACTACCCCTCAGAGTTTCTGGCGCGAATAACCTACCGCATCTGGTAAACCCTCCAACCCCAATATTTTCAACTTGGCATGGAGAGGAAGTGGATGTAGCCAAGTCTTGCTTATGTCTGTTATAGTACACTTCACCCCCATAATTCCAAGGGATGGCTCTGTCACTCTGGTATGGGACAGGACGAGCAGTGGTAATGGTTATGGGTTCCACTCTTGCTGGAGCAGGAACCTGTGATGGGTTGTAATAGATCGTAACAATTGATATATCATCACTCTTCATAACTTTATCGAATTGTATACTACATTCATTGATCATCCTATGTAACCCCAATCTCAGCTCATCGCAACCATCAAGGGAACTAACACAGCCTGGGCAAATTTCTCCACAACCCAGGAACATGTCCTTTTTGGCCAAGCAAGCTTTCACTGCCATCAGTGGATTTTTCAAATCATTGATATCGGACATTAAATTTAAACCTTCACCGCTATCAACAGCCCCCACAGTCTTTCCATGAGGAGGCATAGGATTCTGGATTACATTCGGAGTAGGAGCGAAATTAATTTCCTTGGAGTCAATCAAGTCTTGGACAACGTGCTTTAAAGCTTTACAATTCTCCATGATGTGACCAGGAGCCCCAGAATGGAACTCACAACGAGCATTGGCATCATACCCTTCAGGGATTTGCCTCGGCCTTGGAGGTTGTAGGGTTCTTAATTGGACTATCTGCAGTTGTAGAAGATTCTGGAGGAGCTGGGAATATGACATGGGTGGCGTCTCAAGATGCCTGTCTTTTGTCCGGGGAGGATAATATGGCCTAGGAGCCCTTTGTTGTTGATAGTTTGGTTGACGCTGTTGTTGTTGAGCCTATGGCTGGTTTGCTGGAGTAGCAATGGTAACTGGAGCTGCATGATGGTACATATTTTAATTCCCTCTTCTATTTTGAGTGTACACAACCCCCGTTTCTCCTTCTCGGCACTTCACAAATGATTTCTTTACATTGGAGGTTGACACTCTGTTAATCTGGATTTTGCCTTGCTTCATCCAGCTTTCTATTCTCTCACCTGTCAGGATGATGTCCAAAAACCCACTAGATAAACAGCCTGCTAATCTTTCCATGAAATTCCCTAGGAAGGTATCCATGAAAAGATCCACCATTTCTCTCTCCAACAAAGGTGGTTGTACTCTGGAGGCAACCTCATGCCATCTTTGAGCATAATCCTTAAAGCTTTCTGAGTTCTTCTGAGATAAACTCTAGAGTTGAGTACGGCTAGGCGCCATATCAATATTGTACTGATACTGCCTAAGGAAGACCTCCCCAAGCTCTTTTCAGTTTCAGACAGAGTTCTTTTCTAGCTTCATATACCACTCCAGTGAGCCCCCAGAGAGGCTGTCCTGGAAGTAGTACATCCAGAGTTTTTCATCTCTAGTGTGAGCGGCTATCTTGCGGTAAAAAGCATGTAAATGCGTCTTGGGGCAGGAGTTGCCATTGTACTTATCAAAGCTCGGAGGTCTTAATTTAGGAGGGATAACCACCCCGGAGACCAAACCCATATCAGATACATCAATTCCAAGAGTGTCCTTACATTCAAGGGCCTTAACCTTCTCGGCCAGCAACAGAAAATCCTGAAAGCTTCCACCCATGCCAAAACCCACATTATCATTGGTAGGAGGGAATTGATCCTCTTGTCGATCTTCCACAGGGATAAGAGTAGGTGTGTCAGTTTTTGGACCTGGAGGTTCGTCTCCTCTATTGTTGTTAGGCGGATTTCCCGGAGTAACCACTAGAGGGTCGGTTTGGGGAGGAGTAAGCCCCTGCATAGCACTTCTCAACTCTTTCTTCCCTTGGGCCATGCCCTACATCATAGCCATAAACTCTCCCATTCGGTTGCGGAGTTCATTGAGTTCTGTCTGCATAGCGACCATGACGTTTCTTTGATTATTGCGGGTAGTGTACCGGTGAGAGATGCTCTGTTTGAGATGACGGGTCTTGGCTGCTCTCGCAATCTTTTCCTAAAAATGGATAAGTTAAGTACCCTGAAGAAACCTGTACAATAAAGAAAATGCAAATGATATGTATGCATTGATGTGTTCCTTTTATCCTCAAGGTTTTTGTTTTACTTTCTCGTTCCGGTATGAAGAGAATAACCTCTGAAGGAAGACCTTGTGTGACATTTAGATGTGAAGAGGTAGCATTTATTATCCTGTGTCCGTGCAAAAGATAACAATCAAAGATCCAAGACAAGTCAATGAAATCTGAAATAACAAAGTCCCCATGGGGTACCAGTTCATACATCCAAAGGAAAAGTACATCAAATAAGAGAGGAATCCCACAACAGGCCTGTGGGTAATCCAGATATGTGAATACAAGACTAAAGCCTAGGAAATTGTACATCCTGCAACCTCCAGCTAAGGTGTTTAACACCTTGGAGCAACTGGGAAATGTCAGGATGGTCTATCTCTTGTATGACCTTCTAGATTAGGAGACCCCTGAAATCAAAAGAGGCATCCAACTCCTCAATTTGCTGTAGGAACACCTTCTCACTCTCTTTGCTTGTACTTGACTCGGTATTGATTTTCTTAAAATCAGCCCGAAGCTTTAACTCTTCTATTTATTTATGAGCATTTTCCACTGTCTGTTGACTCTTTGCCATATCCTGAAGGTAATCCTTTTGTTGGTAGTGGGCCTTTTGGAGCAGCTTTCCTTGCTCGGCTAAGAAATCATAAAGGCCTTTGATTTCCAGTTTGTATTTGGCCTCCAACTCTTTCTGCTTTTTCAGATTATCTTCCCATTTCTCCTGCCACAAAGTTATAACTTCATTAACTTCATTCAAAGTTTTCTTATCTTTTCGGCGTTGGCTCGTCTTGTGAGTTTCAGCTAACCCTCTTTTATTGAAGTAGAGTTCTCTCTCCTGGAAGTCAGGCTGCTTGAGCCTGACCATCTCTTCATCCTGGTGAGCTCTTTCTTCCAACTTCTGATTCTGAATCTTCAACTTTTGTCACAAATTGTTGGCCTCTTGATTCTCTATTCTAAGCTGCTTAACCAAGGCCTCCAACTTCTGGTAGTCTATGAGAGGTACTGAATCCAAGGATAACTCTTCCTTAAGGTATAAAGGGGACTCCATAGAGAACGGGAGAAGTAAGACTTCTACACGATCTTTCAACCATGTAGCAAAAGGATCATATGTTTTTGGGTCCACCTTCCCAAAATCCTTTTTTCCTTTCCTTAACCTGACCTCCCAAGCTTGGGCTACCTGTACACACAACTCCATGTTTCCTTTTGTCGAGAAATACAATGACTCGACTACCTCTTCAGGTGATGGTAGAACCTTTAGAGGGTAACCAAATTGTTTTCTGGACAATGAAGGATTATAGTTTATTCCCCATTTCCTTCCCAACAAGGGTACATTAGGGAAAGTGCCACAACTAGAAATAATTTCTTTGCCTATCAGGTCTCTATTGCACCCCCAAGATATGTTGTCTAAGGTTAAACCCATCAATCTTTTGGACCACTTCCAATCCTGTTTCAAGTCTTGGAAAGGTCCTAAATTTGGGAGTTGCCTTACAAACCAATCAGCAAACAAAGGAGTACAACAATTTACATATCCTTTTCTTTTTGCATTCCTGTTATGGACCCCATAATAGAAATCACCTAGCAATGTAGGAATTTGGTTTCTCTTGACAAAGATGGTAATAGCCTCCATGCTGATTAACCATTTCTATCATAGGAATAAGCTTATCCCATATACCATCATAGCTAGCAATGCCCTGAATTCTGTCCATTTGTTTCCCAGTGCCATAACATGAGCTTCTGTGCTGAGAAAATCCAAGGAAATCCCCTTACCCTTGTTAGCTTCTAGCCCCATCTTGAATCTAAGCATACTCAAGTGACAGGCACCAGTTATGTCTTTATAGGGAGGGGTCATCTCTGAAGCATAGTAATGCATACCTTCTCTGATGGGAACATTTAGGATGCTGGAGACCTCTTCCAAGGTAGGTGCCAAAATGTAATCTGGAAACACAAAGGCTCGTAACTGTGGATCATAAAATTGCAACAAGGAATGCAGGTTGTCCCTTTGATCAACTGTTGGTTTATTCACATACTCCAATATCTTTCCATACTCTTTCTTGAAGTCATCCAAAACTTTGTCATTCATTAGGCTGATTAACTTCTGAATACCCTATGTCTCCTGTTGTGGGAAAGTATAGTGAACATTCTTCTTCCTTAGAGTTTCCATCTTGAAGTAGAAATGCGACCGGTAATTGGGAGTAATATGAACCCTGAGAATAAAAGGAACACATATGATTAATAATGTCATGATGGTTATACAAGTCAAGGCATGTGATAAGTGATGTGTCTGTGTAGTGTCAAACATATAAGCAAGTGTTTGTGCAGGGTCACAACATCACTACATCAAAATAATCATCTCTCTGGTCAGAGGTTCAAATCTCAGAATCAATGTGTAAGAGAACATATCACAATACTAAATCATACTGGCACAGTGGGTGTGTTGAAGGTTAAGGTTCCTGCAAATCTGTAAACCCCTCCCAATCTCACAGGTGTGCTACTCGGGTCAACATCATGGACTCTCAAAGCCGAGCAGCAATAATACGTTCACCATTTCCGAGAAATGGCTCATGACCAAATCAGGGAATCAGTTTGGCATTATGTACTACTCAGGGAGGTCTCAGATGAGTCTAAGGAAACAAGCATCCCTCATAAGTCCCTAGCTTCAAGAACTTAATCGAGAAACAATAGTACATTCATCCTGAAGGGTACAATACTATCGTCATACGAACAGTTTGCCTTAACTGTATTCCTATGAGAGAACCAGGCCATCCTATGTGAGTTCCCAGTGGACCCTCGGATGCGAGTGGGTTTGCCAACAAATGTGGTCTGCCACTGTCATCACTGGAGAGGGATGTTTCCACAAAGGATCTCTATGATCGGTCCCCTGACTGCACATAACTATCAAGGTTGTGTATTGCCCCAGAAAGATTCTGGTATCAATACATTTCCAAGAAGGTCGCAAGTCTGGGTGTGGAACTCACTACTACCAACATAGCAAGATGCTATGAAGCCAAAGAGGAACCACTCTAAGTCCTAAGGTGCACTCGAGCCCCGGTTATAAGCTCATCTCACAGTAACCCCATCCCGCAGAAAAAAGCCAAACCAGACAGTCCAGTATATATGATGCATGGAAAATAAATACTGAAAGCGGTAAATAAATGTTGTAAAGTAAACTGTAAATGAAAATAGTAAATAGACACACAACAACACACATATAAACACCCAGAGAAACAAAAATAAACAGGCGCTAGGATCGACTCTATGAGGGAAACCAAAGACTCTGAGTTTATTCCCCAGCAGAGTCACCAGCTGTCGCTCCCGGGATTTTCATCCTAGAACAAACGCGAAAGTGGTGCGGAAAAGGTAGAGTCACCAGCCAGGCATTTTTATCCTGAATGAATGGGAAATGTAATGCTGCAAAAGCCTAAGAGAAAAGGAAAGGACAAGGTCCTGCGAACTAAAGATCTGGGTTCGGGAGTCGGTTACGACCTGGGAAGGTATTAGCACCCCAGACCATCCGCCGTACCTAACGGGATCCACGCTTGTTTGTCTGTTTCAAAGGGTGATAAATAAGATGCTGCTGAATAAAAACCGTTACTGGAACTGGAATGAAAGTGGGAACTGGAAAAGAGAACAAAAAGAAAGAATGGGGAAAATGTAGGGAAAATAATGAATGTGCTCGAACGGGCCCTACCCCTCTACCTAAGTACCTCATCAGGAAAATGAGGATCAGAGTCGACGTAGTTCGCCTAACTAAGTGGGAACTATATGTTTGTGTTTTTAATAGCTGAAACTGTTTATGTCTATGCTTAGGTGTTGCATGCTCGTCTGGTACGAGTGCATTTACCGTCTTGCAAATGAGACAAGTCGTTGAAAGTTCGCGATTAGAGTGAGTGAGATGAGAAGAGAAGTCCCGTAGGAAATTCGCTTATTGTTTGTAGTTTTGTCTTTTTAAGAGTTTTCATGAATTTGGCACAAGGAAGTGAATTCAAACTCTTTTCCATGGAATGTGTACTTTCTACTACATTCCAAGATGAAATAATAGAACAAGCACACCAAGTAAGGATAATTTATCCAAGACTTGTTTCCAAGGATTAGGGCCTAAGTTCACTAGCTTGTTGAACTTATTACATGTTTTTGTAGCTTTTGAAGAAATGTCTTTTATGCTTTCTTTGTGAAGATAGTCTCATGATCAGAATTGTACGTAATGCTAGACAAGACCACACTATTCCAAGATGGAATGAATATGAGTGCCCCATGGAATAAAGCTATACACAAGAGATTACTTCAATCCTTTATTAAGTGTCTTTTGGCTTTTTGTTTGAAGGTGAGAGATGAAGACTCAAATGAGAAAGGAAAAATCTATGGGGACTAAGACACAACCCTAAGTCATTTATTATATATAAAAAAGGGGGATACTAATTGTTTGCGAGGTTTTCTAATCCTAAAGAGAAAGGGAAAGAAGAAAAGAGAATTAGAAATCAACTTACTTCCTAAGGAAGTTAAGTTGTCTCTAAAGAAAGGGGAAGCCTAAGAGAAAAACATAACGTGAGAAGGCAAACACATTTAAAATGCATGAGATAGGAATGAATTTAGCATGATAAAGCAATTTGAACATGTAAAGCATGGAAAAACTTCAACAAAGCTCATACTAGCTAAAGGGAAAGAACAAAATGAGATTTTGAGGCTAAAACATAGGCCTAGGGTATCCTACATGGTAACAAGCTTCTAAAATCAGTAGCTAACTCATACCAAAGTATTTTAAAGCCATAAGGATGAACAACTTCAAACTATACCCTAAAAAAGGAGCTACACCCTAATGGGAGTTAAGGTGAAGTCACATGAGAAACTTAAGTGATTAAGCATGGTGAACTTGCATGAAGTCAAAGGTAAATGAAAAATCCAGAAGTATACACTAAATTAAAGTGTCTTAAGATATGAAACAAAATGGGATCAAAGAGATTCAAGTGAAAAAGATTCAAGCACTATGTTAAATGAAATGAGAATAAGAAGAAATGAACATACAACTTCAAAGGAAGAAAAAACTTAAAAGGAAAAGTCAAACATGGTCAAAAGGATTTTAACTTCCCATACAAAAACCAGGGGTTTAATGAAATGATAAAATGAAAATTGAACTCACAAAATAATCACAAATGAAATGGTAGGAAAGGAATTAGGGTTAAGGAACCAACAAGTTTGAGTTTGGAGTTTTAAGGTGTCATGTGGAACTAAATGAAGCATGAAGACTTATGAGATGAAGTGAATGCATAAAAATGATTGTGGCACACTTATAAGATGCATAACAATGATGTAACATGATTTACATACTCATGAGATAGGTTTAGAGGTATGAAGATGGAAAGAGAAGGTGAATTAGGGCTAAGGTAACATGTATGTGACTTATGGATCAACTAATCCATAAAAATCAAAAGGTGAAGACCTAAAATGGATACAAAATATTCAATGACCTCTAATGGGACCTAAGGGACTCACACTTGTGACCTCAAGTGAATGTCATAAATGCCTTACCAAATTTGAACAAAAGGAAGTGAAAAGAATGAACAAAATATGATTTGTGGTACCAAATACTTGGAAAAATAGCAAATGGCTTTGAAAAAATATGAAAATGGACAATCAAAGTCACAATCCAGAAGGTTACCTACCTCCAAAAGATTTCACAAAACTTCACACTCTAACTCATTGAAATGGAGGCACAAAGTGATTTAGGGTTTTACATGGTTATGTCAAAATGAAAGGCTCAAAAAGGGTATCAAAGATGACCTAAAAATTGAGACAAAAATGTTTTATGATCTTCAAGGTGTCCTCTGGATAGGGAAATAAGAATGGGTTCAAGATCATTTTTTGTTTGAAAGAAAGTAAATGGAGAAGACAAAGTGTTCATAATTGAGAAAAAATGAAAGAAATTAAATGGGAATTTAATTCAGCTTAAGAAATAAATGGTAAATAAAAATAAAAATTGTGGAAAATTTGTAAAAATGTTAAAGATCATGTGTGAATTTATTGGGAATTTTTGGATGGATTTTGGTATTTTTATGGAATTAAAATTGAAACGAAGATGAAAGAGAAAATAAAGAAAATAAAAATGGTGTGGGGTGCATATAGAAAGGAAAAGACATTGGAATCATTTGGGCTATCTAAATTGGGGGTGCGAATAGAAGATGAAGGCCTAAACTAAATGTGCTGGGTTTACAGAATTAAGGTAGACTCTAGTCAACTCTAGTCAATTCACTTCTTTATAGGACTTGTGGCCTCAAATGTAAACTTGTAGGATGTTGTGAACCCTTTGCACAATGTTGAGAAGTCATGTTGCCCTTTGATTGTCTTTGGGTGGTCATCAACTGCTTCAACCATTGATCACAAACCTATGCATTTGCTATGATGGTTATGATGCAATGCTTTAGGTCATGATGTGTATTTGGATATGCAATGTGATATGATATATGCCATTAAAATGAGAGGGCAAATTTTGAGGTATTACACACTGGACACGACTGTCTGCAACTGATTTACGGATATGTCTTGTAGCACATATGCATTGTTCAAGATCTTTAATTGAGCCTTCCGATGTGAGTCTAAACACATTATAAGGATAAGATCTAAATCTTAGAAGGAGTCTGTTGTAAGTGATCAAAAATCTTGTAATCACTCTTCTTAATTATTCTCAAGAAGTCTTCTGCATCCTTATCAAAGGTGATGTCAGGCTCTGACACAGGCACGGGTTCATCGTTGATCATAGGCTGCTTACCTCTGGCCCTGGCTTGAGCTTCAGCATTATCTTTTGGTGGTAACACATTACTTTTCAACGTCTATGGCACGAACAGTCTGTCAATTCTAGTGAATCCTCCGACCCCAACATTCTCAATCAGGCACAAAGATAAACTGGATGCAGCGATGTCTTGCTTCTGACCATTATAATAAACTTCCCCCCCAAAGTTCTATGGGATAGCTTTATCATTATGGTACGGAACTGGTCCAGCAGTAGTAATGGTTATCGGAGCCGCCCTTGCTAGTGTAGGAACTTGTGCCGGATTGTAGAAAATTGTAACAATTGATACTTCGTCTTCTTTCATGATCTTGTCAAATTGTATACTCCATACGTCCATCATCTTATATACACCTATCAACCGGAAACACCCATCGTTGGAAATACCATAGTCTGGACAATCCTTTACAGTCAACAACGAAGAAATATGTTATTTTTAGCCAGGAAAGCCTTTACAGTCAACAACGAAGTCTTCAGATTATTAACATCAAATATCAAGTTCAAACATTCACCACTATCTACAGCCCCAACGGTTCTTCCATGATCGAACATGGGATTCTATGACACATTTGGAGTCGGAGCGAAGTTGATTGCTTTGGAGTCTATTAGGTCTTGGAAGACATGCTTCAAAGCCTTGCAATTCTCGGTACTATGGCCCGGAGCCCTAGAATGGAATTCACAACGAACATTAGCATCGTAGCCCTCAAGAATTTGCCCCTGCCTTGGAGGCTGCAGAGTTCTCAATTGAACCATCTGAAGTTGAAGGAGAATCTGTAGCAACTGAGAGTAGGACAATAGAGGTGTCTCAAAATGTCTATCCCACGGTTTGGGAGGATAGTATGGACGAGGAGCCCTCTGCTATTTATAACCATGTTGGCACTGCTGTTGAGGTTGCTTAACCTGTTGTTGATTAGCTGCAGTAGAAATAGTGACAGAAGTTGCATAAGCGTTTCGATTCCCCCTATTCTTTTAAGCATATATGGCCCTAGTTTCTCCTTCCATGCGCTTCACGAAAGGCTTCTTAACCTTGGAGGTTGACGCTCCGCCGCTCTGAATCTTGCCTTATTTCATCCAACTCTCGATTCTTTCACCCATTAGAATGATATTAGAAAATCCACTGGAGGAACAACCAACCAACCTCTCCATGAAGTGCCCCGAGAGGGTGTCCATGAAGAGATCAACCATCTCCCTTTCCAACAACGGTGGCTGAACTCTGGCAGCAACCTCGCACCATCTCTGTGCATAGTCTTTGAAACTCTCAGAGCTCTTATGAAACATGCTTTGAAGTTGAGTTCGGCTGGGAGCTATGTCGATGTTGTACTAGTACTGCTTGAGAAAGGATTCCCCCATCTCCTTCCAATTGTGGACATAATTCTTCTCCATCTTCATGTACCACTCCAACGAGTCCCCATATAGGTTGTCCTAGAAGTACTACATCCAAAGCTTCTCGTCTTTTATGTGAGCGGAAATCTTGCGATCAAAGGCCTGGAAGTGAGTCTTAGGGCAAGAGTTGTCGTTATACTTGTCGAAAGTTGGTGGTCTGAATTTTGGAGGGATAACCACCCCTGAAACCAGTCCCGTGTCAGACACGTCGATACCGAGAGTATATTTGCACTCCAATGCCCTCATCTTCTCAGTCAGCATTTGGAAGTCCTGATTATTAGCCCCGGTACCAAACCCCATATCTTCATTGACCAGAGTGAACTGGTCTTCCTACCGGTCTACCACATGAACAGGAATTGAGCCACCATCTCCTGGAGTTGGAGGTCTGTTCACCACAGGTAGAACAAGAGTGTCATTGACTGGATTTCCTTGAGCGTCCAAGGTAACCACTGGATTAAGCCTTTGCATAACATCCCTCATATCTTATTGCCTCAGAGCTATACCCTGCATCCTTTTCATAAACTCCCTCATTCGGGTGCGAAGCTCGTTTAGTTATGTCTGCACAGTATCCATGAAATTCCTATGATTTTGACGGGTAGCGTACCGGTGTGAAGGGATATCTTACCTGAGAAGACGATTCTTGGAGGCTCTCGCAATCTTTCCTGAAAAGTGCATATAAGTAAAGAACCATGGGTAACCTGGAAAAGAAGAAAAAAAATGCAAATGGTAAGAATGCATGCAATGTTGTGTTCATTTCATTCTCAAGGTTTTTTACGTTCCCATTCTGATATTAAAGAATTCAGATAGCTCTTTCAGATTTAGGGAAGAAAACCCCGCATGATGCTCAAATAAGATTACAATCATGGAGAATTGGTGCTTATTACCTCGTGTCAGTGCAAGAGATAACAACCAGAGACTCAAAACATATTATAAACCAAGATCTGAATATAACAACGTCCCCGAAGGGTGCCAATTCATACATCACAGAGTAGCAAGGAAAAGTAAAGAGGAATCCCACAACAAGATTGTGGGTAATCAAGGTACATGAGTATGAGACTAAACCCTAGTAAGATCCATGTCTTGCAGCCTCCAGCTAAGGCGCTTGACGACTTGGAACAAATGGGCAATGTCTGGATGCTTTGGTTCCTGGATGAGCTTTCGGATAAGAAGATCCCTTAGATCGAATGAAGCATGTAGTTTGTTGATTTGTTGCAGGAATAACTCTTCCCATTCCTTGTTAGGGCTCAGCTCAATCTTGACTTTCTTGACATCAGCTCGGAGCTTCAACTTTTCTAATTCCTTCTGGATGTTGGCCATCTTCTGAAGGTGGTCTCTTTGTTGCTGGTGGGCTTTCTTAATTAGATCTCCTTTCTCAGCCAGAGTCTCTTGAAGGCCTTTGATCTTTAGCTTATACTCGATCTCTATCTTTTTCTGCTTCCTCATATGGTCATCCCACTTCTTTTACCAAAGGGTCACAACTTCGTTAGCCTCATCTATGGCTTTCTTATCCTTCTGACGCTGACCTGCCCTGTGGATCTTGGTTAAACCCCTCTTCTTGAAGTAGAGCTCTCATTCTTCGAAGTCTTGCTGCTTGAGCCTGACCAACTCTTCAGCTTGATGAGCTCTTTCTTCTAGCTTCTGGTTCTGAATCTTCAGCTTTTGGCATGAATTATTGGCCTCTTGATTTTCTGCTCTAAGCTGTTGGACCAAGGCCTCCAGTTTCTGGTAATCCTCTAATGGCACCATTGCTGGAGGTGGAACTGGTGCAGGGAAAGGGATTAGGGACACCTGAGCCTTCTCCCTTATCCAGGCTTCGAATTCGGGGAACATCTGGTTGTTTCTCTTACCCAAGCACGTTATTCCCCTCCTTCTAATCAATTTCCAGAAGCCTGCAACCTTCCTGACCAATGGAAGATTATCCTTTGTCGAGAAATAGAAAGTCTGGAATAACTCTGATTCATCGGGGACCTCTTTGAGAGTGTATGCCAACTGTCTTCTTAAGAGAATGGGGTTATAGTTGATACCCCCTGATACTCCTAACAAAGGCACATTGAGATAGTTTCCGCAGCTAGAGATGAAGTTCTTCCCTTTCATCCTCAAAGTAAACCATCTGATGTCTCTGGCAGACATCATACTCGGTTTTTGGGCCCAAAAAGTATTGGGATCAGTGAATACCTTAGTGGTGGGTAGGTGCCTCATAAACCATCTGTAGAATAGGGGAGCACAACACCTAACTAGACCACCCCGCTTCCTCTCGTTCTTGTAATGAACTAAATAATATAGGTCACCCAAGAGAGTGGGTACCTGATTCTTCAAAACAAACAAATGGATGGCGTTTATGTCCACAAATTTATCCATATCAGCAAACAGGATGATCCCATATATGGACAATGCTATGATGGCACAAACCGAACCCCACTGATTTGTCGTAGCAAGCTCTCCATCTCTTCTTACCAGAAAATCTAGAGAGAAACCAAGCACCCCCGCTTTGGAAGCAATCAGATTGTCAGATACTTCATATGAGCTCAAATAAAGAGCTTTGGTGATATCAGAATGAGTCAGTCTGGTCATTTCTGAGTTGAAAGGAACCTGATCTTAGATTGGCACCCCTAGAATCTTAGCATACTCTTCAAGCAGAGGGCTTAACTAAAAATCGTGAAAGGTGAAGCACCTGAGTCGCAGGTCATAGTACTGCAATAAAGTATGAATGACGCTCCTTTGAGAATTATCCAGATCAACTACCAAATCCAGAATATCACCATATTTCTACTTGAAGTATCCCAGCTGAACCGAGGTAATAAGAGACACCATCTGGTTGATCAAATCCATCTTGGTATCGAAGAATTTGTACTGCACATTCCTTTTTCTGACGTCTTCCATTCCAAAGTAGTAACGACCGATAATCGGGAATAGTATGAACCCTAAGAATGAAAAAAAAACAAAATGATTAATGATGTCATGAAGCTTATGCAAGGCAAGGCATGTGATCGGTGACATGTCTGTGATGTGTCAAGCATATAATCACGTGTCAGTGCAGGGTTACAACATTACAATAACAGTTTCTCTGAACATGAATTCCAGATTTCGGAACCAAAGAACCAGATCACAATATTGAACAGTGCTGGCAAAAGTGAGTATGATGGAAGTCTCAGGGTTCCTGCAAACCTGTAAACCCCTCCCATCCCACAGGTGTGCTACTCGGGTCAACATCACAGACTCTCAAAGCTGAGCAGCAATAATACGTTCACCATCTCCAAGAAATGTCTCATGACCAAATCAGGGAATCAGTTTAGAATTATATACTACTCAGGGTGGTCTCAGCTGAGTCAAAGGAAACAAGCATCCCTCATAAGTCCCCATCTTCAAGCATTGAATCGAGAAACAATAGTACATTTAGCCTTTGGGATACAGTACTATCGTCATACGAACAATTTGCTTTAACTGGATTCCTATGAGAGAACCAGGCCATCCTATGAAAGTTCCCAATGGACCCTCGGATGCGAGTGGGTTTGCTAACAAATATGGTCTTCCACCGTCATCACTGGAGATGGGTGTTTCCACTAAGGTCCTCGAAGATCGGTCCCCAGATGCACATAACTATCGAGGTCGTACCCTGAAGTGAAGAAAAACCCCCCACACAGAATAGTTCCAAGACGGTCGTAAACTGGGTGTGGAACGCATGGCCACGTATCATGTAACCATGCGAGTACAATGTCTGTACATGCTAATCCTATGGTGCACTCAAGCCGGTTAGTAGCTTATCTCACAGTAACTCCCACCCACAGAAAAATGGAAACCAGCACAATCCAGTATATATGATGCATGGAAAATAAATACTGAAAACTGTAAATAAATGTTGTAAAGTAAAGTTGTAAAAGCTGTAAATGGAAACAGTAAAAATAAACTAAAGCACACAGTAGCAAACAGTTAAACACCCAAAGAAATGAAAACATACATGCACTAGGATTGACTCTCAAGGGAAACCAGAGATTCTGGGTTCGATCCCCAGCAGAGTCGCCAGCTATCGCTCCGAGGATTTTCATCCTAGTACAAACGCGAAAGTGGCACGAAAAAGTCAGAGTCTCCAGCTATGCATTTTTATCTCGAAGGAACGGGAAAGGTAATCCTACACAAACCGAAGGAAGAAGGAAAGGACAAGGTCCTGCGAACCAAAGATCTGGGTTTGGGAGTCGGTTACGACCTGGGAAGGTATTAGAACTCTAGACCGTCTGTCATACCCAACGGGATCCACGCTTGTTTGTTTGTTGAAAAGGGTGAGAAGAAAGAATGTTGTTGAACAAAATAATTGGAATGGAAGTGGAATGAGAATGGGAACTGGAAAAAGAGAATGAAAGGAAATGGGAAAATGTAGGGAAAATAAAGATTATGCTAGAATGGGCCCTAGCCTACTGCCTACGTACCTCATCGGGAAAATGAGGATCAGAGTCGACGTAGTTCGCCTAATTAAGGCGGAAAATATTTATGTTTTTTTAGAGTTGAATTGCGTATGTCTATGCTCAGGTGTTGCAGACTCATCTGGTACGAGTGCGTTATCGTCTTGCAAATGAGACAAATCGTCGCAAGTTCGCGTTGAGAGTGAGTGAGATGAGAAAAGAATTCCCAAAAGAAAAGACGATTCTTCTTTGTTGTTTTGTCTTTTAAAGAAGTGTTTTATGAGATTGTTGTTTGTGAACCTTCTCATACTAAGACCTGTTCATCGTGGTAGATGACTTACACCTCTCCCCAAAATAAGACGTGTATAAGTAACCCACAAAAAAGTCTCGTGTCGTACGAGAATACCAACCTTTATTAGGTGTTTTTTTACTTTTCTTTAAGATGAGAAAGAAAGCAAAGCGAACCAAGGCAAAAGTCTAAGGGGAAACTAATAATCCTAAGTGTTGTCATACATGGATGAACCTAGGTTAGTGTGATTTCTATTCCTAATGATGAAAGGAAAAGAAAAGGGAAGTAGAATACAACTTACTTCCTAATGAAGATAAGTTGATCCTAAAGGGGAATTAGCATGAAGTTGTGTAAGAGTAAGCAAAGGAAGCCTAAAAACACTCACACTTTGAAAGCATAAAGAAATTAAAAGGATGAAGTTGTGTAAACTTACCTTTAGCTCCCTACAAAACAAGGGTTAGTAGGATAAAAATGATAAAAGGAATGAGGTAAAAAAAATACCAAATAATTCCTAAGGGATCTAGGACCTAAACTATACTCAATCCTAAGTTTAAAGGACCTAAAAATATGCAAAGCAAAAATCCAGCAACCTATTACAGCTCCTAAATGCACAAATAACAATGAAATGCAATGCACAATACAAGCGGCTTTTTACAGCTAACAAACAGCAAGCAAAACAGGTGTCAAAAGTGTAAAATGCAACACTCAACATACATTTTACAGCTATTGCATCAAAATACAGCTATGGAAAGTGAGACCGATTTGACTTATTTTTTTATTTATGCACAAAATGAATGGAAAATAATGCACAAACATCACAAAGCATGATCAAATTGAATCAACATACATGATTAAATGAACATAATTATTTCTAATGAATGCTTATGAAAGAATGCACAAAAACAACAAACATGCAACAAGTATGTACTTTCAAGAATTGGAAAATAAGTACAAAAGTATGTCAACAAAGATCAACAAAATTAACTTGCAACTTGATGCAAAAATCAGAATTGGGATCAACATGAAAATGTAATCAAAGATGCAAACAAAATGCAAGAATGTGCATACTTATGAATGTTCATCTTCAAGCAAAGGCATCATGCGAATATGCAATGCGATTAGGCGTTCAAGTTAACGAAACATGCATGGATCATGAAAGTGAAGCAAAAATAGAACCTAAACAATTATAGGCATGCTAGCAAAAGAGTTCAAACATGGAAATAAACATTCACAAGTCATTTTATGCACAATTAACTAGTAAATGCAAAAAAAACAAATACACATATCGAAACGATGGAATTAAGCACCTAAAGTGGTCTTGAAAATTCCCTAAAATCATGATCTATCACTACATGAACAATCAAAAAATAATGCAATGCAAACATGCAATGAAAACAAAATATTTTTCAAAGTCAACACAACGTTAATCGGTTAACGTTGTAGGTTAACCGGGTAACGCCCTTAAATTTTTAAATCCATGGCACATTACAACGTGTTAACCGATTAACCATATGCGTTAACCGGTTAACACTGAAAATAATGCAGAAATTCAGCTATGCAGAAGTACTTTTGGTCTTAAATCTACTTCTAAAAACCCCTAACACATACATGAACATGCTAACACGAATTTGCTGCTTAACTAAGGTATTCTAACACCTATTGGAACCTAGAATAAGCTACACATCTAGCTTCTAACAATCGAAATACACAAATCGCAATCAAATTGTAAAACGGTCAAAACACAATCAAATGATAAGCAATCGAAGAATGCCATATGGCGAGATGAAGAGAATAAATTAAATGCGAAGCGGTTTCAAATTACCAACCTACAAAGAGGAGGATTGCTTTGGTGATTGTTGCAATGTAAATCGAAACGCAAGTGAAGAAGAAAACCGAATATCCGCGAACGCACAAAATAAATACGGTTGATGATGCTTCTTGATGAACACTTGCACAATCACTTCCAGTAAGCCAAGATTAATCCAAAAACAGACGCACTTCTTTAATAAGCTATGAATTTGATGTTTTATGAAGGTCTAACTTCAAGTTCTTCAAGTTTCAATGAAAAACTTGAAGAACTTATATGGAGAAGCTTTGGAGAATTTGGAAATGGAGGAGAATTGAGAGAGAAATGAGAGATTTGGAAAGTGAAATGATGAAAATGAAGTTGGAATCCCTTTCTTTGGAGTGATTAGGACTTATATATAGGGTAGGCTTGGCATGAGGCTTGGGTATGGAGCTTGCTTGGGCATTAGGTTAGGTTTGGAGTTAGTTAAAGTTGGTTAGGGATCTAGATTATTCCTTGGAATATTCCTTGGAAGATGCTAGAAGAGTCTAGAAGTTGGTAGAAAAATCCAAGGTGAAATGGAGTGTGAGTGAAGTGGAAAAAGAGAAGAGGAAAAAATTGAGGGAAATGGTGAAAACAACCACTTTTTAAAATATTTGCCCAAAATCTGCGCCTGTTAATCGGTTAACCATATGCGTTAACCGGTTAACGGCAGAAAAATATGGATTTTTATTTTGGTTGGTAGGTCAACATGGAAATGATCTGGATATTTTTGTAGTATTATTTTTCTTCTCTTGTGCCCCAATGATTGACAAGCCTTGCTCAATCACACGCCTCATGCACATGCAAATGATCATGATTTATTATTATTTTTTTATTATTGAATGCGATGCGATGCTTGGACGATCATGCAAAATGAAAAAGCATAAACCACTTGAGATTGGAAATAAAATAAGAGGGAAAATTTTAGGGTATTACACACTACCCTTTATGGATCAAACCTGCAACTGTTAATTTGGGACCCAAACTATTTAGATTTTTCAACTGTTCGATTCAGCACAAGGATTTTATGACCTTCATAAAGGAAGCTTGGAATTCGATGCATTTTCAAGGCATCCCTACCTTTGTCTTTAAAGAGAAACTTGTAGCTCTAAAAGTTTGCTTAAAGGATTGGAATGTTAAGGTTTTTGGGAGGCTTGATCTTAACATGGAGAATTAAGTCGACATCCTTAATGGGTTAGATTTGGAGATGGCTAACAGTTGAAAGGGTCTTTCGGAAGAATTACGTAAAGAAAGGTTACAGGCTCAAGAAAAATTGTGGTGTGATCTTAGGCTAAAAGATAGTATGGTTTTCCAAAAATCTAGATTCAAATGGTTGAAGGAGGGAGACATTAATACACATTATTTCATTCTTCCTTAAAGCATAGGACAATACTGAATTCTATTACTGCTATCGTGTCTGCTGATCATTTAATGGAAGATCCTCAGACAATCAAGGAGGCAACTTATGTTTACTTTAAAGATAAGTTCCAAAGGGCGAGTTTTGTTAGGCCCCATATGGACTTGTCTCTAGTGCAGAAATTGAGTGAGGAAAATAAAGTTTTGCTGGATGTAGATTTCTCTATGCAGGAAACTAGGGCAGCAGTTTTCGATTGCGATAGCTCTAAGTCTCATGGCCCTGATGGATTCTCATTCGTTTTTTTTTAATTGTTGGGATGTTGTAGGCACTGATTTCTTTAAATGTGTGATGCATTTTTCTTTGACTAGTAACTCTCCCAAGTCTTTCTCTTCATCTTTCTTGTCTCTAATTCCAAAAGTTGGTAGTCCGTTAGACTTTGGGGACTTTAGGCCAATAAGTCTTATTGGATGTGTAGTTAAAGTAGTTTCTAAGCTCCTTTCCAAAAGGCTTGCTCCTGTTATGTCTAGTTTGATATCTATGTCGCAAATGACGTTCATTCCGGAGAGGAATTTATTGGACGGGGTCCTTCTTGCTAATGAAGTTATTGATTTGGAAAAACGAGAAAATTGAAAGTGTCTTCTTTTTAAAGTAGATTTTGCCCAAGCATATGATTGTGTAGATTGGAATTTCTTAATTTAAGTTCTATCGGCTATGAATTTTGGACCAAATTGGATAAAATGGATCAAAGAAGTAGTGTGTACTAGCTTTTTTTCGGTTTTGGTCAATGAGAGCCCGTCTAGGGATTTTGAGGCTTCAACAGGATTGAAGTAGGGGGATCGTTAGCTCCGTTAATGTTTGTTTTGGTTGCTGAAATGTTGGTTGTGTTGGTTCGAAAAGCGACGACTCTCAACATATTAAAGAGGTTTCGTACTTTTGTGGGATCTTCCATTGAGCTAATTCAATTTTCTATTGACACACTATTGTTTAAGGATAGAGAATATGTTGATTTGTGGGACTTCAAACCCGTTTTGTGTGGTTTTGAAATGGTTTCAGGTATGAAAATCAATTTCTCAAAGAGTTGTATTTACTGTGTTAGTCTTGATGAAGGCTTTCTAGCTGCTGCTGAGAGTTTTCTCCATTGTATGTCAGGCATGTTTCCATTTAAATTCCTCGATTTAACCATAGAAAAGTCTCGTTTTGGAACCCAGTTCTTTGTTTCCTTAAGGGTCGGTTGAATTCGTGGATAGGAAGGAATCTCTCAATGGGAGGCCGAGTCACTCTCATTAACTCCGTGCTAGCAAATCTGCCTATACATTTTTTTTATCGTTCTACAAGGCTCCAACGAAGATTGTGAAAGCAGTAATTGCCATCCAACATCGGTTCCTTTGGTCCGGTTCAAGGGATGAAATACTATAGCTTGAGTTAAGTGGAATAACTTGTGCAGGCCCAAAGACAAAGGAGGTTTGGGAATAAAACATGTTGGTTTGTTCAACAAAGATCTCCTTTCTAAATGGCTTTGGAATTTTATCAATGAAGGTAATGAAATTTGGAGGAATTTTTTTGTTAGTAGGTATGGAAGATTGAGAAAATGGGTGATGGATTTTGATGTTGCTCCTCATCCATTTAAAGCTTCTTTGTGGATTAGAGACTTGTTGAAAGTTAAGTATTTGGCGTCAGATACTTCATTCCAAATGTGTGTAAAACCTGTTATAGGTTGTGGTTCTAATGTCTCTTTTTGGAACTATTTTTGGTGCGGGGATTTGATGCTAAAATCAAATTTTCCTAGTGTGTATCAAGTTGCTGCTACTAAGTCTTGCAGTGTGGCAAAAATGGGGTATTGGGAGCAGGAAACTTGGCGTTGGAATTTTGAATTGTTGGGGCTGGAAGTTGATTTGCTGGAATTTTGAACTGTTGGGGCTAAAATCAAATTTTCTTACAGATTTTCATTTGCAAAAATATGCTGCAGATTTTTGGCATTAGAGGGCGGACTCCTTTGCAGTTTTTTCCATGAAATTATCTTATCGTATTTTAAATGCAGTGGACTCAGGATTTTATTTATTAGAAGAGGATAAGCTTTTCTTGAAGGTTATTTGGAGAACTAGTGTTCCTTTGAAAATTAAAGTTTTCGCTTGGAGACTTACTTTGGATCGCCTACCGACTCGGTACAATCTTAGTACTCGAGGGATTATCGTTACAGAAATGAAAAAGGTGTGTGTTCTTTGTCTTCAAGTAGAAGAGGTAACTCATCCTCTCTTTCATACTTGTCCTAAGGTTAGTATTCTTTGGAGGAAAATCTATAATTGGTTAGATTTAGTTCTGATCGTTGCGGATTTTATTAGTAAACATGTGTTACTTTAGTTTTTGGCATCGTAGGATAAGATAAAGGAGGACATAAAGTGTTTTGTTTGGTTTGTTACCATTTTGGGTATATGGAGTTTGCATAACACCATCATTTTCAAAGAAGCCTCCTTTAACGTTGACGATCTTTTTTCCCACATAGTGATACTTTCTTGGAGGTGGTTCGAGATAGGTCGTAGGAATTATTCATTATACGATTGGATGTATCATCCTTTTGATTTTTTTTTGTAGGATTTAGGATCTTCTCCTTTTGTCAATTGTATTTTTCATCCTATTGATTTTTGTTAGTTTAATGGGAATTTCTTTTTCCTTCTTTTTTGTTAAGCTCTTGTATTGGGATGGAGAACCCCTTTTTTCTCCCTTAATCAATCAATATTGCTTATAAGAAAAATAGGTCGGGGTCCTCATAAATATATCAAAATTCAATTTTCGTTTCTTTAAAATTTCTCTTTAAACAATGGTTCACACAATTTTTTCCGTCCTTTAATTTGATCTCTTTCGTTAGTTTTCACTAATAGAGACTTATGTGACATGCCAAATGTGTATTTTTTTAATTGACACGTCAAATTTGTTTTAAAGTAATTATTTTATTTTTATATTAAAATCAAGCCAAACACAGGAACCCTAATTGCTATTTTTCAGATCCCTTTCAACTTCTTATGTGTGTCATCTTCTTTGTCTTTTTCCCTCACCTTCATATTCTTCTTCTTATTGCAGAATATTGATATTATTTCTGATATCATGTCATCTTCATCAAGGCGAAGCAAGTCAGTGTCATACCATTCCATAAGTGTGAACAAATGTCAAGTGAAAAGGTGTGTGTGTGTGTATGTAATGGTCGTATGATATCATACATGTGCAAGAACAGACATATTAAAGGGAGAATGTTTCAGAGATGACCGTTTTGGAAAAATGATGATACTTGCAAATTATTCATTTGGGATGATGATATTGCACAAGGAAAGGGTTATCATGAATGTGTAGATGAAAAATGGAGCAAAGATGAGAGCAGGGTGAGGGAGATGCAAGTTATTAGAACTTTGAAGGAGCTATATGAATCTTCAATAAAGAAGAACAAGAGGTTGCAAATAAAAGTTAGAGGGATTTTGGGGAAAGTTGGAGACAATTTGTGTTGTATTTTTGTTTTTGGTCAACATGTACTAGGTAATTAAGTGCAAATGTTGAAATGATTTATGTTTGTAATGTTGTTTAATTGATTTTGTAATGTTCACTTGGTATGAACTATAATTTGGTGTAATTGTTTTTGTAATATTTAATTGTTATGATCTAAAATTTGGTTTAAATAATTTGGTTAAGTTATGATCTATAATGGCATGACCTATAATTTGGTTTAAATTATTTGATTCAGTTATGACCTATAATTTTGACATGATGTGACCTATAAATTTGACTTGGTATGACCTATATTGTGACTTGTAATTTAGATATAATCTGATCCACAATTTTCAAACAATGTGACATTTAATTTTGACATAATCTTATATATAATTTTCACACAATGTGATATATAATTTTGACATAGAAATGCAAATAGATTTCACCAAAGAGTTGCATGACATATTCGGTACATTAAATAACAAAATAGATGTTGAAGTATTTCAAAATAGTAATTTATCCATATTCATTACAATACACATGAGTTATCAAAATAGTAATATCTCTTTCAAAACAGAAACACAAACAAAACATAGATATCCAAGCATCAACTACATCTTTACTGGGTTAGCCCCTTGCAAATTGTTTCCCAACTTTTCGATATCTTACCACCATGAACAACTTTTGTGCTTTCCACTTCAATTATCACCAATGGATCATCATGTTTTTTACAAGGGTTAAATACATTCTTTGTTTTCAGGATCCTCAGCCTTTCACTATATCTTTTTGCAGTTGCCACCTCATAAATCATCTAATGTCTGCTCTTGGTTTTAATACTCACCAGTTCACTGCAAGTTGGCTTTGAAAGGTTTGTTCTAATACTAGGGGCTTTGAAAGGGTTGTTCTTGCATACTTTTGGTTGTTTACCAAAGAAAACCTTGACACCACTTGGCTTTGATTCAATTTTCTTGAGAGGTGATTTGTCAACACTCAAAGATTGAATGTCTAAAACATTGTTATCCCTCAATAATGCAGTCGAAGTCTCACCATCCCAATCACATAACTTATCCAAACCAGAATATTGTGTAGGTTGTTCGTTGACAATTGGCTGACTGACATTTGGCTTCGAGACAGTTGTCTCCTTGATAGTTGCCTTGTTAACATACTAAGAATAAATTTTCTCTTGGTGAATAGCTTATGGGGGTGATTTTAACTCTGTTATATTTGAGGAAGAAAGGAATGGGATATGCAAGGCGGATGTGGCTTTTATCAGCTTTCATTAATCCATATAGCTAATTTATTTACCATTAGTGGGTAAAAAATATACATGGTTCAATTCAAATGGAGGGTGTAGATGCCCTGCGTCCAAAGGGCAAATCCAACTTACCTCTAGGAATAATCCCAAAAAGAGATTCACGACCTTGTGACCATTGAGAAATAGAGCTATTAGAATATAGTTGTTGGGCGACTTCCCCCCACATGTGCTCTAACGTCTTTCACGCGACCAACTGCCCTTTAGAAACTATTGGAAGTAGTTATACCTAGGCAAGGGCCACGCACCCGTAATCTACGTCCAAATCCCATTATAAATACCCTCCATTTTGGAGGGCCAGGTATTCAATTCTAATCACTAACATACATTCTTAATGCTTTAGTTTGCTTCATCCTGAAACTTACTTGAGCATCGGAGTACCTTACAGGTACACCACCCCTCCTATAACCTCATTGCAGTCCCAGTTGAAGGCCATGAAGACCTATCTGGATCATCTCTAAAAAATGGTGCCGTCTGTGGGGAAAAATAGCTCCCACCATCTTTCTTAAACAAGATCCTTTCTTTTCAACGCAAGATCAAAGCTCGTCTATTCTTTTTGTCTTCATGGCTTCCTAGCTCAACGATATTGTGAGCGAATTTGTCACCATCATCCTCAGTGACGGAGACAACCCCGTTAATTATGGAACAACCCATCACGATGCAGGCCACCATGATGGACATCCTCCCTCCCCATCCTCCAACAATCTGAAATAGTCGTCGGTCCCTCACAGAGATCAAGTGTTTGAAATGATCCCTGTCCTGCCTGATGCCGACACCAGTACTGAGGCTCTCATCACCGCACTCAACAATGCAAAACTCGCTCTCTTCCAGCAAAACGAGCGCATACAAATGCTTAAGGGTGATAATTACTCCCCTTCTCTTGCTAGGAGACGTTGTCGCAGGGACTCTCGCAACCCTCCACGTCACTCACGATCTCCTCCATGAAAACACAAGAAGAAAAATTACAGACATCTTTCTCCCCAGGCAGTTCAAAACAGGCCAGAAGGATCCTATCTAGAGAGAGCAAAGAAGCACACCTGATAGCCTCCCTGAAAATCTTGATGTTCACCGAATAAGGGGGATTAAGGCACCAAGAAGTCTTGTTACGACGAGGCCCGACATCCCCGTCACCATAGTAAAAGACCTTGCTGGAACCGGTCCCCCTATCCTTCATCTGGTAGCAACAATGACGAAGACAATCGTGGTTCCTTGAGTTGCAAAATTATGGAAACCCATATTCCTCGCGATCTCGAGAGACCCCCTCCTTTGGCCACCTATGACGGGACCATAAATTTTGACGATCATATAGAGAACCTCGAGGCCATGCTTCATTATCACAACATCGAAGGAGCCATCAAGTGTAGGCTTTTTCCTATCACATTACGAAAATGGGACATGTCTTAGTATAAACACCTTCCCTCGGGATCCATCACGTCATGGAGAGTCTTGAAAAATCAGTTTACAAGGCACTTCACCGCATAAAGGCGTCATTCCTAATCCGAGGCCACCCTCGAAGGAATCATCCAAGGTAAAGAGGAACCTCTACGAGATTAAATAGATATGTTCAACAAAGAGGCAGTGGAGGTACACACCACTGATCGCATGAAAAGGTACATCCTAGGAAAAAGGTATGCGTTCCAATAGTGAGTTTTGAAAAGCTGTGGGGATCAAACCTCCTAAGTCGCTCGTCGAACTCCTCCACAAAGCACATGCCTACATCCCGTATGAGGATAAAGAGGGTGCGTACAAGACCAGAGATTCCAAGAATCAGGAAACCTTGCAAACTCACAAATAAAGGATGTCTCTGAAGCTCTTTGATGTGAAAAGTGCAAAGATGACCATCCTTGTGAGAGCAGGGGCCATGCAGGCCATTTCTCAGACTACACCCTCCTTACAGCTCCTTGTAATACCCCAAAATTTGTCCTCTCATTTTCACGGCATCTAGCATATTGCATTGCATTAGTAATTCCATACATTGCATAAATAAAATAATAAAAAATAAAATAATTCATGTAGCATTGGTTAGCATACAAGGCATGTGATCAAGGTTTACTCAGTGACAAAATCAAATATTAGAACTCAAGGTTGAAACTGGCTCAGAACGGACGGTGGAGATGCATCCTAAGGGTTTCCCACCAAAAGGGGGGAAATTAAAAATTTTCATCCGTTAACCGGTTAACGCCAGGGGTTAACCAGTTAACGCATGCGAAATTTTGGAAAAAATTTCAAAAATTAGCTGGTACTTCCCTCTTCCTTTCCACTTTCCCTTTGTGTTATGTTTCTACCAAGTTCTAGCATTTTCCACCACTTTCTAGATCCTTCTACCACTTTCCAATGGAATATTCCAAGGAATATTCTAGAAACCCTAACCAACTCCAACTAACTCCTAAGCTAGCTCCTAACCTCACTCTCCAAACCCAATGCCAAACCTAATTCATAACCCAAGCCTCATGACAAACCTAGCTTCTATATAAGTTCACTTCACTCCAAACCTCACAACTTGAACCTCATTTCACAATTTCACTTCTAATCTCAATTATTTCTCTCACTTTTTCTCTCCATTTTTCAAAATTCACCAAATCTTCTTCATCATAAGCTCTTCAAGTTTTGCATTGAAGCTTGAAGAACTTGAAGCTAAACCTTCATTCTAGCATTGATTCCATGGTTTATTGAAGATTAATTGGAGTAATTTCTACTGTTTGAGGTTGATTCTTCATCTTGGAAGTGCTTTTGTGGTTTTTCATCAAGATCTTCATCAATTGCATTTATTTTGCACTCTCGCGGATCGAAGCTTGGAATCTCTGGTATTCTCTTCGTTTGTGCATCGATCCACTCGCAATAATCACCAAAGCAAGCCTCTACTTTATAGGTTAGTGGATCCGAAACCGTTTCTCGATTTAATTTATTTCTCTTCATCTCTCCATGAGGAATTATTTGATTGTTTGATTGCTTGTGTGATGCGTTATTCGATTTAACCGTTCGTAGCTAGAATTGTAGCTCATTCTTTGTGCTAATAGATGTTAAAAGTCTATATTTAGGTAGACATTTTGTGCTAGCATGTTCATGGATGTATTAGGAGCTTTTGCAAGTAGGTTAATGGCTAGAAGTGTTTTTTTCCTCATTATTTTTACATTCTGGTTCAGTGTTATCTGGTTAACACCTAGGGTTAACCAGTTAACACATTATTTTTGCCCCTGGAATTGACTTTTTGAAGCCGTTAACCGGTTAACCCAGGGCGTTACCTGGTTAAAGCTGTGCTGACTTGCCTTTTTGGTTTGTTTCCTTGCATGTTTGTACATCACTCATCCTTTTATCATCATAGGTGGATAGATCTTGATTTTAGGGAATTTTTAGGAGCTACTGTAGCACAAGTACATGTAGTTTTGGTAGCTTTCGACACGTGTTTCGTTAGTTTCCGTTTTAGGCATAAATGTTGCATATATGTGCATAGCATTTTGTGATCACATTTGCATGACTTAGCATCACTTCATAGCATGTTAATAAATGTGTACACTTCTGCGTTTTGCATCGCATTTGAAATTCGTTCATGTTTTGGTTCAATCATGTGCATATTGAGAAAAATTGCATAATGTTAAAAATCACATAAACATCTAATTTACCTCCATTAAATTACATGATGATGTTGCATTCCACTGTTAATAACTCATTCCATGTTGTTGCATAATTTGGCATAACCTTTGCATTCCATTGTGTGCATTAAAATTCATGTTTTGTGCATTTGAAAATATTGAAAATCTGCCTCGTTTTCATAACTGCATTTTGAATCAGGAGCTGTAAGAACACGCTGCATTCATTCTGTTTTGGGCTTTTACACCTATTTTGCATGTTGTTTGGTAGTTGTAATAGGTTGTTTGCATTTTGAATTGCATTTAGTAGTTGTTTGTGCTATAGGAGCCATAGTAGCTGCTGGATTTTGACTTTGTATAGTTTTTAGGTCTCCTAGACTTAGGATTGAGTCTAGTTAGGTCCTAGATGCATTAGGAATTGTTTGGTACTTGTTTACTCTCATTCCTTTTATCGCATTGCTTTATCCTACTAACCTTTGTTTTGTAGGGAGATGGAGGTAAGTTCATTCAAAACTTCTTCCTTTTAAATTCTTTACGCTTTCAAAGTGTGTTGCTTTAACATTGTGTGCTTAGTTGATACAACTTCATGCTAATCCCCTTTACAAATAACTTAGCTTCCTTAGGAAGTAAGTTGCTTTCTAAATCCCTTTTATTCTTTTCCTTTTATTCATTAGGTTTAGAAAATCGCACTAACCTAGGTTCATCCATACATAACAATACTTAGGATTTTAGTCTCCCTTAGACTTTTACCTTTGGTTCGATTTGCTTTCTTTCTCATCTACCACGATGAACAAGTCTTAGTATGAGAATGTTTCACAAATAATAAACTCAGAAAACACTTATTTAAAAGACAGTAAACAAACAACACTCGTCTTTTCCTTCGGGAATTCTTTTCTCACCTCACTCACTCTCAACACGAACTTGCTTCAACTTGCCTCATTTGCAAGACAATTACATACTCGTACCAGACGAGCCTGCAACACCTAAGCATCAGCATAAGCAATTTAGCTATAAAAAACACAAACAGAGTTTCCGCCTTAGTTATGCGAACTACGTCGACTCTGATCCTCATATTCCCGATGAGGTACGTAGGCAGTGGGGTAGGGCCCATTCGACCACACTCTTTATTTTCCTTACATTTTCCCCTTTTCTTTTTGTTCTCTTATCCATTTCCCTTTCTTATTCCATTCCAGTTAGCGGGTTTTGTTCAGCAGCATTTTATTTCTTTTACCTTTTGAAACAGAGTAACAAGCGTGGATCTCGTCGGGTACGACAGACAGTCTAGGGTGCTAATACCTTCTCAGGTTGTAACCGACTCCCGTACCCAGATCTTTGGTTCGCAGGACCTTCATTTCCTTTTCTCTTCGATTTGTGTAGCATTACCTTTCCCATTCATTCGGGATAAAAATGCCTGGTTGGTGACTCTACCTTTTCCGCGCCACTTTCGCGTTTGTACTAGGATGAAATCCCGGGAGCGACAGTTGGCGACTCTGTTGGGGATCCAAACCCATAATCTCTGGTTTCCCCTTTGAGAGTCAATCCTAGCGCCTGTTTGTTTCTGTTTCATTGGGTATTTACCTATTTGTTGTTGTGTGCTTTAGTTTAGCTTTATTGTTTTCATATACAACTTTACTTTACAATATTTATTTACCGCTTTCAATATTTATTTTCCATGCATCCTATATAGTGGATTGTGTTGGTTTGCCTTTTTTTCTGTGGGTGGGAGTTACTGTGAGATAAGCCAATTACCCGGCTTGAGTGCACTCTAGGACTAGCGTGGACATACATTGTACTTCCATGGTATTTCACCATGATGAATGGCGATGTGTTCCAAACCCAGACTGTGATCGTCTTGGGACTATTTTGTATGGGGATTTCCTCCACTTCAGGGCACGACCTAGATAATTATGTGCATCTGGTGATCGATCATTGAGGACCTTAGTGGAAACAACCCTCTCTAGTGATGACAGTGGCAGACCACATTTGTTGGCGAACCCACTCGCATCCGAGGGCCCACTGGGAACTCGCATAGGATGGCCTGGTTCTCTTATAGGAACTCAGTCCAAGAAAATTGTTCGTATGACGATAGTACTGTATCTCAAGGGCTGAATGAACTATTGTTTCTCGATTCAGTGCTTAAATCTAGGAACTTATGAGGGATGCTTGTTTCCTTGGACTCAGCTGGGACCTCCCTGAGTCGTACATGATGCCAAACCGATTCCCTGATTTAGTCACGAGCCATTTCTCGGTAATGGTGAACATATTATTGCTGCTCGGCTTTGAGAGTCCATGATGTTGACCCAAGTAGCACACCCGTGAGATGGAAGAGGTTTACATGTTTGCAAGAACCCTAAAACTTCCAACATACCCACTTTTCCAATATTGTTCAGTATGGTGATCTAGTTCTATGGTCCGTTGGTTTTGAGATTTGGGATTTCTGTTTAGAGAAACTGTTACCATGATTGCTATTGTGACCTTGCACAAACACTTGATTATTTGATTTGCACAACACAAACACATCACTGATCACATGCCTTTCCTTGCATAAGCATCATCACATCATTAATTATTTGTGTTCCTTTTCATTTGTCAGGGTTGATATTATTCCCGGTTCCCAGTCAAACTTCTGCTTCAGAAATGGAAGATACCAGGAAGAAGAATGTGCACTACAAGCTCTTTGATACCAAAGTGGATCTGTTTAACCAGATGGTGTCTCTTATTACCCCGGGTCATGTAGGATACTTCAAAGAGAGTTATGGCGATATTCTGGATCTGGTAGTTAACCTGGACAGTTCTCAAAGGAGTGTAATTCATACCTTGTTGCAGTACTACGATCCTAGGCTCCGATGCTTCACATTTCCTGACTTCCAGTTAGGCTCTATGCTTGAGGAGTATTCTGTGATTCTGGGTTTCCCGCTCAACGACCGGATCCCTTTCAATTCAGAGATGACTAGACCAGCTTATCTTGACATTGCCAAAGTTCTTTATTTAAGATCATATGAAGTGGAGGCTAACTTGACTGCTACCAAGGTCGGGGTACTCGGATTTTCTCTTGAATTTCTGGCTAGAAAAGTTGGGGAACTTGCTATGGCTGCTGGGTGGGATTCAGTTTGCGCTATCTTGGCCTTGTCCGTCTATGGGATTATCATGTTTACTGACATGTATAAATTTGTGGATATGAACGTCATCCACTTGTTTGTGCTTAAGAATCATGTGCCCACTCACCTGGGTGACTTGTACTATTCAGTTCATTACAAAAATGAGAAGAAATAGGGTGGTCTAGTCAGGTGTTGTGCTCCTCTTTTCTACAAATGGTTTATGAGACACCTACCCATCACCGAAGATTTCATTAATCCCAAATTGATCTGGGCCCAGAAGCTGAGCACATTGTCTGCTAAGGATATCAGGTGGTTTACCTTAAAGTTAAAAGGGAATGACTTCAGCTATAGATGCGGAGGTTATCCCAATGTTCCACACTTAGGAGTAGTAGGGGGCATCATTTACAACCTTATTCTCTTAAGGAGGCAATTGGGATATGCACTCAAAGATGTTCCTAAAGAATCGGAGTTGGTCCAGACTTTCTATTTTCCGGTAAAGCATAATCTTCCTTTAGTTCGAGAAGCTGTCGGTGCCTGGAAGCTTATCAGAAGAAAAGGTATAGCACGCTTGGGAAAAAAGCAACAATTAGATGTTTCCCGAGTATGAAGCTTGGATAAGAGAGAAATCTCAAGTGGTTCTGATCCCATTCTTTGCACCAGTTCTACCTCCATAGGTTGATCCAGAAGCCAATGTGCCTTTAAAGGACTATCAGAAGTTGAAGGCTTTGGTTCAACAACTTAGAGATGAAAATCTGGAGGCCAACAATGCTTGTCAGAAGTTGATGATCCATAATAAGAAGCTATTGGAAAGAGCTCATAAAGCTGAAGAGATAGTCTAACTCAAGCAAAAGGATTTCGAAGAAAGGGAGCTCTACTTCAAGAAGATAAGGTTGGCTGAAACCCACAAGGCGAGTCGGTGCCAGAAGGGCAATAAGTATTTAGACTAAGCCAACGAATATGTGACCCTTTGGGAAGAAAGATGGGATGTCAATCTGAAAAAGCAAAAGGAGGGCTACTTCAGAAAGCCCGTGAGCAGCGTAGGAATTACCTTCAGAAGATAGAAAAAGGTCAACAAGCGGTTGAAGATATCCAGAAAGAGGTAGAATAGCTGAAACTTCGGGTCAATGTCAAGAAAGCCAAAACTAAGCCAAGTCCTAGCAAAGGGAATGAGGAGGTGTTCCTGCAATAGATCAATGAACTGCATGCTTCCTTTGATCAGAGGGATCTCCTTATTCAGATGCTCATCCAGGAGCCAAGTCATCCAGACATAGCTCAGCTATTCCAGGTGGTCAAGCGTCTTAGCTGGAGGCTAAGGGGCATGGAGCTTCCTAGGACTTAGTTTCATTTGCTTGTACCAGGACTACTCACATGCCTGTTGTCGGATTCATCTTTACTTTGTGCTTTACTATTCTCTTGATTTATGAATTGGCACCCTTCGGGTGACTTGTGCTGAAGAATCCTGTGCCCACTCTCCTGGGTGACTTGTACTATTCAGTGAATTACAAAAATGAGAAGAAACAGGGTGGTATAGTCGGGTGTTGTGTTCCTATATTCTACAAATAGAAAGTCTGGACCTACTTCGATCACCCAAGGTTCAAGGAGTTTATTAAATTTACTCGGAACTCCATTGACGTTTCGGGTAGATATGGAACAAAATTGCGCATAAATTCAGGTGTCTTAGAGAGAAGTTAAGGTGGTGGAATATAAATATATTGAATGGGTGGATTTAAAGATTGAGGCAAGAGAGGATACATTGAATAAAATTGAAGCAAATTTGGCTGTTCAAAGTGGTGGCACTCAGGTGGATCAATTGGCAATGATATGTGATGTTATAAATACAATATGGAACAATCTTAAGATTAAAGAAAGCATTATATGGCAGAAGTTGAAGATGAAATGGATTAAGGACGGTGATGTCAATTCGAGGTATTTTTATGTTGTTATGAATTCTATATCAACAAACAATTTTATTTATTCAGTAAAGGTGGGATCTAGTATATTAGAAGATGTTTCTTATGTGAATCATACTATCAAAGAAGTTTTTGCTTCTATATTTTAGAAGGTTGGTGGTTAAGGGCCTATGTTAGATTTATCTGACTTCCCTAGGCTTATGGTCGAAGATAGAGAGATGATTCATGAGGCATTCTCAACTGAGGATATTTACAAAGCTATATGTGGCTGCGATGGAGAAAAAAAGTCTGGCCCATGATGGTTTCAACCTGGATTTCCTAAAAAGATATTCAGGTGTGGTTATGGTGGATGTGACTAGTTGTGTTCATGAGTTCCATGCAACTGTGTCACTTCTAAAGGCTTTGGTTTCATTTTTTATTTCATTTTTTATCGTCCTATTAGTCTTATGGGGTGCATCTATAAGGTAATCTCAAAGATAATGACTTCAAGGTTAAGTAAGGTGATTGTCAAGTTGATTCCAAAGTCTCAAACGACATTTATTTTGGGGAGGCAGATTCTTGATGCAGTTTTGGTGACTAATGAGGTTATGACCTAGCCAAGAGAAAGAAACAAATTTGTCTAATGTTCAAGGTGGACTTTACATAAGCATATGACACCATGGAGTCAGAATTTTTGGAAAAAGTAACGTTGGCTATGAATTTTAGTGATAAATGGATGCTATGGATTAAAGGGGAGTCCTAAATAATTTCATGTCAATCTTGGTTAATTGGAGGAACTGCTAAAGATTTCAAGGGTTCTAGGGGGTTAGACAAGGTGAACCATTGTTTCCTTTCTTGTTCTCGATTGTGGGGAAGGGTTTGGCTTATTTGGTGAAAAGGGAAAGCAATAAAGGTTTATTTAGTGGTTTTAAATTAAACATGAACGATGTTGTCAGCCCATCCAATTTGCAGACAACACAATTCTAATTTGTGGAGAAGATTGGAAGAATTTGTGGGATATTAATTCTATTTTAAGAGGTTTTGAATTAGTTTCAGGGTTACATATTAACTTTTGGAAGAGTTGCCTCCATGGAGTGTGAGTAGAGGATGCGTTCATGACAACCACAACACATCTTATCATGTACACAAGGTATCATACCTTTCAAATATCTCGGGTTGTAGGTGGGGGAAACCATAGAAGGTCCATCTTTTAGAAACTGGTTGTGGATTGTTTCAAGGCTAGACTCTCTACTTGGAAAGGTAAAATGTTATGAATGGGTGGTAAGGTCACGCTTATAAACTTTGTGCTTACTAATTTAACAGTTCATCACATGTCCTTCTATAAAACACCGACTATGGTAATCAAAGATTTGTTTTCTATTCAAAGACGTTTGTTGTGGTCGGGTTCTTTATAGGTTTTATGAATGGCTTGGTTAAGTTGGTCTGCTATATACAAACCAAAGGAATTCAGAGGAGTGTGGATTAAATACATTGCTATTTTCGATAGAGAATTATTGTCAAAATGGTTGTGGAGAATCATTCAAGAGGAGGATTCGATTTGGAAACCTGTGTTGACTTATTAATATGGTTGTTGTGATAAAAAATTATGTTATTGTAGGAAGCTAATAATTCTAGGTTTCTTTCGCTGTGGTGGAGGGATCTCTTGCATAATGTGCATTCGATTAAGGAGGATTCTTTCTTGATGCAAGTCTCGTGCAAATTTGGAGATGGTTCACACGTTTCATTTTGGAATTCTTGTTTGGAATTGGAATTGGGTTTTCACGTTGAAAGTTTGGTGGAAGCATTGATGCACCAGTATAATGAACTGTTACTGCTGCTTTTGGAATTTTTGCCTAGGAAGGCAGTGCCAAATTCTTATTTTTGGCCATGATCAATTAATCATCAATTCTCTATAAAATCTTGATGGAAACTAACTCCAAGACCGATATATATAATGTGGCAATCAATGATCCCAATGAAGGTCAAAATGTTTGGATGAAGACTGTTATTGGATAGATTATTGACACATTCTAATCTCGCAGCCATGGCTAATTTCTAATCCACGTGATATTGTATGTGTATTTTGTTTCAATGTTATTGAAACTTTGGCCATGTTATGATATCATATCCTAAGATATGTTTAGTTTGGAGAGAGATTTCAGATTGGTTGGAGTTCCTTGTTGCAAAAGAGACATTTGTGGTGAACATTTGATGAAGTGGTTTATTTGGTTGATTCATAGATCTTCGAAAAAATCAAAATGGAAAAGTTTCAAGAAGACATGCACGAGCATTACAATAAAACAATTAGAAACAGTAAGCAAGTAAAAGTGTCCTCAGCGGACGAGCATATAAATATACAAGCATACGTACAAAAATTAATCATACAGACAATGAAAAATGAAGATTAGGTTAAAAGTAAATGACCACCAAGGCTGACGTCATCATCACATTAAAATAAAAAATCCGACCATGAAGGCCAATTTGTTCAGGAGTTACATAAAAGGGGCAAATCCCCAAACAAAAAAATTACAAAGGTCATGGCACGCATGCTAAATAAAAAATATAAAAAAATCTAAGATTGGTCAGCAGATTGGACGAGCTCATTGGTAGATGGTTGATCCTCTAGGATTGGATGCTCCTTGGGTTAATACGACTCATCCTTATGTTACTGCTCTTCAAGCTCAGAGGGCTCCAGTTTCTTCTCGTCCCTTTCTCCCATTCAAAGAAAGCCGGGGACAAAGGTGCAAATGTCCACCATACTGTGGAGGAATCCCATTCTAGCAGTAGAGAATTCAACCACAAGATTCGCCACCCTTAGTTGCGCCACTGCATTGTTGACTTCCTCCTCAGCAGCCCCAGGGACATCGTCATCCACTTGATTGATTCAGGAAATTAACTCTGCCCTAGTATCCAGCCCTTTCTGCTTTACCATCTCTCCCTTAGCAGGAGCTAAAGCAACCCTCAACGAAGCAATCATTTCCTCAAAGGCTTTCTTCTCCGCTTCCAGGCTGATCTACGCCTCAACCAACTATTGATTCTTCTTCTCCATCGTCTTCCACTCCTCAGTGTCCTTTTTATGCCTCTCCTCAAGAGCCTCTAGAGATGCCTATACTTTCTTCAGCTCGTGTTCCTGGGAGGGGCTCCCTTCGGTGTATACCACCGCCATCTCCAGGACCCTCATCATAACAACAACGTCCTGAAACAACATCAACTTCTTGCTTGGTTGGTCCATCCCTTCGAGCGCGAGAGATTCCTCCCATTGGACCTGGAGTGAGGAACCTTCGAAGAAGTTCTATTGAAGTAGGCACGGAGGAAACTCATATTTCCCATTTTGAGGCTCTTTGGTCAGGTCCAGGATGTCTTCTGTAACACCCCACTTTTCCCAGTTTATAAAATAATGAATAAATACAAAAAATCAGAGTATAAAACAAAGTGGAATTCCATATCAGCAATATTAACCAACAAAACTTCTCTTTAAAAATAACGGAAAATCTGATTTATTTCAACTTATAGTAAAAAGTCAACATCAACAATTATTCCTCCAATATTCTTGGTTTATAAAGTTTCCAACAACATAAATATGATACATAACAAATAACTAAGACAAACAAAACATAAAAATCCCCATTCTCGTGTTACGTATCAGAGCATTCCTATGACTCGAACAGACACACAAAGTCCACACACACTCAAGTACCTGGATTATCTGTACTTCCAAGGACGCACAAATACAACAACAACAAAGGGGTGAGAAACATATTCAAATATTTACGGTCCATATAACCAATTAAGGGTAGTTTCTCACACAAACAACATGTACAACAACATCACAACAATAATTATGCAACAACGACTTATGATTCACAACAACAATATTTATGCAATATGACCCAACAATGACACAATGCATGTGGTACTAGCTTAACTTAGTTCATTCAATCGAACTCAGATAAATCACATACGCCCATCCGACAATGATTTATCTCTAAAATTCTCCACAACGGAGTACATATGAATCACATAGTTCATCCGACAAAGAATCATCCCACCAATAATCCCTTAAAGTATGCATGACAATTATTATGCATACAATATGTATAAACATCACATTATACATCTACACAGTCCATCTGATCACATATGCAACAAAAGTTCCATACCATCACCAAAATATTCCTCATGCAACTTAAGTGATAATTCGTCTAGTTAATTCACCTAAGTTCCATTATTAATTAAAATCTCATCACCAATCCTCGATTAATTAAGTCCTACGGTCTACATTATTGCCTCAGATCAAGAGAATCAAAATCAGATGCGAAATCGAGACAGAAATCGCAAAACACCAAAATTTGCCCTACAAGCCTGGTCATACGCATATTGCCCAAGGCTATATGTGTATGGACCAGCTCTTATGCCATTCATACGCCCCTCATATGCGTAATGGCTCACACCCTCAGGCCAATATGCGTATATCCACCTCTTACGCGTATTGCCCAACTTTTCTATGCGTATCATACTGAAAGGGGCAGATGGTCGTGCCAATTCACTTCCCATACGCATAATCACACCTTATTACGCGTAATGCCTTGTTTTCACGCTCATCGCTATGCATAATGCACCCCTTTTACGTGAATTGCTAGAGACACTCCAATTTTTCATGTTTTCTCCTCTATTCTGAATCTATTTCCAATGATTCTCATTTTCACACTTCACACCAATCCTAAGAAGGTTTCTACACAAATTGTACACTCTCAGTCATGTTGTTCTTTCATCTATTGTTACTAAATTCAGTTCTATCACTGTTCTAGATCTAAATTTATAACTTTCCTGCTGCAACAATACCAAATCTATACAACAGTGTAACATATAGAACAACAACAACAACAACAATATATTGTAACATAATTCAAATAAATCAGATTGAATTCGCAACAATAATTTCATCATACATCACATTCACAAAACATAAATCATACACAAAATCCTACGAGGGAAAGGATCCCTCACTACCCTCCATCATGTTAATATCACTTAATAAGAATCTATTTCTCCCCTTTACCTTAATTCTTGAAGAAAATTCCTGCGAATTTGGTCTATGGAGGTTGCCCAAGTTGTGTTCTTCCTCTTCCTAGCTCTCCCTTGGTTTCTCCAAAATTGTTATGACTAATTTTCACTAATTTTCTGATTAAGTTATTATTTCCCTAATACTCTCACCATAATAGTTTTACTATTTTAGCCTCGTTATTTTTAATTAAAATCAAACAATAATAATAAGATTAATTAAATTAATATTATTAATATAATAATAATAATAAAATAATGCTTTATTGGACATATTATTATTACCACATTCCCCAATATTACTAATCGCACTATAAGTCCACCCGTCCCACTCGGACACTACACCAAAATATCAATACACATGCCTTAAACAAGGGCAACAATATACCAAAAATACATGACAAATAAATTATTAAAAATGGGGTGTTACAACTCTTCTCCACTTAAAATATTTTCGTCCCCGAAAATGTACCTGATGAGAAAAGTTCTGGATATGACTCTCGCATCTTGCTTTCCAGCTCCTAGGTTACACTTCCACCAGAAGCTCCTCGCCAAGATACTCTCACCAAAGGAATTTCTTTACCTCTGAGTTACTTAATCTTGCGATCCTCAATCCTTATCGACATCACTTCCACAATAAGATTATCTCTAACCTGCACCCCGTCCCTCAGAATAACATGAGATGGGTCAGACACATACTTCCAAAGTTGTAACACATAGAAGACGTCATGCAAGTTCGAAAGCTCCGGAGGTAACATTACTCTGTATGCAACAATACCAACCTTCTGCAGAATCTGATGCAGTCCAATGAACTTAGGATCTAACTTATTCGATTTCAAAGCACGTCCGACATCTGTCATTGGATTGACCCTAAACAACACATGATCATATTCATCAAATTCCAATTCTTTTCTCCTATTATCATGATAGCTCTTCTGTCTACTCTGAGACGCTTTCATCTTTTCCCGAATCATCTCAATTGTCTCAGTATTCTGTTGCATAATCTCAGGTCCAAGCACTACATTTTCACTAGTCTCGTACCAACACAGAGGCGTCCTACACCTCCTACCATACAAAGCCTCAAAAGGTGCCATTCCGATACTATAATGGTAGCTATTGTTGTATGCGAACTTAATCAATGGAAAATGAGTATCCAGCGCACCAACTTATTCTAATACACAAGTCCTCAACAAATCCTCTAACGTCTGAATAGTCATTTCCGACTGATCGTCCATCTGCAGATGATAAGCCGAACTCAATTTCAACTTTGAATCCAAAGCCTCTTGCAAACTCTTCCAAAATTCTGAAGTAAACCTCGGATCTCTATCTGATACTATACTCGAAGGAACACCATGTAACTTCACAATTATCCTGATATAAATCTCTGCCAACTTCGTCGATGGAAAACTCATGCTGATAGGAATAAAATGTGCGGATTTTGTAAGCCGATCCACAACTACCCAAATAGCATAAAATCATCTCGTCCTATTTGGTAAGCTAGTAACAAAGTCCATAGCAATAATGTCCCATTTCCATTCTGGAATTTCCAATGGTTGCATCATTCCCGAAGGTTTTTGATGCTCTACTTTTGATTTCTGACACACCAAACAAGCATACACAAACTGTGCTATATCATTTTTCATACCAAACCACCAAAACAACTTCTTCAAGTCCTGATACATCTTTGTAGCTCCCGAATGAATACTCAAGCTACTTCAATGACTTTCTTCTAAAATATCCTTCTTCAGTTCAACATTATCCAGGACACAAATTCTTCCTCGGAATCTCAACACACTAGAATTATCTCAACACACCTTGATTTGTTATATACACCGTTAATATTTGAATATGTTTCTCACCCATTTGTTTTTGTTGTATTTGTGCTTCCTTGGAAGTACAAATAATCCAGGTACTTGAGTATGCGTGGACTTCATGTGCCTGTTCAAGTCATAGGATTACTCTGATACGTAACACGGGAATGGAGATTTTGATGTTTTGTTTGTCTTAGTTATTTGTTACATGTCATATTTATGTTGTTGGAAACTTTATAAACCAAGAATATTGGAGGAATTATTGTTGATGTTAACTTTTTACTATAAGTTGAAATAAATCAGATTTTTCGTTGTTTTTAAAGAGAAGTTTTTTCGGTTAATATTGTTGATGTGGCATTCCACTTTTTTTTATCCTCTGATTTTTCGTATTTATTCATTATTTTATAAATTGGGAAAAGTGGGGTGTTAAATCTTCCAGCCTCAGGCACTTATTCCTGGAAGACAACGACATCAAAGAACCTTGGCCGAAAATTGGAGTGGAAGAGGAGGTCCCCGACCTAGAGTGCGGTTGGATCGTCCGGTCGGCGATGCGGCTCTGAGTGTGTTTCTTTTCCTTTAGGCCCCTTCTCGTCGCGTTCTTAACCAAACGTTCATGGGCCGAAGACATTTCACCTGCAAAAGACGAGCACCCAAGTTAGAAAATAAAAATTACAACAAAAAATATGAAGATGTGAAAATAAATGGCTACCCAGAAGCTTAAAGGGCTCTGCCCGTGTATCACATCCGAGAAGCTTCGTAGTGTTAAAATAATGAGCCTCTACCATGGCTCCTACTTCCTTATCGATGAACTTCACCAAATCTTCGTAACCATCCTAGTCGTCCTCACTTAACGCCCTCGGCCTGGTGATGTACTCATCTGTCTCCCAGTCAAAATGATCATGACTCCATGCGAAACAGAACTTTTGGAACTGGCGCCTCCTTACCATGCCCTCTTGGGAAAGAAAAGGCTACCCATTTTCATCCTTAAGGATTTACCAGTAGAAGGCCGACTTCCGGGTGCTATCTGACATAGGCTATACAACAAAGTATCTATTTTTGAATGTCCAGATTCATTCTGAGAATGTTTTGAAAATCTTTTTCATCTGCTTCAAGGAGACCCAGGTGAACTGCTTGTCCATGGTCTACCGTTGGAGGTGGAAGACATGGAAGAAGTGAGGAATAGTAGCCCCGATCTTCAAATACTCGCAAGTAATTTCGAAAGCCCGTATGAAGGCAAACGAATTCAGATGCAGTTGTGAGGGGCCAGATCTAGATGCTCGAGGACGACCACCTGGGAGTTAGTAAAGGGAAGCCTTAGCCGCGTCTATTTACACACAAACTCGTACATAGGGAATTTGTCTCCCCTATATGTCGATCAGATTCGATCATCTTCTTCATGAAAAATCATTTCCCCATCTCCTTCTTCCCCCACTACAATGAAGGCTCCCTGGGGAAAGAGGCAAACACTGAGTAATGCTCTCGGGGTTCTAGCGCTATCCACTCGTCTTCTGAAGTCTATGGGTCATCTTCCTCGGGTGATCCATTCTCCCTAGAAGGCCCCGACGAGGTCTCGTCGGATACGCTCCCATCAACAGTGCTCTCGTTAGTTAGATTTTGCTCAGACATGACTACGTCATTGGCATCATTTGCCATCTGTACCTGAAAAGTAGAGAACAAAAAGTGAATTCAATGGAAAAATCAAATCCACCTTTCCATTACTAAACAAATGAAATGGCGTGTAGAGGCACGAGGACAACGTCCTCGACCAAAACCCTTATTCAAAATGGAAATCACTAAAACTCGAGGAGGCATCTATAAACCCTCGCGGGGAGAGAAATTCGCCGATGAAAAATTCTTAAACCTTATACGAGGAGATTCTCACTGACGTGAAATCCAGAATTTTGGTTGAAGATCAACCAGGAAATGCCATAAAACTCACAAGTTTTCCAACAACAAACGTGTCTGTCGCTACAACGACACCGTAAAACTTCAAAATCTAAGTCATCTAACGTGTCCACAGCAGGACAAGCGTCAAAAAGTGGCCTGACCATCGTCAAACACCAACACTTGCCGGAAACACCCTAAAAGCTACCTAGTTCCACCCTAAACATATGCATTTCTAAGTTAAAAAGAGTCAAAACCTAGCCTAGTGCAAAGGATTATAGAAACTTACATGTTTTGAGAAGGTTTGGAATGGTGCTCGGAAGCTCTTCTCGGTGCTGGTATGGTGGAAGACGGCGAAAGACAATGGCGATTGGAAGAAAGCTCATCGAACGGGGGAACAAAGAGAGTAAAAACAACGAAAAAGTGTGAATGACTCTCTTCTCCCTATATTAATAGGTGTCCAAAAGCACGTGTACGAGCACATGTTTCCTAGGAAGGGTAGAGACGTCATCATAGCCCTAGGCTAGCCATCATTGCACATTCAATTTTTCACATGTCGTGGCATGCATAAGAGCTCAACTCTTCAAGTCCCATCAACAGTTGGACTCCCCTCATGTCAGAAAGATGAGTGGCATTTTTGTTGCTTCAGGCATGCCCCCAAACAAGCATATCTCGAGTAGTATACCAACCATACACGCTCCTCCCCAGATCGCGAGCTACTCTTAAGTAAATATTCCAACGTCCACGAGCAACGACTTGGGGGACTCTTGTTCCGGACTGGCCCAATGGCTAGGTATGGCTCAATCCACTCCTTCATCTAGGACGACCAAATAAACTAAATCCAATCAATTAAAGCCAAAGGGAACCAACTTTTACTTTTCCCCTCAGCCGAGGAGGGATGACCCATTGACTTCCAAAGGAAGCTGCCCATCTTTCTCTTCCATCATAGTGTTGCTCGACACTCGCAAGAGAGTCTTCCAGGAACAACCAGAATACGCTTATCCGTAATCACCTCCTGCTTAAATCAACGACTAGTTTTGAGTTAGTTTGTTCATTCCAATGATTAGTTTATGGTAATTACCTATTTTTGGGAAATCCGTGATCTGCCCCCGAAAATAGGGACCAATGGCCAAGTGTCGGAGGCACTATAAAAAACCTCGCATTTAAGAGGGTCAGATATCCAAAAATCATCCTAAGAAACACATACTTTGTACTTTCCCATTTTTCTCTCTCTGATACTTACTTGAACATCAGAGTGCCTTGCAGGTACACCTCCTCCTCTCCTCATCATCCAACATCATAGACGAAGTCTTTGACCCACTTCAGATTTTGATCAGCCAAAAATATCAGATGTCATTGGTTATGTAGAAGATATAGTCCATGGTATAATGCACACTTCTTATTGGTGGTTGGCTTTGGAATCTAGTACTAGAACTTCTTGTAACTTATATGATTAGATAAAACATTTTGATGATTTTTTGTAAAGGATTTATTGGTAGGAGTGTGTCTTTATTTATATGTAAGGTTGTAACAGGGCCAATTCTTTCTCAGTATTGAAGATGGGCGGTGTTTTGATCAGCGATCTGGTAGCTATCAAGAATGCGGCTGTGAAACACTTTAAGAAGAAGTTCTTAAAGAATTCTAAGGCAAGGCCTTCCTTTGACTATGGTGACTTCTCGAAGCTTTCTATTGAGGAAAACTCTTTGCTTGATTATGACTTTTCTCTTAAAGAGTTTAATGATGTTGTTTTCAGTTGTGACGATAATAAATCTCCTGGAGTTGACGGATATAACTTCAATTTTATCTAATTTGCTGGGATATCATAGGAAATGATTTTTCTTCTTGTGTCTTGGAGTTCTTCACTTCTGCTAACCTTCCTAAGTAGTTTGTTTCCACTTTCCTTGCCTTGATCTCCAAAGCATCCAATCCTCAGAAGTTTGATGACTATAGGCCTATAGGTCTGATAGGTAGTGTGCTAAAGTTAATTTCAAAATCTTAGCAAAATGGATGAGCAGAGTCATTAACAACCTCATCTCCCCTTCATAAACCACATTTATACCTGGTAGAAAGCTCTTAGACGGAGTCCTCGTGGCCAACGAAACTTTGGACTGGGCTAGGAGAAGGAAGAAGGCTTGCTTCTTCCTAAAAGTTGATTTTTCTCAGGCTTTTGATCGCGGCAATTGGGAATTTTTGGTGGAAACGATCAAAGCTATGGTTCTCAGCTCTAAGTGGATCAGATGGATTAAAGGCACTGTTTGTAATAGCTTTATGTCAATTCTCATTCTAAAAAATTCAAAGCCTCTAGAGGTTTCAGACAAGGAGACCCCTCTCGCCTTTTTTATTCGCCATAGTCTCCGAAGGGCTTGCTAAGCTTGTCAATGGAGCTCTTAATTCAAATATCCTGTCTACTTTTCACTTTTTTTTTATTTTTTTCACTAGCCTTCTCCAATTCGCGGACGACATGGTTTTAATTTGTGATGTTAGATACTCTAACCTCTTGGCAATTAAAGTTATCCTTCGTGGATTCGAACTGATTTCAGGTTTGCGGATTAACTTTGCTAAGAGTTGTATTTACGGTCTTGGCTTGGACGTCGATTTCATTCAAGCTGCCCAACAAATCCTCCACTGTAAGTCGGGTTCTCTCCCATTCAAATTCTTGGGTATTATTGTAGGAGGCCATCATAGAAGAAAGAGCTTTTGGAACCCCAGTTATCGATTGTTTTCACTCTCATTTTTCACTATGGATTGGGAGGAATTTGTCCCTTGGAGGAATAATAACCCTTATCAACTTTGTCCTCACAAACCTCCCTACTCACCATCTTTCTTTCTTTAAAATGCCTACTGCCATCATCAAAAGATCATAGCTATCCAAAGTAACTTCCTCTAATCAGGTTCTATGGGAAGAAAGAACGTCGCTTGGCTAAACTGGTCCACTGTGTGTTTGCCAAAAATTCAAGGTGGAATTGGCATTAAGCATATAGGCAGGTTCAATATCGCCCTCACCTCGAAGTGGTTATGGAAATTCCTCAATCAAGGAGAGGAAATATGGAGACCGATATTGTTATTCAGATATGGTGATTTGGCTCTGAAAATATTCAATCATGATCCCACTATTCCTGCAGTGTTCGACTCTCTTTGGATGCGAGACTTAATGCACTCTATTGCTCCTTCTGCTAACTTTGATTTCAGGAATTCCCTTCGGTGCAGAATTGGTGCTAGTTTTAACACCAGCTTTTGGAACGCTTCCTGGCTGGGGATGGAAACTTTGCAGTCTGTTTTCCCTTTGTTCTTGGATTCCTGACCCGGATAACGGTTTTTCTGTAAAATTAACCTATATTCTTCTTTCTGATGTTGTCCTTAATGCAGATTTGGATGACCTTCTTCTTCTTGCTTTGAGCATCATTTGGAAGACATCCATTCCCATCAAGATCAAGGCATTTTCTTGGCGTTTGCTCCATAATTGCCTACCGACAAGAGACAATCTTCTAAAGAGAGGCATCATTATCAACTCTCACGAAACAGGTTTCCCTTTTTGTTTTTGTGATTTCGAAGATGTCTCCCATCTTTTATTCTCTTGCCATAAGGCCACCTTAATTTGGAAGAGAATTTGCGCTTGGGTGGATATTGATTGGGTGACCGATATAGATTGTTGCGAAAACTCCTTGACGTGGTTTCCGAGGATTAAAGAAAAATGCAATATTCGTTTTAGGAACTCCATTTGGTATATTACTTGTTGGAATATTTGGTTGGCTAGGAATAAGATCATGTTCAAGGGCGATGTGGATGACGTCGACACCATTTTCCACAATATTGTTTCCTCCTCTTGGAACTGGTTAGCCCTTGGTAGGAATTTTATTATGTCATGTACTCTTTACGAGTGGTAGAATTTTCCTTTGCATTTTTGTAATTAAGGACCTTTTGTTTGTTGGTTTTGGTTCTGTCGGGATTTTTCTCCCTTTCTTTTTTATCCCCCTTTTGTAATCCTTGGGTTTGAGATACCATTTATCTCTTCTATTGGATTCTCGGCTTATCAAACATAAAATAAAGTTGAGATTTGTATTGTATCGATTGGTGTTTCAGAATACTTCATATATTCCTTTTTAATATAATGGATTTGCTTATAAAAAAAGGGTTAATACCATTTTACCCCTGCCATATAGGTCTTACCCCTGTATTTTTTTTTTCAAAAACAATTTTGTCATTTCAAAAAACTAAAAATTTATTTTTTAAAGTCAAAATTCGCAGGTAAATCCGAAAGAAAATCCACAGAAAACCTTCAAACTTTAGGGACAAAATTGCTAGTTTTTTTTAAATGAAAGGTTGTTTTTTAATTTTTTTTTACAGAGAGAGTAAACTAGAAATGACCAATATGACAGAGAGGTAAAATGATAATAATCCTATAAAAAACTAATCAATTTTTTTTTTTATAAAAAAAATCAAATTTTTATCACTAAATTGACATTTATGGACACTCTAATAAATCCTCTTGACTAAAAATTAGATTTTCTTTTTTTCTTTTTTTTGTTTGTTTCTATACCTTATTTAAAACGGTTTAGAATTTCTTACACCAAACCGTGAGAATATCTTAAAGATATTTATTGAAATAAGAAATTCTAATTTCAATGAATAAGAACGAATTTGTTTTTGCAATAATAGAATAATTTAAATTTATTATAATCGAAAAATATATTTTTTATCCATTATAACAACATACAGTATTTATTTAAAAAGAATTATATATAAAAGTTGTTAAGTGACTTAAATAAATTTTGGAACCAAAATTAAAGACAACTTTTTAATTTTTTTTATATATTTAATCTATTCATTTAAAACTATTTTCACCCACTTACTTCTTATATTCATTTAAAACTATTTTCACCCACTAACTTCTTATATTCATCTATACTAAATTATAATCATATGATATTTCTTACAAAAATTCCTACCAATTTCTTTATTAATTTAACTATTAATTAATTAAATCTTATTACAATAATATATAAAATATATATTTGATTAAATAAATAAAACATTTAATCCACTATCGATTTCTCTATCTATATGTGCTATCGCACGAATCCTGTCTGTATTCATACCCTACGTTGTGAAAAATCACTTATCAATCTTGCAATATTTTTTTAGATTCTCAATTTTTTTATAGCATAACCATAAATATAAAATTAAGACTTCCTACTTATGATATTCAAAAATATATATTAATATCATTCAATATACAATAAATATATCAAATTTAATTTCATAGCCAATTTTTTTTTGTTGAAAATGGGTGTTGAAACCACAACCTTTGTAATCCAAAGACAATGGACATCCCATCCACTAGGCCACATGCTTTTGAAACATATATATTATTTATTTTGTATTTATTCTATTTATTTATAATATATTTTATAATTTGTTAAACTATATTATGTGTTCCATTTAGTTTCATTATTAAACTAACATTTTACTATTATTTAATTTAAATCAATAAATTAATTATTTAAAATAATTTAGTTTAAATAATTAATATTTAATAATTTAGTTACAATAATAATATATTTTAACTAGTAATAATTTAATTATTAAACTGTAATTAATAGTAAAACGTTAAATTTATATATATATATATATATATATATATATATATATATATATATATATATATATATATATATATATATATATATATATATATATAGATAGATAGAGAGAGAGAGAGAGATAACAAATCAAACTAATAATATATGTATATTGACTAATTTTATAAATTCAAATATTATTGTATATTGATTAATTTTGTTTAATAATTATACATTATTAATATATTACTAATATATGTATTTTGTTATAGTATTTTTAATAAAAGTGAAATTAATTTTATTTGTTCAATTTAATTTTAATTTATTTATTATTATTATTATTATTATTATTGTTATTATTTAATTTCAATTCATTATTTTATTTATTATATTATTAAATTTCAGTTTAAAATATTATTATTATCTTAAATATATATTCAATAACTTACTTTTAAAATATTAATTAAAATAAACTACTTAAATAATATATATTCATAAAACATTAATTAAAATAAACTATATAAATAGTATATATTAATAAAACATTAACTAAAATAAACTATATTAATAATATATATCAATATATATGTTAATAAAATGTTATACTATATTGAACGTTAATAAAGTTGAAACAGTATATTTGTTGAAGCAATATACTTGTTAATAAAATTGAAACAGTAAACTTGTTGATAAAACATTAATAAAATCTTATATTATATATTAAATATAATCTTTATATTATTTAAATTATATTATACGAAATAGATAGAATAAATAAATGGAATAAATACAAAATAGATATTTAAACTATATCATACTATTTATATTATTATTTAAAATAAATTAATAAATTAATCATCTAAAATAATTTTATTCAATTTATACTATCTATACTATTATTTAAACTAAACTAAATTATTAAATATTAATTATTTAAACTAAATTATTTTAAATAATTTATTTATTAATTTAATTTAAATAATAGTAAAATGTTAGTTTTATAATTAAAATAAATGGAACACATAATATAGTTTAGCAAATTATAAAAATATATTATAAATAAATATAATAAATACGAAATAGATAATATTATATTTGAAAAGCAATTCATATTAATTAAAAGCATGTGACCTATTGGATGGTATATATTAATAAAACGTTAGTAAAACATTAACTAAAATAAACTATATATATATATATATATATATATATATATATATATATATATATATATATATATATATATATATATATATATATATATATATATATATATATATATATATATATATATATATATATATATATATATATATATATATATATATATATATATATATATATAATATAAAATATTATACTATATTGAACGTTAATAAAGTTGAAACAGTATACTTGTTGGAAGCAATATACTTATTAATAAAATTGAAACAGTAAACTTGTTAATAAATCATTAATAAAATCTTATATTATATATTAAAAGTAACCTTTATATTATTTAAATTATATTATACGAAATAGATAGAATAAATAAATGGAATGAATACAAAATAGATATTTATACTATATTATAATATTTATACTATTATTTAAACTAAATTTATAAATTAATCATCTAAAATTTTTTATTCCATTTATACTATCTATACTATTATTTAAACTAAACTAAATTATTAAATATTAATTATTTAAAATAAATTATTTAAAATAAATTATTTATTAATTTAATTTAAATAATCGTAAAATGTTAGTTTATTAATGAAACTAAATGGAACACATAATATAGTTTAACAAATTATAAAATATATTATAAATAAATAGAATAAATATGAAATAGATAATATATACATTTGAAAAGAAATTCATATTAATAAATAGATAATATTTATAAATAAAAAAACTATATTATACTATTGAAAAGCAATTCACATGTAGATTTTTTCTCGTGTATGCATTGTATTGTGTGTCAATTATCAATAGTTGAATTTTTCTCGTTTATTAAAATATTTATAATTTATTTTTATTTATAAAAAATGATTGTAACTTATTCGTGTTTATAAAAAATAATTGTATCAATATGTAAACTTGTACCCATTTATAAGTTTTTTTGTACCCGTGTTTCCATTCATAAAAATATTTTTAACTTATTCCTGTTCAAAATCTTATAGTTTTTTCTTAAAATACTTTTGAATGCCATTTAAAAGATATCGATATTATATAGTTTATTTTTATTAATTAAATTTAATTGAATTTTAATGGATAATTTTTCTATATTCTTCTCACCAAAATAGATTAATTACCATTTTAAAAAATGCTCATTTTCTTAATTATAAATTATTGCATATTTAACATTTTCTTGCAATATATAAATATTAATTAAAAATATGTGATAAAATCTATATTTTATCTTTATGATTTAAATATATATGATTTATAAAATATATATATTTTTTACAAAGTTATAATTTTAACCAATGTTTTGAAGTGTGAATTTCATTAATCATAATATATATTTACTATATCGTCAAATTCATCTGAGCATCACTAAAACAAACTTGAAATTTACAGTCTGATCCGGCTGATAGATGCATCATCAAATCATCGAATTTTATTTGGTGTGAATATAAAGATGCACCTTCAAAAGGAATAACACATATTACCCTTTTGTAAAATTAAAACAAAAATCTTGAAAGCCTACTTTATGACGTAGAAACTGAAGTCATCCTATGATGTCCTTTCTCACAAAATCTTGGAAAATGGCCCCAATGTTTTGTTTACCCTGAAATAAACAACACAAAGATACAACGAATTAGAATCAATGAAAATATATTGGTATTTGGAATGTAATATAGATATTAGTACCAGTCAATCGGTAGATTGTTTTACAACACGTTCGTCCCAGGGTAATGAAATTCTATCAAAGCGATTTTAGATCTCTCCGCGTCCTCGGGTGGTGTCAACACGATGATTGATAACTATGTCAGCCATGGCTCTGATTTTGTGTTGCTTCATCTTGTGAAGTAAAGCTTTTAATTGATTCTCGGAACCATATTTACTATTAAGAGAGTAAAGGTCATGAGGAGTATAACCTGCGAAACAGAGTGAAAAAATAATCTATCACACGGTCTTTTCAGGAATTGAAGAATACGATAAATCATCGTATTTAAAACCCTATAATCTTATATGTAAATCGCAACCCTTGAAAAGATATGTTAACCTTCACGTGCAAAGGAATGAGTTGGTGGTGCCAACCATGCTGAGTTGGTGTTGGTTGTATAAAGGATAAAACAGAGCAGTGATTAAGGTTTAAGGGAAGAGAGAAAACGGAAGCGGAAAAGAACGGTGGCTAGTGTAAATGATGATATATTGGAAAGCCAAAGAATTAGTGTTTTTAAGTATTTTTTTTTGTCTTTTTCATTGTTGATTGTATGTTATTAAAAGATATTGATCTTATTTGTATTGTGGATTGTACTCCCATTAATCATAGGTTTTGTTTATAAAAAAACCATGTTGATAATATTTTGAATGTTATATTTTGTTTCTATTACGTCGTCTTAGTTAAAGATATTTCTTAATTGAAGCAAACCATGTTATCATTGAAGATTAGACTGTGAGAATCCGAGTAAAAAAAAAGAAAACATAATGTAAGAATCATATCAAGCCAATAGTAGTATTTATATGCATTTAATTATATATTTTTTTAAAATTGGTTTTTAAATGACAAATTACATTATAACTAATGATTAAAAATAAACGTTTTATGAAACATACATTTTTTATGATCTACATTTATTTGTATTTTTATATTAAATTGATAATTATTTGAAGATTTTCTGACATATTTTATAACTTTTAATGTTTTATTTTATTTTTATTAAAAGTAGTTTTTTTTTGTCATAATTTTTAATATTCATTTGAGATGGGTTTGTAAATTTTTTGTAAAACACTTTTACTATTTTCTACAATTTTTGTAAATGTTATTAACTTTTATTGATTTACCTTTTTTTATTCACTTTTTTATGTTAAACATATAAATTATTGCAAAATATAAAATTGTCATATAATTAATAACTCGACGCATTGATAAGCAACATTTAGCAGAGGAATCTCGTAATTAGCAACGTTTAGTAGTGGAACCTCGACGCATTGCCATATTATGTTTGGCAAGAATGATGCCTTCATATACTATAGTGTCCGAGTATTCTAAATAATCAGAAGTAAGATCTCAAACATTGGTGGCACGATGCACTCTTCCCAATATCTATTATTATGGAGCATACATTTGCCTTTGTTGGAGAATATATTAGGTAATCCTGGAGTTACCATCTCTCGTTTCGTTTCTCGTGGATCTTGAGAGCTTTTCTTTTGCGTTTACAAATTCTCTCATCTTTGTTAATATCCTCTGATTGGTTATCACTTCCACCCATTTGCATCAGCTCTTCTGGCATAGCACTCTACATGCTAGTTTTCGAGATCTTCTCTTTCAAGGTAACACATAAAAACCTTTCTTTTTTGTACATCTATTTGCTTCGCTAGGGTTTCCAAATAAGAGAATTTTGAAGGAGAAACTCACCATCAATGTTGGGACATTGGGTAATGGTATCTATTATGGAAAGATACTAGGGATTTTGGACTTTTTTTGTCTTATACTTGACAAAATACTTTGTCATAGATGACTTTTGATAAGGATACAAAACTTAATTTTATATCACCCATGTTCTTCCACTTATGGTTGTTTCTTTTTATATGTTGGCGTGCCTTTTAAAACGGATAACCCTCGTTTAGGAGCCTGAAACACGACAAAAGAGAACTCATCCATGTGGGTAGATCAAGAGACATTGGATATCGTCTTCGCCTTCACCAACAAGGGTGATCTAGATCATACCATCACTAAGTTAGGTCCTTCATTAGACTAGGGGATGTGTTTCCCTAGGAAGGGAGTAAGAGGATATGCAATAAGTATGATGTATGTGTCATCCCTCTTCATGAATGTTGGTTTTCTTTCATAGGTTTCCGCCATTCTTTCAATGACATCTAGGTGGGTGTTCTAAATCACCTGGAAATAACTCATTCATAACTACACCCAATGTATTGGCTTACATCAAAGTATTATAATATCGATGCGAGTATAATAAGAGTGTGCCCACATTGACACTTTTTTCATTTCTTTTATAGCCCAATGTAGCTTCACTTATTTGGGGTGGGGTCAAGGCTTGATTTCTCTTAAGCAGAATAGTAAGATGTTTGAGGTTTACTTAGAAAACATGAATAACTTCAAGAGACAATATTACCTAGTTAAACCCCTAAGCAAGGTGGATCACGCTAACATATGCAACATAGAGTTCGGGATGCATTTCTAATGTTTCGGTAAATTCTCCAAGTACTGGCGCCAAAGCCATTTCTTGGCGAATGTTGAATTTTATTTTTACAACTCAGGCGACTTATCCAAGGATGAAACCTATATGAAGATGAAATTGGTATCTTTCTTTGACGACTTATGTTTTATTGAAAATGTTGCTTCTTATGATATGACATCAAAGAAAAAATAAATGATACATAAAAACAAATATATTAGTGGAAGTTGCTAAAAAAGGATATACAAGTCATATTTGGTGCGTAATGTACAAAATTTATTCGTATCATTACTATTTCTGGTGACCACTTGCTCTTATTGCTTATTTTAAGGTCTTTAGATAAGATGATATATCATCAAATGATGCTACAAATGAATAGGATTCCTAGATTCGTCCTTTAACTCGTGAAATCCATAAATATGTCATCTATTTGAGGGGTTCTAGTTACGGGGTTCTCAGCATGCTCGTCTACCCTTAACCTTATCCTGGTGCCTAAAGAAGACAGAGGTTCTCCACATCAACCCATGATAGATTCTCAATGATGTCATGATGAAACATGATAAATTCTCATCTCCTATAAACTTCATGGTACTAGATATCAAGGAAAATCCAAAGATACCTCTTCTTCTAGGAAGATCCTTCATATATATATATATATATATATATATATATATATATATATATATATATATATAATATATGCATGAACTATCAAAGTTTAATGTTATCCTATTGGCTAATAGGATGAGAAATCATCTATTAGGAAAAATAATTGATTTAACATTGATGACTCGCACACGAGCTATGACACAGAACGGTGGGTGGTAATATTAATAGCTTATTAGAATTGCATATTATTGATCACGGTCATACATGAGGATAGGTCCATGAAATCCAACTCCAACAAATTTCCTTAACTGTTAACATCAAATTTCAATTTAGTTTCAATTATTTCAATTTGAAATCCAAAAAAGCTTTGATGAACCCTTTTTAAAATAATAGAAAATATTAAACAGTCTTTGAAACACAATCATTCCATGTGGAGACGATATATATATATATATATATATATATATATATATATATATATATATATATATATATATATATATATATATATATTAATCGTTGTGCTTAGAAACAACTAGCATCCGCTCGGTTGGCACTATCCACAATCGAGGTTGTTTTTGTTGAAGAGAACTAGGAATTAGAATCCTTCAGAAAGAAGGTGAAGGAATTGGAAGTCTCACTAAACGAGGTTTGGGTAGGTTGGAAGAGGCTGAAGACGAAGACCTTCAGGAAATGTGTCTTGAAACCTTCAAGTTATCCAAAGAGTATGCAAAGTCAGTGGAAGATAATTTCTCCACTCTGCAAGTTTATTTTGAAAATGCCATGTAGTATGTGAAATATTTTCATCACACACATCAATTTTCATGAGAGTAGATTGGTCTTGATTAGGAGATGGTGGTGAGAAGCTAATACTCGTTGGTGACGAGTCGGGCTTGTAGTTTTTTTTTTTTGTTTCTAGGATGTTCTTACCTAATGTAACATTTGTCGTAGAATAAATAAATTAAATAGTTGTTGCTTTATGGCATATTCCTTATTGTATTTACTTACCATTATTTCCACCTTTCATGGTGTTGATTTAGTTTCCCAAGTTAGTTTCTCTAGGAATTGGCTAGCCTATAAGGTTGTGCTCGAAAGTTTTATTGGACGTCTCTAGGAATCATGTCCAACAAGTGTGAATAAATTTTCCTTTCCCAAAGTTTGAGCTTGGTTCGAGGTCGATCTAATGGAGACTCACCCATGTACTATGGAGTGCATAACTTAAAACAGGGGTGAGTGTAATGCCCCAAAAATCTAAATTAATCATTTACTTATTTATTTAATTAATTTAGAAGGGATTAAAAAGTTTTGGTGATTTTTTGGAGAATTTGGCTCAAGAGAATATTTTAAAATAATTTTTAATAGAATGAATAATTAGTCTATTATTTAGACTATTATTATTATTAAAAATAATAAGAAAATGGCAAGGTGGTCATTAGGGAGAAAGAGTAAGGATAGAAGTGGAAGTTCATTAACTGGGATATGTTGTCTAAGAAGAGAAGACCAGTCACTTTTCTAATTTTATCGTGAAATTGTGAAGAACGTTGAAGAAGATAAGAAAAGGAGAAAAACATAGGGTCTTGAAGGATTGCTAGGATATCTTGGAGAAAGAGGGAAAAAACTTTGGATTTCTCTAAGGTATGAGGAGTTTTCATAGTTTATTATAGTTTTATAGGATTTGGTTGTGAATAGATTAGGTTTTTTTTGTAGACTTTAGAGTAATTATTGTATTTGGTGAAATAGAGTGAATTCAGAATGATATGTGTTGATGTATGTGCATCATGTGAGCAAATTGATGTATTTTTTATGTTGGAAAAACTGATTTTTGAGGCATTTGAGGTCAAAACGCAGTAGAATTTGTTTGGGGGGAAATTAGGTTTTTACGCACCCTGACACGCGTCGTGTGTCGCTCTAGGGATTTTCATCCTAGTACAAACGCGAAAATGACGCAGAAAAAGAATATTAGACTCTAGCCAGGAATTTTTATCCCAAGGAAAGGGAAAGGTAATGCTGCACAAACCAGGGAGAAAGGAAAGAATGGGGTCTTGCGAACCAGAGAGAACGGGTAAGGGAGTCAGTTACATGAAAGGAAGGTATTAGTACCCCTTCACGTCCGTCGTACTCAACGGGATCCACACTTGCTTGTATTATTCAAAAGAGTATTATGACTTGCTCCATCTTCTGCTAAACTGGGAAAAATGTAGGGAAAATAAAGAATTATATTCGAATGGGCCCTACCCCACTGCCTACGTATCTCATCAGGAATGAGAATCAGAGTCAACGTAGTTCCCCTAACTAGGGAGGAAATTTGTTTGTTTGTATTTTTTATGATTGAACTGACTATGCATATGCTCAGGTATTGCAGGCTCACCTGGAACGAGTGTGTTTACCCTCTTGTAAGAGACAAGTCAAAGTGAGTTCTTTTGTTTAGAGTGAAGGAGATGAGAAGAGAATTCCCGAAGGAAAGATGCTTGTTGTTGGTTTGGAGCTTTTTTATAAGCTTTTTATTTGAGTTTGTATAGAAGAGTGTATTCAAGTATCATTCAATGAAGCGTGTACTTCTTACATCACTCTGAAATGGATTAAATAAGAAGCACGCCTAGGTATGGGGGGAGATCTCCAAACCTGGTTCCATAGGTTAAGACTCAAGCACACTAGCCTACTTTACTTGTTAGATGTTTTTGGATTAAAAAGTGTTTTTTAGTTTTTATTTGTGAAGTGTTCTCATGCTAAGACTTATTCATCATGATAAATACCCTACACCTCATCCCCATATGGAATGTGTACAAGTATCTCATGGGAAAACCCCTTGTCACATGAAGAAGCTTAACCTTTATTAGGTATTTTTGAGTTGTTTTGAGATGAAAGAAAGAATACTCAAGTGGAGAAAAAGGGAAACTCTAGGGGAAACTAAGACTCGCCCTATGTTATTATACAATGGAGATCATAGGGTTATCGAGATTTAAAGAACTCTAAACCTAGAAGAAGAGAGAAGAAGAACAAGTTTCAACTCACTTCAAAGATTAAAAATGGGATAAGAACTCAAATGGATGAAAAGAGATTACTTGTCAAAGTAGCATCAAGTGTTTTTCACAATCACATAAGAGAAATCTTATAAAAGAGAAGATAAAAAAGTATGATTTTGGATAAGCATCCACATACTCAATGACTTACCATAGCCCCTACATGAAAGGTTAGTATTAATTGCATATGAAATCAACAATAAGAAAAACAATTAAGTATCACACATCCTAAAAAGTGAAACTAGGGTTCAAATAAAGCCTAAGTGTAAGGGTGAAGGTTCCTAAGAGTTACATGACTTCTAAAGTAATTAGCGCATCTCTAAGGTTGCTTTTTAAGTATAATAAACTAAACACAAGCCAATTAAGCTCAAACTATACCCTAAACCTCAAGGAAGTTCCATGTGAAGTTAGTATAGAAAGAATGAATGATTATGCAAGATGAACATGTATTAATGCTTAATGAATGGAAATAATTAGTAGCATACATCATTTATGAATATCATACAATGCCTATGAATTAACATACAAAGAATGAGAAGAAATGTTCAAGTGATATAAGGAGAGATGAGGAGAGGAAGACAATCACATGTTCATGTAAGAAGAAACATAAGTCAAGATGAAAGTCAAAGATGAAAAGATGACATGAGATGATTAAAGTAAGTAGCATATGAACAAGATGACATGTTAAAGATGCACAAATTAACATATCTAATTTACATAGCAAACAAGTCCAAACAATTCAACTATCATACAAAAGAAAGTCACATAAGGAAATGATGCTCCATACTTGAGATGGAAAACAAAAGATGCAACATGACATACAAATGTGAGTGCTTATGCATGAAGTCAGTAGCATACTTGATGTGTAATGAAAATGAGATGAAGATATGAACATGTTGGATGCATACAAACAAGCACAAGAAACATTAGGGGAGAGTACATGGAAGAATTAGGTCAAAGTTGAACAAAGATGCACAAACTCAAGAAAGAGGAAAACACACACCACAATGAACCTATAAATTATCAAAGGAGACCTATAAACATCTAAACAAACCAAGAAAACCCCTAAAAGTGACCTCACACAATGGAATAAATGCCTTCAAGCAATTAGGGTTAAGGGATGGTAAGAAAGGATCATGCAAAGTACCTTCAAACACAAGCAACCAAACACATACCAAAAAATATTCAAAAATTGTAAAAATGTACCTCAAATGACCTAGATCAGAGGCTATTTACTTGCTAAAATCTCACACAAAAACTCAAAAGCAAACTACCTCAAACAATTAATCAAAGTTGCATAAAATCAAAGAACAAAGATGCAAGATCAACTCAGTGTTCTGCTTACGATTTGTTAGAGATAGATGAAGGTTGATGAATGTTGAAGAATGGTGCGTGTTTTTTGCAAGTGTACAAACACGTCAAGTAATATAAAAGATTTTCAAATCCATAGAGACCAAGTGTCAATCTATCGTTATCTGTTGTTATGGTGTGTATCTAAGGCAATTGAAAATAATGGTTTTAAAGAGCGCACAATGATAAATAAAATAATAAATTTAATTAATTGATAAAGACAGGTTCGAATGAAATTCACATAATCAATTGATAATCAAGTACTTGTTAATAGAACTACTTATGGGCAATGTTTTCTACTTTGAAAAGAACTAATTTAACGGGAACTGTCGCTTTCGCCTATTCAGAACCGAGTTGTACTCCCTAATCAAACCCTCCTATTGTCACGGATAAAAAGGTGCGTAATGCGTTAGAGTGGTAACATTTTTTTTAAGAAATATAGTATCTTAACTAAGTTGAAAAGTATTTTGACCTAGATTTCTTAGCAAAAAGAGGTTCTCACGAACCAGACTCTAAACTTCTTAACGCGTCCGAAAATAGTTTTAAAATCTCTTTTCTTTTTAATCTAAAAACTCCTAATGAACTAAACAAAGCACTTTTGGCTGTTTTTGAAATAGTTAAAAAACAATTAAGTTAAGTAGGCGTTGGACGACTTTCGATCTTACCCAACGGGACTTTAAAGAACATGAAACTTATATTGAAAGTTAAAATAGCCCTTAAGCGTTTCTACGAACAGTTGTATGAATTATCGGTTCAATTATGATCCTTACATTCTAACCTTTGTAAAATTAGTTAGACATGGTAAAGTAAAAGTTCATTTTAATATTTTTCATAAAAGTATTTAGTGCGAGTGCGAAAAGTAAATTAAAGTAGTGCAAGTGCGAGAAATAAACGAAAGTAGTGCGAGTGCGGGAAATAAAGTAAGTAGTGTGAGTGAGAGAAATAAACGAAAGTAGTGCGAGTGCGAGAAATAAATAAAGTAAAGCGAGTGCGGGAAATAAAGAAAGTAGTGCGAGTGCGGAAATAATATAAAGTAAAGTAATGCGGAAAGTAAATAAAATAAAGCGAGTGAGGAAAAATAAAATACGAACTGGAATTAAAATGACGGCAGAATTAACTTCCTCCCAAAGTGCTCCAAGACTCGATCATACAGACGTATACAGACTCGATCACTCGATTGTAGTAACACCCCGATGTGAAGTGATTACTACTTTAAAACTGATATATGCCTAAGAGATTCTAAGTTTGGATGATTAAAAACGAAATTCTAAAGTCCTATTTATAGGAAAATATTAAATGGGAAAAGACAAGGATGCCCCCCACCACTAAAAAGTGGAGGGAAAGGTTTTAGCCTTGTGGCGCCCGCCATGGGTGTATTATGGTGGAGAAAGTGGGGATCGTGGGTATATGGTAGTTGTGGAGGGTCTTGAGACGTGGCCACGTCATGGCTGACCCCATGGAGCCAGCCACAATGGGTGCCGTAAGTGCAAAATGCTGAATTTCTTGATTTTTATTCTTTTCAGCTCTTTTTTCGCTCCTTTTCTTGATAGAGCCCCTGATTAGATTAAAAACCTGAAAAAGAAGTAATAACATAACAAAATAGCAATAAAAACTTAGAATGCATGTGAAATCGGAGTCAGAAATACGGTGAAATTTAGTGTTATCAAATCCTCCCACACTTAGACCTTTGCTTGTCCTCAAGCAAACATTTAAAGCTCAACGAAGAAAACTGGTGTCAACGCGTGATTTGAGCTAAAAGTGCTTCTAAGTTCAGGCCAAGATGTAGTGACAGGTACTAACTAAGTGAACCAAGGGTATCATAATGACACAGACATAAACTTCAATCCTATATTAACCAACCCATATCATCCCACAATACCTAGGCCTATCGTTTCATCTCTTTTTGGGTCCCTTTCATTCATGCGCAATCACATTAAGCCTGTTATCCGTACATGCATCATAGTAGAGTGTCCGGTTAGTGATTTTGATCCAAAACGTAGGGTTTCTGGCACATAAGCATGTGTAAACCCTTTTTATTTGACCTAAATGAAGTTGTGGGGGATCAGATCATAATCCGCCCTACCAAGTTCAGTGCCAGATACCTCTGAACCAACTAACAATAGGTGACTGCAATTTTTTTTCTTTTTGTGGCAAGAATTGTTTTCTCTTTTTGGTTTAAATGACTTTGTGAAGGTCACCTATCCCAGAGTTTGCCTTTTTCTCTTTTTTATTAGCACGAGATCATTCACTTATGTTCATCGGTCCCCTACGTAGAGCATGCTTAGGCCGAAGCTGACTGCTAGAATAAACTACTTAGGACAATTTTTGAATGATAATAAAGGCCATGGTATGCGGGGTTCAAGAGTGATTCCTATATTCAAGAAGTCTATGGTGCTGGAACGATACTGATGTTTCAAAGAGTTCACCTAAGTCACCACATCCTAATCCAAACCTGTCTTAAAGCCCAAAAAACATGTGAAACAACATTATTTTCTTTTGAAATTTTTTGGTAAGGCTAAGGAAATGGGGAAAATGAGGGTGTACTAAATATACACTATACTGATGACTCGTCAGACTTATGCATTATCTAAAAAAACTTAAACTAAATAACTAACTGAAAAGGAAAATAACAGAAAGCAAATAAATAACTAAGAAAAGGGAAATAACAGATAGCAATAAAATCCCCCCACACTTAAATCGAACGTTGTCCCTAATGTTTCGAAATAAGATAAGGAGAGTAACCTGGAAAACTATTATGGAGGACCACTGGTGCCCTTGTCGTCCTGTTGTGAAAGTCTGGAACGACAGGATCTACCGCGCTTCTGGTCCCTCCAGTCTAGTCGTGCCGATAAGGTAGCCTGGGCACTCCGGACCTCTCGAAGGTTACTTAGGATGGAACCCTGAGTGGCGTCCATAAGATGGTAGTGCCGGAGGTTGACTTCTTATTGGCGGGCCAGCTCTGCTGTGATATCGGTCAAGGTGGGGCAAACATTCCCGTAGGCACGATCCGAAACCGATCGCGATTATTCCATATAGCGCATGTTATCCGCCAGTTGTTGTGAAATGGTAGAGAGTAGGTCATCTCTCCTTTCCTCTCTAGCTGTCATATTGCGCCACATATCCTTAGTGATATAGAATCCAGGAGTAGCACCTGCAACAGGGTTAGAGGAAGATGGTGTGGTGTGTGGATGTGAAGGATGATGGGGGGACACGTGAGGTACGGGAGAATGCTCTCTCCGATCATATTCTTCATCAGTGTCATGTCCCTCCCCATCAGGAACATTAGGAGGAAGTGGACCCAAAGTAGGTGGAGCCTTCAAATCATAGGTCCAGTTCTTTTCATGATGTATATTAGTACGTCTACTGCAAGGTAAAGCAACAGATGGGATAGCTAAACCATGAACCATCAATTCATAACCACCTGCTCTCCTCGTTCGGCATAATTTCATGTCATTTAGAAATTTTAAGTTAATTGTGCAAGGAGGTAGGGGTTCAAGTGTAGTTATCTCATTGTTCAGGTTAAGGGCCCGAGCAATAGACGTAACAAGTCCTCCAATAACAATCGGTCCTGTTTTATTAACAGTTAAATCCATGTGTGCAAGCATAAACGGGACCGGATTGATATGACTATTTGTGAGGCTTCCTTGCAAAAATAGAAGCTCTTTAGAGTTAACCTTATTTGGACTCTCCCGGCCAAAAATAGTACATGCCAAAAGATGTCTGAAAACTCTGATGCTCGGGTTATGGATGGTCGACGCGAGTATTCCTTCAAAAGAATTTATTGAAGTACTTGACAACCTCTGCTAGAAGGAAAATACTTCGGTCGACCATTCCGAATCCAAAGGGGTCTCACATATAGCACCTTCCCAATGAGGGATTCCTAACAAGCCTGTTAGTTCGTCGGTACTGTATTTGTATTCAATTCCAAACAGTCTAAAATTAACAGTACCGACTATGCTAGCATTGTTAGGACTGACATCATATATTAACAAACTCAAAAATTCAATTGTCATTCTCTCAAAGGTAGGTTCTTGATTCACAAAAATATTATGCAAGCCTAAAAAATCTATTAAATGAAAAACACTATGATACAGACCCAAAGAGTACAGACAGTTATCATCTACATACTTAGTCGAGAGAATTTCTCGACTCTGAAACCTTTGAATGATCTTTCTCTGCCTATCTCCCGATTTTCTATCACGAAGAATATATTCGTTGAACTCCATTGTTGTTGCTCCTTGAGAAGTTGAATATGGTGAAGAGTGGTTTAAGTAGGAAATGGTAAAGATTGGATTTTGATGGTTTGTAATGAATGGAAATAAAAATGGAACTTGGATGGGTTTTATGGATGGTGAATGAATGAGAATGGTGGAAGCTTTAATGGGGTTCAATGGGGTTTTGGAAGATGGAAAAAATGAGTTTTGGAAGTTTGAAAGTGTAAAAATGGTGGGGGAGATGAATCTGCCCCGAAATAAGGTGGAACGGCGTGGCGGACGCCATAGGGCTATGGCGGGCGCCATAAGACCATTTTGTTTATGGGCCCAAAATTTTCTTAATCCTCCAAGTGGGCTTCGCGTACCTGGTTGTCTTCGGGGGTCCAAATAGCGTTTTCTTCTTTCTTCTAAGGCACAAAGCTTGCATACCTTGAATAAATATTAAACATAAAGAGAAATATATATATATATATATATATATATATATTATTATTATTATTATTATTATTATTATTAATTTTTGTTTATTAGACACACATACATATAAAATAAATACTTATGCATATAATAAGGCATATATATATATATATAAATGACTTGTCAACAAAAATACATGGAAAATGTAGCATATGCGATAAAATAAAATATGTCTGGAGATGCGAGAAATAAAATAAAGCATGAAATATTAAATACTAGAGCAATAATGTCAGTGTAAAACGATCATGTAGTAGGCTTATCTGCCTGGTCCGATCCACGAATCTCAACAATCTCCATCCGAAGCTCTCCAGTCTCTTGATATAGAGCGTCTGCCTCTATGGCGTGGGTGAGGTCAGATACCTAAATATGTAATGCTAAGTCCGCTACTTCCTGTTTGAGCCGGGCAGTCTCCCCGCGGAGCTCATAAATCTGGGTATGTAGATCAGGCGGCTGCAAAGACATATTGGTATACATAACAGTGATTTGGGGAGAAGGAGGTGTAGGAGTGTACTCAGCGGCGGGAGGTGATTTTGACTCTTCGTCAGTCTCCCCATAACCCTCTAAAGCATAACTCCAATTAGCCGGGTCGTGGACACTGGTCATCAGCGGGTCAGGTAATGTGAAGTAGTGTCACACTTCGCCTTCAATCAGTAATCTAAACATGTTGGGCTCAAAAGAGACCCTCTTCATCAATCCTCTGTCAAGGCAAAAGTAGACATCCATGGTGGTGTAGCTGCAGAAGGTCATTGTTGCACCCCAAAATTTGCCCTCACAAGACAAGACTTTGTGTACTAAGAGGTTCACAAGGTTCACAAGGTTCACAAGACCTTTCATGAGATTCACAAGGTTCACAAGACATCTTATGAGGTTCACAAGGTTCACAATTGGCCAGAAGATTTGACATTTCCCTCAGACAATGCATCCTCCTAAGCAATGCATCCCAAACTAGGGTTTTGACTTTAATCAGGCTAAATGGACTTCCAAGACTTCAAGTGAGCTTCATAACATCTTATATGTGTTTAAGAATCCCCATGACAAGTTTCAAGACTTTTCCCAAAGGATTGCTCAGTCAGATGATCAGATAGGTCAAAATCAGTCAAAACAGTTAAAAAGTCAAACTGAGGTCAACTGTGGTCAAACCAAAGTCAAACTTCATGATTTTTTGCCAACATCAAGTATATGAAGTAAAATTCATCATTTGATCAAGAGGTGATCATGATTCATCAAGGAGATTTCAGATCATCAAGAATCAGGAGTTTCTAAATTAGGGTTTCCTCAAGAAAAGACAACTGAACTTTGACCAGCCATAACTTTCTCATGCTTCATCAAATTTTTCCCATCCAAAGCTCATTTTGAAGGAAATTTAATTCTCTACAACTTTGTGTCTCACAAGCCAAGCCCAAAAATGCTTCATTTGGAAGGTATGAGCTAAGACATTATAGGTCCTTTTGAAAGTCAACAAAAAGTCAACAACTTCAAAAGAGCATAACTTGAGAATGGTAAAAGATATGGAAATGAAAACAATGGGTTGGTTAGAGGACTCTTTAAGATTTCCAAAATGTCCAAGAACACCCTCATAGCCTTAAAATTGAAGGATTTATGTCTTGGCAAAGTTGGGAAATTTTTTAGAAGAATATTGAACAAAAGGGGTCTTAGAATCAATTTTTTCCAAATGGGCCTGCCATTGTGTAACCCAATCCTTGAGATATCATCCCACACGACCCAATCCAAGCATTTTCATGATTTTTATTTATTATTTAGTATTTATTTGAATTTTATCCATTAAAAATCAAATTAAATCTAAATAAAATATGAAAATTGAATATTTAAAAGTGATTCTTCTTCTAGAAAGTCTTAAAAACCATTCAAAGTTGATTGATATCACACAAATTCGTGCTAGCCTAATTTGGAAGGGTTAGATAAGATTTTTTCAATATTTGAAAGGAGAAAACTTCATGATCAAGTAATCAAGACAAGGCCCATAAATCCATGTTATTTTGACCTAATTCCATTCTTCTATAAGTATACAAACTACACAAACACCAAGGAGACGAATTTGCTGCCTCAAGAGTAAGTTTCAAGTTTTCAAAATTTCATCAAAAATTCCAAATTCGGATTCTTCATCACAAAGCTTTTCAAGGTATTCTAAGGACACTACAAGCTTCCTCAAGCATCCCTGAATCGAAACCACTCCTCACATGTCTCTGAATCATGCCATAATGCATAACCCGAAACATACATGTTCTTGATATATTTTTCTTCGATTCATTGCATTTGCTTGTTTATAATGAATTTTGGCTGTGTATTAATGTTTGTTGTTGTTCATAGATGGTTTCTGGAATGTTTTGTGAAGAACCATGGCCGAATCATGAAAACACCATTGTTAGGGTTTGAATGGTCGTTTAGGGTTTCTTGATTGCACTAACATAAATAAAATCTAAAACCATAGATCAATGCCAATCAATCTCTGGGTCATACTTGTATAATTAATTTGATGAAATTTTGCAGTTTTGATGATGATTAAGATTCGTAGGTTTTGCTGCAAGGAAAAATTCGCAGGAAAGCTTGTAGTCAATTTCGCAGCAAAATTTGCAAGAACCAAGGAAGAAGATGAAGTTCTTGGCGCGCTTTCTGGAATTTAAATTTTGTTTTAATATTTTATGGTATTGTTTGTAATTTATTTCACAGATGCATGGTTGGCTCAGTTGGTTTGTGTATGCGCGTTTGAAGTTGGAGGTCCTGGGTTCGAATCCCCCAGGCCTTTTTGCTTTGTTGCTTTTATTCTGATTTTTCCAGGATACGTACAAAAACATATGAGGACAGTTTGTTAACACCAGACGCGCGTTGGCCTAGTGGATGGTATGCTGGTCTTGGAGGATGCAATGCCTAGGGTCTGGGTTCGAATCCCAGCCCCAGGTAAGTCCCTTTTTCTCATTTTTCTTCTTATTTAATTTAATTTATTTATATTATAGTTAATTAATGAATAAATATTAAAATAAAAATGTTTATTACTATTTTCTTATCTATAATTCAAAATCTTGTTAAAATTTAAATTTTATCAAAATTATCTAATATTTATTTTATTGTATATATTATATTATTTTTTGTATAAATAAATTAATTATATTTAGAATAACTTATAAAACCTAATTATTTTTATATAAACCTTAATTACTTTCATAAACCCTAATTATTTTATGAATATTAATATTTGTATATAAATGATAATTATGTTTATTTATTTTTATTATTTGTTTATATTATTATTATACATAGTTTTATATAAATAATGTAAATAGTTTAATTAATTAATTAATCCTAACTTATTTTTTCTAAATAATTAAAAAAAAAGAAGCTTAATTTTATTTTTATGAATATAATTTATTATTTGTATATGTTTATTTAATTATAATTAAATATTTGTATAATATGTATATAAAATTAAAATAATTAGATTATTAGTCATATTTTGTTAATATATAATATTTATCATTTATTTCTATTATTAATTAAAAACCTTAAAAATAATTATTCATTTAAAATTGAACTTTTTTTTATCATTATGCTAATTCTTTCATCTTATTCTTATTTATTTTATTACTACTAACCCCCTTTATTTATTTATTTATCTATTATGTGATTGTTTATTTTATTATTATTATTATTACTAACCCATTTAATTATTTATTTATTTACTTATTTATTTTAATTATTTTAATAATGTAATTGTATCTATTATGTAATAGTTGTAGAATAATTTTTATTATTTATTTTTAAAAGCCATGGTTAGTAAAATAGGGAGTGTAAAACATGTTTGTATGTAAAATTGGATTTAGATCACTAATTTATAAGATAAATACTTGAACTTGTACACTCACACACGTAAGTCGATCTTTGATCGCCATATCACTTTCTTAAGGGTTATCTCTCAAGTTGCCTAAACAAAAGGTCAAGTAAGGTGTAAAGCAAAGTCCCTTCTCTTATATCATCTAGTCCCTTAACAGATAAAAAGATCAAGTCCCTTAATGGTTGCCTTCGTAATGATCTTGTCCCTTTCGAATAAAGATGATAAGTCCATTTGAATTGCTTATACACCTTACAGTTGCCTAAATAACAGTTGTCCCTTAATTTGTCCCTCACACATCCAAGGTAATGACTACCTATTCCTTAATAATAGGGATAGTCTTACCACTTAAAGGATATTCAAGAACATAAAAGACTTAACTTAGGGTAGGTTCCTCTTATGTACTTGCTCACTCTTCAAAAACATTTCAAACACTTCACATTTTTAAGCAATTTTCAAAACAAAGGCTTTATATATATCCGTACATGGATCATTATAAAGTACTTAAGAAAATTTCTAAACACACACTACACTTCTCAAAAACATTTTAAAGTGAGCTAAGTAACTAAGAGCCCATGGATAACCATGGATGTAAAGGGTGCTAACACCTTCCCTTTACATAACCTACCCCCCGAACTCAAAAATCTTTTAAGGTCTTTCCTGTTCTTTTATGCCCTTTCCTTTGGATAAAATAAAAGTCGGTGGCGACTCTTGCTATCCGCAACATAACTAAAGTCAGTTCTCCCACCGTGTTACAGTCATGATATGTAATAATTTGCGAGACAAACCCAATGCAGTAGCGATCTGAGTAACAATCCCACTGACATGTATAATGCCTACAGATGACCTGGAGACACTGGCAAAGCCCTTTTGCAGAAAGTTGCCGTAAGCAACTAGGCGTGACTGAGTCGCACAAAATAGCAGGAAAATCTCCTCCTCACTCAGCAAAGTTTCTGTATCTGGCAAACCGAGGAAAGATTGTGCTAGAATCATCTGGAAGTACCTTAACGCAGGGTTGTTGATGACCTGGGATAGCTGAGTGGAAGGATCCTGGCTCCCTCCACCTGAGATGTCACTCCAAAACATCTCCACTTCTCTGCTCATAAAGTATCCCATCGGTGTCTCTGGAATAACATCAAGGGTTGTCTGGAATCCTAGTAAATCACAAAACTCTTTGTGAGAGAAAGATTATTCAGTCCCGAACAACCTGAAAATAGAATGTCCATCGGGTCCAGCCCAGGGGTCATGATTAAACGAGCTGAGGAACTCTAGAGTCAAGTTCCTGTAAGTGTTGTTCATGTCGTCGAACTGGTTCCACTGGAGTTGGTGGCATAAGAATCTGACGCTTGGCTCTATCCCCAAGGCATCCATGCAATCTTGGTCCGGGTACCGTGTAGGTGCCATTGGGCGTCTCATGTGGACATAGTAACGCTCTCTCTGTGTGTCGTCTATGAAGGCTACGTGCATGTCGTCGGGATTCTGCATTCTGCACAAGGTTAGCAAAAAGGGTCCTGAAATCACATAAAACATTCAATTGTTAGTCCTGACAGAATAATAAAGGAAACAAATTAAAATAAAGTAAAAATAAATAAAATTAAGATAAGAAAACCATGGGCTGCCTCCCATGCAGCACTTGTTTAACGTCGTTAGCTCGACGACCGGATTTTACCCATCATTCGAAGGATTTGGTGGATCACTTAGAGCATGGCTGGAGTATGTTGTTGGAATGTCACATCCTTCGTAGGGCTTCAGTCTCTGTCCATTAACGATGAACGGTTTACATGTTTGGTTCCTGATTTCAATAGCTCCAGATCTTAGAATCTTAGATATTTCGAAAGGGCCAGTCCATCTTGAGCGAAGTTTCCCTGGAAAAAGTCGTAACCTAGAATCGAACAGAAGAACAGGATTGCCTATTTTAAAGTCTTTTCTTATGATTCTTTTGTCATGCCAAGCTTTTGTTCTTTCTTTGTATATAATGGCATTCTCGTAGGCTGATTGTATGAGCTCTTCTAATTTGTGGATATCAAGGATACATTTTTCACCAGCAGTTAGGTAATCCAAATTCAATGTTTTAATAGCCCAATAGGCTTTATGCTCTAACTCAAAAGGTAAGTGAAATGATTTTCCATAGACTAGTTGATAAGGGGTTGTTACTATAGGGGTTTTGAAAGCGGTTTTGTAAGTCCATAACACTTCTTGAAGTTTCTGCGACCAATCTTTTCTAGATATAGAGACAATCTTCTCAAGAATTTGTTTGATCTCCCTATTAGATACTTCCACTTGTCTATTAGTCTGTGGGTGGTATGGTACTGCTACTCTATGCTTAACTCCATACTTGCTTAAACTTTTATCGAATATTCTCGATGTGAAGTGTGATCCTCCATCACTTATGACTAAACGGGGTGTTCCAAATCTGGGAAATATATAATTTTTAAATAATTTGATGACTACTCTGGTGTCATTCGTGGGTGCGGCGATAGCTTCAATCCATTTAGACACATAGTCAACAGCTACTGAGATATAGTGGTTTCCTAAAGATGGTGGGAACGGTCCCATAAAGTCTATACCCCATACGTCGAAGAGTTCTACTTCTTGGATATTTCTTAGAGGCATTTCATTACGTCGTGAAATATTTCCTGTACGTTGGTATCTGTCACATTTGAAAATGAAAGCATGGACATCACGCCACATGGTGGGCCAGAATAGGCCAGCTTGAAGAATCTTGGCGTAGGTCTTAGAGGTGCTAGCATGTCCACCATAGGGTGTAGAGTGACAATGCTCAATTATATTATGTACCTCCTCTTCTGGGACGCAACGGCGGAAAATGCCATCTTTACCTCTCTTGAAAAGAAATGGTTCATCCCAATAGAAGTTTCTCACATCACCGTAGAACTTCTTCTTCCGGTGGTAATTTAAATCGGGGGGTACGATGTCAGCGGCTAGGTAATTAAAAAAGTCTTCATACCAGGGCATATTACTTACATCTAAGGATTTTTGAGAGTGCTCATGAGGGTCTGGGTTATCATCTCCAATAGTTTCTAGTTTGGCTATCAGTCTATCATAGGCAAAAACGTCATTTATGGGTACTGAGTCTGGCTTCAGGTATTCTAGCCTAGAAAGGTGATCAGCTACTACATTTTTTGTGCCTTTCTTATCACGGATATCTAAATCAATTTCTTGCAGTAATAGAATCCATCGAAGTAACCTAGGTTTGGCATCCTTTTTACTTAGTAAGTAACGGATGGCAGCATGGTCGGTGTAAACTATAATTTTGGCTCCTACTAGATAAGATCTAAATTTGTCTATGGCGAAAACTACAGCTACGAGTTCTTTTCCAGTTGTTGCGTAGTTGATCTGGGCAGCGTCTAGGGTTCTACTGGCATAATAAATTACGTGCAACTTTTTATCTTTTCTCTGACCTAGAACGGCTCCAACAACAAGTCACTAGTGTCACACATATCTCAAACGGTTCTGACCAATCAGGGGGTTTCATTATAGGTGTTGAAATCAGAGCTTGTTTCAAGAGATTAAACGCTTCATTACATTTTTCATCGAAGATGAATTCAACATTAAAAGGCCAATTAAGGGCTTTGTTATTTTGGAGAAGTCCTTGATAAAACGTCGGTAGAATTCGGCATGTCCAAGAAAAATTCTTATTTCCCTGATAGTCTTCGTCGGTTTTAGATTCTCTATGACTTCTATTTTAGCTTTGTCTACCTCTATACCTTTTTCGGAGACTATATGTCCTAAAACAATCCCTTCGGTAACCATGAAATGGCACTTTTCCCAATTTAGCACAAGGTTTACCTCCACACATCTTTCCAGGATTTTCTCAAGGTTGATAAGACAATTTTTGAAATCAAATCCACAAACTGAGAAATCGTCCATAAATACTTCCATGATTCCATCTAGATAGTCTGCAAAGATAGACATCATGCAGCGTTGGAAAGTAGTTGGGGCATTACAGAGTCCAAAAGGCATTCGTCTATAGGAAAAAGTTCCAACAGGGCATGTAAAGGTAGTTTTTTCTTGATCTTCGGGGTGAATAGGTATTTGGAAGAATCCTGAATATCCATCTAGGTAACAAAAGTAAGAGTGTCTGGCTAGGCGCTCCAACATTTGATCTATGAAAGACAAAGGGAAATGGCCCTTCCTAGTTTCTTTATTTAATTTTCTGTAGTCTATGCACATACGCCATCCTCCATCAGTTCTTTTTGCTACAGGTTCGCCTTTCTCGTTTTGCACGACTGTGATGCCTCCCTTTTTAGGTACTACATGCACAAGACTTACCCATTTACTATCCGAGATCTGGTATATTATACTTGCCTCTAGTAACTTAAGAACTTCAGTCTTAACTACTTCACTCATCATAGGATTTATTCTTTGGTGTTCTCTGGAGGGTTTTGAATCTTCTTCGAGCAAAATCCGATGCATGCATACAGATGGGCTTATTCCTTTTAGATCGGAGATGTTATATCCTAAGGCTGAGGGATACCTTCGTAAAACATCTAACAATTGGTTTGTTTCCTCTTAGTTCAAGGTAGCATTGACTATAACTGGACGGTCCATTTCTTCATCAAGAAACTCATATCTCGGGTTCTTAGGCAGTTCCTTAATTTTTACGGTTGGTTTCATAGGGCAAAGCATAGGATCTGGGGTAAGAGATAAACATTCGTGAAGGTTATCATTAATGTAGGGTTTTTTTATAACTGTCATCCTCCCAAATAAGAGTTGATGGCAACTTTATTGATTCAGTTTCTTCTTCCTGTTCTAATTCCCTAATGCATTCATCAATGATATCTAAGGCATAACAAGCATCTCCTATTACATGTGCCATAAGAAATTTTGAGAGTACAAATTATATCTTCTCGTTACCTACCTCAAAGGTTATTTTCCCTTTTTTAACATCTATTATGGCTCCAGTGGTTGATAAGAACGGTCTACCTAGGAGGATTGGTATGTCGTCATCTTCTTTAATGTCCATGACAACAAAATCAGTAGGTATAAACAGTTGACCTATCCTAACTGGGACGTCTTCAAGTATGCCTATAGGGTATTTAACGGATCTATTGGCTAATTGAAGTGACATCTTAGTAGGTTGTAATTCTCCTAAGTTTAACCTTTCACAAACTGCTAAAGGCATTAAGCTCACACTAGCTCTTAAGTCTAGAAAAGCTTTTTCGATGACATGATTCCCCAAAATACAAGGAATGGAAAAATTTCCGGGATATTTATCTTTCTTTGCTAACTTATTCTCGGAAATAGAATTACATTCCACGGGTTTTGGATCTTCAAGTCTACGTTTGTTTGTAAGTATGTCTTTGAGAAACTTTGCGTATGAAGGTATTTGGGTGATGGATTCTATAAAGGGGATTTCTACGTGATGTTTTTCTATAACCTTAACGAATTTTTGATAATGGTTATTGATTTGGGTTTGCTTTAGTCTTTGCGGGTATGGTATTGGTGGTTTGTATGGCGATGGTGGTACATAGGCTTTGTTTTTAGGTTCTTCTCCTTTTTCTTGACTTCCCTGGTTTTAAGATTCCTCTGGTTCCTTCTCTTTATTTCTCTTAGAAGTTTAGGGCTCACTTAATCTAGGGTTTAAGGGTTCCTCATATGCGGTCCCACTTCGTAGAGTAATGGCATTTGCTTGCCCTTTCGGGTTCTGTTGAGGTTGTCTAGGGAACTGTCCTCCAGGTGTAGTCTGAGGGGCTTGGTTTAAAGCTACCTGAGAGATATGGGTTTCAAGCATCTTATTGTGAGTAATAATTTGGTCAACCTTGGTTCTTAACCAGGTAATTAGTTCGTTAACATGGACGTTTTGGTTTATGAACTCTTTGTTTTGTTGTGTTTGAGCAGTGATAAAATTTTCCATAATTTTCTCAAGGCTCGGTTTTGGGGGTACAGGTTGCATAAGTTGATTTGTTCTCGGGGCTTGGTAACCTTGTTGTCTCGGAGGTGCGGTATTTTGGATAGGGTTTTTATTTTTATAGGAGAAGTTTGGGTGTTTCCTCCATCCTGGATTGTAGGTGTTCTAAAATGGGTTCCCTTGGGTGTAGTTCACTTGTTCAGAGCTGGTCTTATTTAAAAAATTGCATTCTGCGGATTGGTGTCCTTGCGTCCCACATATCTCACAATTCGACGAAACTGCAGCTATAGTATTCGGGGTTGCATACATATGTTCGACTTTAAGGGCCAACGCGTCCATTTTAGCTTGCATCATATCTATAGAGCTTAACTCATGTATTCCTCCTTGGGTTTCCTTCTTTTCCACTGTTGCTCTTTCTACTCCCCATGATTGATGGTTTTGGGCCATATCTTCGATAAGGGCACTAGCTTCAGGGTAAGGTTTGTTCATCAATGCGCCACCAGCGGCAGCGTCGATGGTCATCTTAGTGTTATAGTGATGTCCATTTTAGAAGGTTTGAATGATTAGCCAGTTCTCGAAACCATGATGTGGGCATGCTCTTAATAGCTCTTTGTATCTCTCCTAGGCTTCGAACAACGATTCTCCTTGGTTTTGGGTAAATCTGGTTATTTGGTTTAGAAGAACAACGGTCTTACTCGATGGAAAATATCTAGCAAGGAATACTCTTCTAAGGGCTTCCCAAGTTGTTATGGAATTTGGTGGAAGGGAATCTAACCATGATAGGGCTTTATCTCAGAGGGAAAAGGGAAATAATCTTAAGAGGATCGCCTCATAAGGAGCTCCATTGGTTTTAAAGGTGTCTTCTAACTAGAGAAAGTTTTTTAAATGTTGATTTGGGTTCTCGGTAGCAAGACCTGCAAATTGCCTCTGCTGCACTAATTGCAGCAGGGATGGTTTAAGTTTAAAATTATTAGTTGGGATAACGGGGTTTACTATACTGGAACTAGGTTCCTCGTTTGATGGTTGGGCGAAGTCCTTAAGAGGTCTTCGATTTTGATCTTCGGCCATAACTCTCCTAATTCTATGGAAAAATAAACGTGCGCGAGCGTAACGTTCAGGTTCAGCTAGAGGGTCTACTAAGCTTCTGACACTGCGAGTCTTTCGCATTGACCGACAGGTAACAACCTTAGTATAAACGGTATAACTACAGGGTACGAAATTTGACGAAATTGGTCCCCGGCAACGGCGCCAAAAACTTGGTGTGTGTTTTTCGCAAGTGTACGAACACGTCAGTGTAATATAAAAGATTGTTGAATCCATAGAGACCAAGTGTCAATCTATCGTTATCTGTTGTTATGGTGTGTATCTAAGGCAATTGAAAATAATGGTTTTAAAGAGCGCGCAATGATAAATAAAATAGTAAATTTAATTAATTGATAAAGACAAGTTCGAATGCAATTCACGTAATCAATTGATAATCAAGTACTTGTTAATAGAACTACTTATGGGCAATGTTTTCTACTTTGAAAAGAACTAATTTAACGGGAACTATCGCTTTCACGTATTCAGAACCGAGTTGTACTCCCTAATCAAACCCTCATATTGTCACAGATAAAAAGGTGCGTTGTGTTAGAGTAGTAAACCTATTTTTAAGAAATATAATATCTTAACTAAGTTGGAAAGTATTTTGACCTGGATTTCTTAGCAAAAAGAGGTTCTCACGAACCAGACTCTAAACTTCTTAATGCGTCCAAAAATAGTTTTAAAATCTCTTTTCTTTTTAATCTAAAAACTCTTAATGAACTAAACAAAGCGCTTTTGGCTGTTTTTGAAATAGTTAAAAACAATTAAGTTAAGTAGGTGTTGGACGGCTTTCGATCTTACCCAATGGGACTTTAAAGACATGAAACTTATATTGAAAGTTAAAATAGCCCTTAAGCATTTCTACGAACAGTTGTATGGATTATCGGTTCAATTATGATCCTTACATTCTAACCTTTGTAAAATTAGTTAGACATGGTAAAGTAAAAGTTCATTTTAATATTTTTCATAAAAGTATTTAGTGCGAGTGCGTAAAGTAAATTAAAGTACTGCGAGTGCGAGAAATAAACGAAACTAGTGCGAGTGCGGGAAATAAAGTAAGTAGTGCGAGTGCGAAAAATAAACGAAAGTAGTGCGAGTGCGAGAAATAAATAAAGTAAAGCGAGTGCGGGAAATAAAGAAAGTAGTGCGAGTGCGGAAATAAAATAAAGTAAAGCAATGCGGAAAGTAAATAAAATAAAGCGAGTGCGGAAAAATAAAATACAAACTGGAATTAAAATGGCGGCAGGATTAACTTCCTCCCAAAGTGCTCCAAGACTCGATCACACAGACGTATAAAGACTCGATCACTCGATTGTAGTAACACCCTAATGTGAAGTGATTACTACTTTAAAACTGATATATGCCTAAGATATTCTAAGTTTGGATGATTAAAAACGAAATTCTAAAGTCCTATTTATAGGCAAACATTAAATGGGAAAAGACAAGGATGCCCCCCACCACTAAAAAGTGGAGGGAAAGGTTTTAGCCTTGTGGCGCCCGCCACAGGCTCATGGCGCCCGCCATAGGTGTATTATGGTGGAGAAAGTGGGGATCATGGGTATATGGCAGTTGTGGAGGGTCTTGAGACGTGGCCACATCATGGCTGACCCCATGGCGCCAGCCACAGTGGGTGCCGTAAGCGCAAAATGCTGAATTTCTTGATTTTTATTCTTTTCAGCTCCTTTTTCGCTCCTTTTCTCGATCGAGCCCCTGATTAGATTAAAAACCTGAAAATAAAGAAAAACAAAGTAATAACATAACAAAATAGCAATAATAACTTAGAATGCATGCGAAATCGGAGTCAGAAATACGGTGAAATTTAGTGTTATCAAAGAACAATGAGTGTGGAACTTAAAAATGCATAGAGTTTTTCAGAGTGAATTTTTTAGAGTGTGGTGTGAAATCTTGAAAATGAAGAAGTCTCCTTCAAATTCGGTTATGGGATGATTATATACCCTGGGTTAACTGTTAACCAAGGTGGTTAATAGTTAGACCTCTGGTTAATAAAGGGTGAAATGAGACAAGGTGGTGAAATAAGTAATTTTCTAAAATCAGAGGGAGAACATTCATGTGATAGAGCTTATCATGTAGGGAGAGAACTCATGGAGCCTATGATGGAACAACCTGATCAATGGTGGTGATGATTTTATACCAACTGCTCACAAACTTGTTACACAAGCTTCTCTCAAAACTTTCCCTCATCGATGCATAGAGGATGTTGCACATCCATGTATGTAATTATTCTTGTTTGTTCAAAGGATGCTATAAGTGTGAGGTGTAAGGAATGCGTGCAAACTGATATAAATCAAACACAAAAACAATGCAATGGTCTTTTATATTTGGCAGCAAGAAACAATGAAAATTGTGACATTTGGGGATGAATTTCTCTATGACCATGGGATGAAATAAGAAGATATTTGTGGCAAATCATCAAGGGCATGAAATATAACAATGTTGATGTTAGGATATCATGGAATAAAGGCTTGTAAAGAGATCAAAAATTCCTTAGGAGTCAAGAAATTTTAACTACCTCCATGGGCGTAAGACATAGGAATGCAGGCCTGGATGGGGCTCTAGGATTTCAATGTGAAACCTCCATCTTTGACCTCTCATATGATCTTCATAACTTGTTCCAATGAAGAAACTCCAAACATTAAAGTTATAAAGGAGATGACAATGAACAATTTTGATGTTCAAAACTTTTTCATTTGAGGCCTTTTTGAGGGAGAAAACACCTTGGCATTTGGCACACCACCTGCTTGATGAAATGCAATGCACCTGGCACGCCCATGCCCTGGCTTCTTGGCAAAGTTGCCCAAGTTTTGTCAAACTTTGATTGATCATATCTCTCTCAATTTTGATCCAATAGAGATGTTCTTTCTATGGATTTGAAGCTCAGGATGTGATATTTAATTGGCTCAACTTAGGACTGAAGTTTGAGGCTTTTATATTGAAGAAAAAGGGCTTGAAAGCGAGGTGCAAAATGGCCTAAACTTGCCTTAAATAGAAACCCTAAGTTTCTATTTTGGACAGTTTTGTGATTTCTTAATTTTTCCATGAATTTCTTGACTTTTCTTGATCAAATTTCAACCATTTAACGTATTCAACTTGTGGATCATTATTTTGACCTCAAAAAGTTAGTAGTTGACTTTTTTCTCGGCACAATTGACTTTTCTCTAATTTCTTGATTTTCAAGTAACTGGCCAATTGGAGACCTTCTGAAATGATCCAATGGACAATCTTTCATTCTTAGATACTTGTTATAATGTGGAAAACATTGAAATCAAGTTTGGACCAAAATTTCATCAAGAAGCACTTAGAATCATAAACCCTAATTTTGGCCCTTTTTGTTAGGAAATGTTGCACTCCTTTAATTATCTTGACCAATCCACATCTTTCAATGGCTCGAGGAATCATTTGAGATTGTGTGGGATATGAAAGACCATTGAGGATTGTTGGGAGATGATCACGACTTTCTGAGTCTAACGGTTACTAACTGTAAGTGCACAGTCTATCGCATAGTAATAAAAGATATCGATCCCACATAGACCAATGTCAACCTACTGTACTCTATCGTTACTTTGTAAAGCTAAGGCGAATGATGTTTGATTAATACAAAACTAAAAATAGAACTTAAAATAAAACTAATAAGATAATAAAGAGAGATCGAAATATGGATTTTGTGTTCCTAAAGGAATATGTAAAATTCGGTTACTAATTATATTATAACTTAGTTTCGTAGAATAAATTTAATAAAAGACTCTGCCTCACGCTCTCGCGGTATTAACTAAATCCATACTTCCTAATCCCAAGATTTTGCTCTTGTTCGCCCGGTAATTAAGAAATATATTTTGAAAGCTAATATTATTCTAAACGTATCTAAAGCGCTCTCGCTGTATTTAGATTTGTTGTCTAATTTCCACTATCTAGTTAGATCCCCACGCTCTCGTTGTGCTAGTTCTAACCTTAATTAATTTCCCACTCTCGTGACAAAATCGTGTTAAGTAACCTCTCACTCTCGTGATAAAACTACTTAAATTAAACATGGAAATTAAAACCAAAACATAATTCTAATCATAAGTTTGCAACTATTATTTTCTACTGAGTCCTGTCAGTAACGAAGGTCCTCATACGCCGGACTCAAAACTATTTAGCTAGACATTGACAAGAATATAAATATGCAATTACGATAATAAATTAAAGATGATAACATAATTCGGAAATTTAAATAAAAAGACGATAAAAATAAATAACAATAAATAAACCTGGAATTAATTGATGCTTGAAATCATAATTTGAACTCTTGAATTCTTGAATGCGAATCGGAAAATTAAAATACGGAAAGAAACAAAATCCTAAAACTAATATTCGTAATAGTCCTCTAATGTGGAGAACTATTACTTTTACATAAAATAAAGAAACTTATAAACTATAGAAGAAAAAATAGTGCAAGAGACAGGTGTGTTGCACCCCAAAATTTGCCCTCACCTAGACAAGACATTATGTACCAAGGTGTCCAAAGAGGTTCACAAGGTTCACAAGATTCACAAGGTATCTCAAGAGGTTCACAAGGTTCACAAGGTTCACAATTAGTCAGGAAGTTTGACAATCCCCTCAGACAATGCATCCTCCTAAATAATGCATCTTAAACTAGGGTTTTGGATTTCATCAGGCTAAATGGATTTCCAAGGCTTCAAGTGAGCTTCATAGAATCCTATATGTCTTTAAGAATCCCTATGTCAAGTTTCAAGGCTTTCCCAAAAAGTTTGCTCAGTCAGATGATCAGATATGCAAAAATCAGTCAAAGTAGTTAAAAAGTCAAACTGAGGTCAACTGTGGTCAAACCAAAGTCAAATTTCATGATTTTTTTGCCAAAATAAATTTTATGAAGTAAAATTCATCATTTGATCAAGTATTGATCATGATTCATCAAAGAGATTTCAGATCATCAAGAATTAGGAGTTTCTAAATTAGGGTTTTCATAGGAAAAGTCAACTGAACTTTGACCAGCCATAACTTTCACATGCTTCATCAAAAATTTCCCATCCAAATCTCATTTTGAAGGAAATTGAATTCTCTACAACTTTTTGTCTCACAAGCCAAGCCTAAAAATGCTTCATTTGGAAGGTATGAGCTAAAACATTATAGGTCATTTCAAAAGTCAACAAAAAGTCAACATCTTCCAAAGAGCATAACTTGAGAATGGTAAAGGATATGGACATTAGACCAAAGAGGTTGGTTAGAGTACTCTCTAAGCTTTCCAAAATGTCCAAGAACACCTTCATAGCCTTAAAATTGAGGGATTTGTGTCTTTGCAAAGTTGGGAAATTTTTGGGAGGTTTATGAAGCAAATGAAGTCTCAAAACCAATTTTTGCCAAATGGGCCTACCAAATTGCCACCCAATCTTTATAATATCATCAAGCACGATCCAATCCAAGCATTTTCTGATTTTCTGATTTTTTATTTAGTATTTATTTGAATTTTATTCATTAAAATGCAAATTAAATCAAAATCAAATATATAAATCAAATATTTGGATGGGATTGTGATTCTAGAAAATCATAAACACCATTTAGAGATGATTGATCTGATCCAATTTCGTGCTAGCTTGATTTGGAAAGGTTAGATAAGATATTTTTCAAAATTTGAAAGGAGGAAACTTCATGATCAAGCAATCAAGACAAAACCCACAAATCCACAAAGTTTTGACCTAATTACACTCACTACATATACATGAATACATCACAATGCTAGGGGACGAAAAATCCAGCCTCCAAGAACAAGAGCAAGAGTAAAAAATATTCAAGAAAATTCCAAATTCGGTTTCATACTTTTGATAAATTTCAATAACTTTTGAAGGTTGCTTTAGCTTCCTTGAGACTCACTGAACATATTTCAATCATCATATACATCAAAAGCATGATCATAAGCCGTAACCGAATCAAGATTGTTCTTGAACTTTTGATTTTCGATTTTCATTGTTTATGCATCATTTACTAATTTTGGGTTGTTGATTTGTGTTTATAATGAAGTTTGCTAGCTTTCTGGATAATTAGATTAAAGATTAATGGCCTAAATCGTAAATGGCCATTGCTAGGGTTTCGGCCAAGCTTTTAGGGTTTCATGAAATAGATCAAATTAATGATGTTTGAGACCATAATTGAATCCAATGAACTGTATAGATCATGTTGGCATGATCAATTTGTGGAAATTGTACGTTTTTGTGAGAGTATGCATTTTGTAGGTTTCGGTTGCAGGAAAACTCGCAGGAAATTTCATAACAAAATTCGCAGGTAAATCTACGAATTTCAGAGGAAGAAGATGAAGTTCTAGCGCCAGTTTGGAATTCAAATATTGATGAAATATTTTATTAAATTGTTTATATTTTATTTCAACAAGTGTGCGTTTGCTCAGTTAGTTGGTGTGCGTGTATGTAATGCTGATGGTCCTGGGTTCGAATCCCCCCCAGGCCATTTTGTTTTGTTTTATTTTTCTAGATTTTTGCAGGTTAACAATAAAACAAATTGAACTGCTGATGCTAACACCAGCGCGTGCTTGGCCTGGTGGTGATGCTGTTGGTCTTGTGGATGGAAAGCCTAGGGCCTGGGTTCGAATCCCAACCCCAGGTATGTTTTTTTTTCATTATTTTCACTATTTTTTTTTGTTTTATTTGTTTAATTCAATTAATTCTTTAAATAATAATTTATAAAATAAATGTATATATTATTTTCTTTTATATAAAAACTTATTTTTTTTAATTCAAATTATTTTCTTCAAAAAAAATGTAATTATTATATTTATTATATTATATGTCCATATTATTATATATATATATATATATATATATATATATATATATATATATATATATATATATATATATATATATATATATATATATATATATTGTAAATAAATTTATTTATTTTATAAATTAATAAGTAAAACCCTAGTTTCTAAAAACCTAATTTTATTAACCCTAATTTTTATTAACTTTAATATTTAACTTAATTTTGTTATAAACTATAATTAAATAATTAATCATTTTTTATTATTTTATGTAAATAATTATTATTTGTTTATTATTATCATAATTATTCTATTTTCTTCTAAAAATATTTAAATATTTATTCAACTTAAAAATAATATTCTCTTAAATTTTTATTTTCTTTATATTTTTACTAACCCTTTTATTATTATTAGTATTTCATTATTACTAACCTTTTAAATTATTGCTTATTTATTTTCTATTATTATTTCTCCGATCATATTGTAATTGTCCCGAAACTTTGTAATAGTTTAGGTTTATATTTTTGCTTTATTTTATTATGAAAATATTTACTGTATGGTTAGTAATTCTAGGGTGTGCATAACATGTTTGTGATTAAAATTGACTTAGAATATCTAATTAAATAAGATAAATATTTGAACATAAACACTCACACACGTAAGTCGATCTTTGATCGACATCTTGCACTTTCTAGGGTTACCTCTCATGTTGCCTATTTCTAAGGTCAAGTAAGGTGTCTTAAGCAAAGTCCCTCCATCAATATCATCAAGTCCCTTCAGTTTATAAGATCAAGTCCCTTCGAGGTTGCCTACGATAAATGATCTTGTCCCTTCGAATAAAAGATGATAAGTCCCTACGTATTGCTAAAGACACCTCATAGTTGCCTATATTCAGATGTCCCTACACATGTCCCTTATCACATCCAAGGTAATGACTACCTATTCCTTAATAATAGAGATACTCTTACCATTGAAAGAACATAAGAACAGTAAAGACTTAATATATGGTAGGTTCCTCTTAATTACTTGCTCACACATTTCAAAATACATTTTACAATTCACATTTCAAACAAATTTTCAAAACAAAGTCTTTATATACATCCATACGAGGGTCATTATAAAGTACTTAGAAAATTTCTAATTACACACTACACCTTTCTCAAAACAATTTAAAGTGAGTTAAGTAACTAAGAGCCCATGGATAACCATGGATATAAAGGGTGCTAACACCTTCCCTTTGTATAACCTACCCCCCGAACTCAAAATCTTTTTAAGGTCTTTCCTGTTCTTTTATGTCCTTTCCTTTTGGATAAAATAAAAGTCGGTGTCGACTCTTGCTATCCGCAACATTTAACTAAAGTCAGTTCTCCCACCGTGTTACAGAACTGGCGACTCTGCTGGGGACTTAATAAAAGAGGGGTACCCTTAGGAATTAGATCACTTTAAATTTGTTTGCTTTGTTTGCTTTACTTTACTTGTTGGGGTTCTTATGTGTGAAAGATCCTAACCCGGATCTAGTGTACCTTAGGTAAATGGCAATAGATCAAGGAAATTGTACAGAATATACCGATATGGTTGATCTGGTGGCCATAGTTAGTGTGACTTCTTGGTTGGTGCTTATGTTCCTTAAGTAAGTTAAGGATAATATGGGGCTGCTATATATTGTCAATACACTAACTAACTTTTAGAACCTTAGTCATCCCATCTTGGCCTTTAGAAAGTAGTGAGATAGTCGGCTTTGGTGAAGACTGAAGTTGGTTGATACTCGATACTACGCTCATTGAGATCCTAAACTTGGAGGGTTTTGGTTGGCAAGTAAGTTGCCTACTGAACAACCACCCTTGTGAAGGATCAATGATATTGAGATCCCTTAGAACCTGGTTACTTTTATAGGACAGGATGAACCATCTAAACTTCAGGGGAGGTTATTTACCTTTAAACCTCATGCAAGCCTTCAAACCTAGGGCTATTGTGTGACTTGTTTGTGTGTGCCACATGTTTGTGATTGAGCATAACATCATAGCATCATCATGCATCATAAGCATAGCATTTTCACTAACCATTTCAAGGACCAAAGAATTTATCTTTGTTCTTTCTTGCAGGTCATGGCTTCTGCTCGTAGGAATACTATCCGGATCAACTTTGTAGGAATACCTCCTAAGCTTAAGGAATTGGTCTCTCAAGTTTTTGAAAACTCCCAGTTCATCAAGAAGCATGGTCACCTACTTGACTTGATTACTTCAGGGTTCAATGAAGACATGATGAGTGTCTTATTTCAGTTCTTTGATCCTAAACATCATTGCTTCACATTTCCCGAATATCAGCTGGTTCCTACAATGGAAGAGTTCTCCAAACTACTGGGTATACCTATCCTTGATCAGAGACCCTTCACAGGCTTAGAGAAGGAGCCTAAACCTGAAGTCATTGCTGCAGCCCTACATCTGAAGAAATCAGACATTGTCCTAGAAACAAGAAGTGGAGTTAAGGGTATCCTTGCCAAGGTATTGATGGAGAAGGCTCAAGTGTTCCTGAAGGCTATGAGTTATGATGCTTTTGAGGAGATCTTAGCCCTATTGATTTATGGCTTAGTATTGTTCCCTAATCCAGACCAGTTCATAGACGTACACGCCATCAACATATTTCTGACTCATAACCCAGTGCCTACATTGCTTGGAGACATCTTACACTCTCTTCATACCCGTACTACGAAGGCACGAGGAACTCTGATGTGTTGTATACCTCTATTGTCTAGGTGGTTTATTTCTCACCTTCCTTGATCAGTGATGAAGAATGAACAAGGGTTCAGGTGGTCCAAGAGGATTATGTCACTTTCTCATTCATATATTCATTGGTGCTCTCGATCTATAGAGAATGTTACTATCATTGACCATTGTGGGGAGTTCCCTAATGTGCCACTCCTTGGCATAAGAGGGGGCATTACCTACAATCCTTCTTTAGCTCTACGCTAGTTTGGATACGCTCAGAGTGATGGTCCTCATGACATGCTTATTCAGGGTATTGTGTTCGACTACGACAACGATCTGCAAGGTTACCGTCAAAGGTTCATCTGAGCATGGGGTAAAGTGAACAAGGTTGACAGCAAGACTCTGGAACCCAAGTACACTATTCCTATGGAACCTTATCTCAGATGGGTGCGATCTCGTGCTCAGACTCTTATGATGCCATATCCTGCTATCCTGCCAGTTACCATGGAGCCTGTTGCTGAAGGAGATACTTCCTATATCATTCTTCATCCAGACATGCTCACTGACATGGAAGAGTTACAGAGGTCCTGGATCCAGTTGAAGGAGCAAAGGGTTACTTTCGAGACACATTTCAAAGCTAGTTAAGAAAGAATCCTGGAGCTAACAAGGCAACTTCACGAGGAGCGGAATCTCAACTCATACCTCAACACAAAGAGGAAACGTCCATGGGAGACTTAAAACTCCATCTTTGTATTCATTTCATTTTTATCGTAAGCCTAAGAGGCAAACAAGTTTATTACTAATAAAAGTTTACTTTCTGTTTGTTTAAACAAATTTAAATCCTGCGGTCCTTGAAAACATTGCATATGCATTTACATACCATTCCATTGCACCACAGGTTTCTTATGAACAAGTATCTTATCTTCTCGCTGTTTATTTCAGCAGAAATGGCTCTTGAACAGACTGTCAAAGATCTCCAAGCTCAGAATGCACAATTCCAAGAATTGATTCTGAATTTGTCCAAGGGGCAAGATGAGCTGAAGACACTGCTGGCTAAGAAGAAGAAGAAGACCAGGAAATCAGGAGGCCTTATTAATCTGGGAAGAAGGTTCAGAGGTCCTATCAAGACAAAGGAACAGATTGAGGATTATGAGTCTGAAAATTATGAGAAAGAGGGAGGTAATCTCCATGATACTATAGGAGATTCTGATTCTGAAGCGAATTATTATCATGATCATGCTAGTGAGGAGATGTACAAGATGCTGGTAGATAGAATGAATGCCATGGAATTGCAAAAATCTTTTGGGCTTGATTTTGAAGATTTGAGTTTAGTTTCTGGAGTGGTTATACCTATTGATTTCAAGGTTCCTGTTTTTGTAGTGTATGATGGTGTCTCATGTCCCAAGCTGCATTTAAGGTCCTATGTCCAGAGGATTCAACCACATACTGTTGATAAGAAATTGTGGATCCATTTCTTCCAAGAGAGTTTATCTGGAGCTCAATTAGAATGGTACTATCAACTTGAAAGTGTTAATATTCGTGATTGGAATGATCTTGCTGAGGCCTTCTATAGGCAATACCAATATAATGCTGATTTAGCACCTACTCGCATGCAACTCTAAAGCATGTCTATTGGTGCTAAGGAGAGTTTCAAAGAGTATGCCTAGAAATGAAGAGACCTGGCAGGCAAAGTTCAACCTCCTCTGACTGACAGGGAGCTAGTGGATATGTTTATGAGTACGTTGAGTGGTCCTTTCTATAGTCACCTCATTGGAAGTTCGTCATCTGGTTTCACCGAGCTGATAATGATTGGAGAACATGTGGAAAGAGGTATAAGAAGTGGCAAAATACAAGTGGGTGCCTCTTCATCAAACACTGCTAAGAATCCCTCTAGTGGGAAGAAGGAGTCTAATGTTGTGTATGGTCAACATAGTCGTAACAGGAGTCACAAATATGTGGGAGCAGTTCACATTTCCAATCCTACTCCTGCAGCACCAGAACCACAACAAAACAATCAACATAAGCCTAGAAGACAATTCACCAAGATCAACATGTCACTGGCCTAAGCCTTGCAACACATGTTGAAAGGGGAACTCATTACTTTGAAAGAACCTCCTCAGAATCCTAATATTTCATCTCCCCGATACAATCCTAATGCAAGATGTGCCGATCATTCTAATAGTCCGGGACATGACACCAACAACTGCTGGGTGTTGAAAAACAAGATTCAAGATATGATTGAAGCTGGGGAGATTGAATTTGACCCTCTCGGGACTCCAAATGTTATCACTGCTCCTATGCCCAACCATGAGAAGACTGTTAATATTGTTGATGAAGTTTCATATGTTTCCTCAGTAGCAGATGTGACTACTCCCTTATCTATTATCAAGAAGAAGTTGGTGCAGGCTGGTTTCTTTCTAGGTTGTAATGAAGACTGTTTTTATTGTGCCTACAAACCTGATAGTTGCTGGAAGTTGAAAGATGGTATTCAACGCCTCATGGACAATTACACTATATTGTTTGAGAGGACACCTTCTATGGAAAGTACGTGTGAACATCTAACTCGAAGTACGAAGCTTGAAGATGTAGATATGGTTGATAAAGTGCCAGTGAAGATTACCTCCAAAGGCCCTGTCAGGATCACCTCTAAGGGTCCTGTCAGGATTACTGTTGAAGGCCCTGTGAAGACTGTTGCTGAAGCTAGAGTGGCTCCCATGATTATTACCACTCCTAGCCCTGTTCCTTATATTTCTGATAAAGCTATACCCTGGAATTATGGTTCTGATGTTTACATCCATGGTGTAAGGCAAGAACCTCTGACTGATGCACCTGTTACTGATGATAATCTTGATGTTGATAATATTACTGGATCTAGTAAGATCACCCGAAGTGGAAGAATTTTCTCTCCTCAGGCTACCTCCAAAGATGCAGTTACTCCAACTACTACCTCCAATTCTGGGCCAAGTACTAATGCTCGGGGCAAAGGTCCTGTGGTTGAACCTGTGCAAGCTGAGGCACCGAATGCTGAAAATCTCTCTAAACAGATGGAAGAAGTGCTAAAGATCATTTGCAAGAGTGATTATGATATTGTTGACCAGTTGGGGCATACTCCCTCCAAAATCTCCATGTTATCTTTGTTACTGTGTTCTGAGGCTCATGCTAAAGCCTTAATTAAGTTCCTGAAGACTGCTCACGTACCAAATGAAATTTCTGTGGATCAATTTGAGAATTGTGTTGCACATCTGACTTATGATAATGGGTTAGGCTTTTCTGATGCTGACATAACTCCTGCCAAGAGAAACCATAACAGAGCTTTGCATATCTCCATTGAATGTAGGGGCACTATCTTGTCTCATGTGTTGGTGGACAATTGCTCTTCATTAAATGTGCTCCCCAAAGAGGTTCTGGACAAGCTCAGTCCCGAGGATGCTTTGTTAAGACCAAGTGATGTAGTGGTGAGGGCCTTTGATGGCTCAAGAAGAGTGGTACATGGAGAAGTAGATCTCCCGATCAAAGTAGGCTCTCGAGTCTTCGACTCTACTTTCTATGTAGTGGATATTCGTCCTGCGTACTCCTGTTTGCTTGGGCGCCCCTGGATCCATGAGGCAGGTGCTGTAACTTCCACTTTACATCAGAAGTTGAAATATCCGGTGAAAGGAAAGATCGTCACTGTTTATGGTGAAGAAGAATACATGATTAGCCATGTGAATACTTTCAAATATGTTGAGATGGAGGGAGAATTTGTTGAGACTCCTTGCCAGACATTTGAGGTAGTTCCTTGGGTCGTTCATACTACTGAAGCTCCCCCTGTTGTTAAAAAAGTTCCTGTGGTTACCAGGGTACCCCCTACAATGACCTCCCTCAAAGATGCCAGAGTTGTGGTTGAAGAAGGTGGTTGTACTATTTGGGGTCAGCTTCCTGACATCCCTTATAAGTCTGACAAGTTTGGTTTGGGTTTCACGGCAGAATCCCAGAAGGCTATTCGTCGTGCTCGTGCTGTTCGTATCACCAATCAAGGGGTCATGAGAGATCAAATTAATGTTGTGGGTGACTATAGTGAAGACTACAACCTGGATGATTGGATCTTTCCTACCATGTGTGATGGGCTCAACAATTGAAAGACCGAAGACGTTATTCCTATCTCCTTTAGTCAGGAGTAAATACTATTACTGTGTTTTTATTTTTAAGTTTGTAATTTTAAACAATTAAACTTTCAAGCCTTGTGTCTTACCTGGGGCACAATGGTGTGCTTGTTTCGGGATGTCATTTCATTTGCATACTTCATTCAATAAAAATCAATGGACGTTTCGTTTTCGTAAATATTGTGCTCCTTGTCTTTCTTTTATTTTTTATTTCTGTTTTATCAGCTATGTGTTCTTACACACACCCACATCATTAAATGCAGATCCTCATCCACTCTGGATCCTGTTGATAACAGTTCTACTATTGCCAATTATAATTTCGAGAATCCGATCTATCAAGCTGAAGATGGAAAGGAGGAAGATTGTGAAGTACCTGTAGAGCTTGCTACGTTGTTACAACAAGAAGAGAAAGCTATACATCCACATGAAGAGCCAATTGAAGTTGTGAATCTGGGAACTGAAGAAAATAGGAAAGAGGTCAAGATAGGGGCTGAACTAGAAGATGGTGTTAAGAGCAGACTAATTCAGATGTTACGTGATTATGTGGAAATCTTTGCTTTGTCTTATGAAGATATGCTAGGGTTGGACACAGACATTGTGGTTCACCGTTTACCGGTAAAAGAAGGTTGTCGTCCAAAGAAGCAGAAGGTTCGTCGCATGCGTCCTGAAATGTCAGAAAAGATTAAAGCAGAAGTGATGAAGCAGTTTGATGCAAGGTTCTTAGCTGTGACTTCTTATCCTCAATGGGTTGCAAATGTAGTACCAGTACCTAAGAAAGATGGTAAGGTACATATGTGTGTAGATTACAGGGATTTGAACAAGGCCAGCCTAAAGATGACTTTCCACTTCCTCATATTGATGTTCTGGTAGATAACACTGCTCAGCATAAAGTATTCTCTTTCATGGATGGTTTCTCTGGTTACAATCAAATCAAGATGGCTCCCGGAGATATGGATAAGACTACATTTGTTACACAGTGGGGCACTTTTTGTTATAAAGTGATGCCATTTGGTTTGAAGAATGCCAGGGCAACTTATCAACGTGCTATGGTAGCTTTGTTCCATGATATGATTCATCATGAGATAGAGGTATATGTGGATGATATGATAGCCAGGTCACAGAATGAAGAACAACACCTTAATCATCTGCATAAGCTGTTTGAAAGGTTGAAGAAATACAAGCTGAGATTGAACCCAAACAAATGTACTTTTGGAGTTAGATCTGGTAAACTCATGGGTTTCATTGTCAGTGGAAAAGGTATTGAAGTGGATCCCGCAAAAGTAAAGGCTATACAAGAGATGCCAGTTCCCCGTACTGAAAAGGAAGTTAGAGGATTCTTGGGACGACTGAATTACATTGCAAGATTTATTTCCCAATTAACTGCTACCTGTGAGCCAATCTTCAAGTTGTTGAAGAAAGATCAGGTGATGGAATGGAATGATGAGTGCCAGACAGCCTTTGATGAAATCAAGAGATATCTGTTGGAACCTACAATTTTGATGCCACCAGTTGATGGAAGACCCTTGATTATGTACTTAACAGTAGTAGACAACTCAATGAGGTGTGTGTTGAGGCAACATGACGAGTCTGGTCGAAAAGAGCAGGCAATATACTACCTTAGCAAAAAGTTTACCGACTGTGAAACAAGATACTCACTGCTCGAGAAAACTTGTTGCGCTTTGGCATGGGCTGCTCTCCGACTAAGACAGTATATGTTGACTCATACTACCTTGTTGATCTCAAAGATGGATCCAATCAAGTACATATTCGAGAAACCTGCTCTCTCCGGACAAATAGCAAGATGGCAAATGATCTTAACAGAATATGATATACAGTACACTACTCAGAAGGCCATTAAAGGAAGTATTGTAGCTGATCATTTGGTTCATCAAGCAGTGAATGATTACCAGTCAATGAGTTTTGAGTTCCCTGATGAAGACATTATGATTATTACCAAAGAACCTGGACAATATGACGGACCTGAACAAGGATCCCGATGGACTATGGTTTTTGACGGAGCTTCTAATGCACTTGGTAATGGTGTTGGTGTTGTAATCATTTCCCCTGAAGGTTGTCATACCCCGATTACTGCAAGAATTTGTTTCTATTATACCAATAACATGGTTGAGTATGAGGCATGTATCATGGGTATCAAAGCTGCCATTGAGATGAAGATTCAGTTCCTGGATGTATATGGAGATTCAGCCCTGGTAGTGAGTCAGATTAAAGCAGATTGGGATACCAAGCATGAAAATCTTATTCCTTACAGAGAGCATGTGTTGTCTTTGATCCCATATTTTGAAGAGATTACCTTTGGACATATTCCACGAGGAGAGAATCGGTTGGCAGATGCGTTAGCCACCATGGCATTTATGTTTGAGATTAGCTGGGATGATGAAGCTCCCAAGATTACTATTGATAGATTTGAGAAGCCTGCATACTGTAATAAGATTGATACTGAAGGAGGAGAGGAAAATCCTTGGTTCTATGAGGTGAAAAGATATCTTGAAACTCAGGAGTTCCCTGAAGGGGCATCTGTCAAAGATAAGAAGTTTCAGAGGAGGTTTTCTGCTAAGTTCCTTTTGAGTAATGAAATTTTGTACAAGCGCAATCATGATTCAACTTTGCTTCGTTGTGTGGATAAGAAAGAAGCAGTAGAGATTATGGAAGACATGAATGATGGGATCTTTGGCACTCATTATAGTGGTCATACCATGGCAAAGAAGTTTTTGAGAGCAGGTTACTATTGGTCTACTATGGAAGCTGTCGGCTATCAACATTCCAGAACATGTCACAAGTGTCAAATCTATGCTGATAAAGTGCACATACCTCCAGCTCCATTGAATGTGTTGACTGCTCCTTGGCCTTTTTCTATGTGGGGCATAGATATGATTGGTGAGATCAAGCCTACTGCTTTTAATGGGCATCGTTTCATCCTAGTTGCTATTGATTACTTTACAAATTGGGTGGAGGCAGCTTCATTTGCATTTGTTACTAAGAATGTGGTGGCTCGATTCATTAAGAATAATCTCATATGTAGGTATGGCATCCCTGAAAGGATTATCATAGACAATGGCTCTAATCTGAACAACACCATGATTACTAATCTTTGCACGTAGTTCATGATTAAGCATCACAACTCTTCTCCATATCGTCCAAAGATGAATGGGGCAGTAGAAGCTTCTAATAAGAACATTAAGAAGATTCTACAAAAGATGACTGTTACTTACAAAGATTGGCACGAGATGTTACCATTTGCTCTTCATGGTTATCGTACTACAATACGTACTTCAACAGGGGCAACCCCATTCTCCTTAGTCTATGGTATGGAAGCAGTTCTGCCCATTGAAGTTCAGATCCCCTCCTTAAGAATCATGAAAGATGCAGGCTTGGATGAAGATGAGTGGATTCAGACTCGACTTGACAAGATAAATTTGATTGATGAGAATAGGCTGGCAGCTGTTTGTCACAGTCAGATGTACCAGAAACGGATGATCAAAGCTTTTAATAAGAAGGTTAAGCAAAAGGTATATTAGGCTGGTGACTTAGTAATCAAGCGTATCATACTACCACAGTGTGATCCTAGGGGCAAGTGGACTCCTACATATGAAGGACCATTTGTAGTCAAGACGGTGTTCTCAGGAGGTGCCATGATACTTACTACTATGGATGGTGAAGACTTCCCACAACCTGTAAACGCAAACATAGTTAAAAAAATACTACGCATAAAAAGAGACCCGCTAGGTTGACTGGCCTAGGCAAAATAAGGGCATCCCGGTGAACCAAAAGGGTTTGGGCAAAAACTAGGGATATATATATATATATAATGTACACCCGGCAAGTCGAAAACCTGAAAGGGCGGCTTGGGCAAAAAAGGGTATCCCGGTGGATTGAAAACCTGAAAAGGCAGTCCAGGCAAAAGTTAGGGATTAAAGTGTATGACTATGTCTCGTTGGATCACCCATATAACTCCAATTGTCAGTACTACCTAACTCAAGTTCAAACAGATAAAGTTCAATCCAATCGTTTCCGTCTCAACAGCAGAAGATGAGATACTTGAAGATAATGGCAATAGTAGAATTGAAACTCAATAGGATTATTTCTCACATAGCTGTTTTCTTTGTTTTGTAAAACTTTTACGATGAATTCCTCTTACTAGGATTTCCGTCTCCTTGTACAAACTTGCCTGTGTATAGGTCACTTTATAATATAAATAAAATCTCGTCTTTGAATCCATATTTACTTTTACCTTGTTTACCTAAACGAAAACGTCCATTGGTTGTGTTTGAATGTATGTATGCTTTTGAATATGATTGATGTTTACCAGAAATGCATAAAATGCAGTAATAGTATTTACTAAGGACGAACAAGGGTAGGAGTTCAACAAAGCTTCACCGGTTCATCCCCACAAGACAACCACAAATCCCCAGCAGAGCAAATCTATCTATATAGATACTTCGAGTTACATCTCCCCTTGAATTTATGTCCATCTCTTTTATCCTCAGTCAGGATACTCAGGAACTTATTCCTTCAATAGAAGTACGACGAACAAAGACGGGAGGTTATAAATACTATACTATCAAACAAAACGGGAACGAGGTCCTCATATTCTTTAGCAACGAATCAGGATTTATTTTCCCTAGCCAACAGTTGTTATGCAGAGATACCCAGCCACTTCAGGATGCATGATTCATACATACATCACTTACATCATATCACAACATACACAATACATATAATATTTACTTAGATACATCATGCCATACATGCATACATATTGCATGAACTAACCTTTTCTTTGCAGGATAGTTATATGCAGATAAAACACTATCAACAATTCACAACAGTTCAGAGACGATCTATACGAAGATCTAGTGCTGATACTTAATTCAGGGATAATCGCTACGAAGATTCATTTCTGATGATCAATACTCAAGTTATCCTTGGAGGGGTAAATGGTCTATACAGAAGAGATAATAGTTACGAAGATTTATTTCTACTGGTCTATTCAACAACTCAAAACAGTTCAGAGACGATCTATACGAAGGTCTAGTGCTGATACTTAATTCAGAAAAATATCGCCACAAAGATTTGGTTTTGATACTTAAATTAAAGTATGTTCTTAGATATGGTTCAGAGACGATCTATACGAAGATCTAAGCCCTGACACTTAATGAAGGATATTCTTTTTCCCCGGAGATAATGCAGAGAAAATTTATACGAAGATCTAGTGCTAGCATTCAACTCAAACCATGTTGCATAAACGATTCAGAGACGGCCTATACGAAGACCTAGTACTGATATCCAGTATTAACATAAAGATATTATCACCTCCTGATATTATGGATGGCATCTATAAGCCCATCTCCAGTTCTTCCAATGGCATCTTCAAGCCCACTTAAGCATATACAATTTATCATCAGTGTTACTTTACGCACTGGCGAGTGCAAATTTTTGGGCTTTTGTGTTCAATCTCCTTCAACCTTCCAGGCCACGAATGTCACATATGCCAATCTAACCCCTCAGGTTTCAGAACATTGAACAGGGGCAGCTGTTGCACCCCAAAATTTGCCCTCACCTAGACAATAAATTGTGTACCAAGGTGTCCAAAGAGGTTCACAAGGTTCATAAGATTCACAAGGTATCTCAAGAGGTTCACAAGGTTCACAATTAGTCAGGAAGTTTGACAATCCCCTCAGACAATGCATCCTCCTAAATAATGCATCTTAAACTAGGGTTTTGGATTTCATCAGGCTAAATGGATTTCCAAGGCTTCAAGTGAGCTTCATAGCATCCTATATGTCTTTAATAATCCCTATTTCATGTTTCAAGGCTTTCCCAAAAAGTTTGCTCAGTCAGATGATCAGATATGCAAAAATCAGTCAAAGCAGTTAAAAAGTCAAACTGAGGTCAACTGTGGTCAAACCAAAGTCAAATTTCATGATTTTTTGCCAACATCAAGTTTATGAATTAAAATGCATCATTTGATCAAGGGTTGATCATGATTCATCAAAGATATTTCAGATCATCAAGAATCAGGAGTTTCTAAATTAGGGTTTTCATAGGAAAAGTCAACTGAACTTTGACCAGCCATAACTTTCACATGCTTCATCAAAAATTTACCATCCAAAGCTCATTTTGAAGGAAATTGAATTCTCTACAACTTTGTGTCTCACAAGCCAATTCTAAAAATGCTTCATTTGGAAGGTATGAGCTAAAACATTATAGGTCATTTCAAAAGTCAACAAAAAGTCAACATCTTCCAAAGAGCATAACTTGAGAATGGTAAAGGATATGGACATGAGACAAAAGAGGTTGGTTAGAGGACTCTATAAACTTTCCAAAATGTCCTAGAACACCATCATATCCTTAAAATTGAGGGATTTGTGCCTTTTCAAAGTTGGGAAATTTTTGGGAGGTTTGTGAAGCAAATGAAGTCTCAAAACTAATTTTTGCCAAATGGGCCTACCAAATTGCCACCCAATCTTTATAATATCATCAAGCACGATCCAATCCAAGCATTTTCTGATTTTTTATTTTTTATTTAGTATTTATTTGAATTTTATTCATTAAAATGCAAATTAAATCAAAATCAAATATTTAAATCAAATATTTGGATGAGATTGTGATTCTAGAAAATCATAAACACCATTTAGAGATGATTGATCTGATCCAATTTCGTGCTAGCTTGATTTAGAAAGGTTAGATAAGATATTTTTCAATATTTGAAAGGACGAAACTTCATGATCAAGCAATCAAGACAAAGCCCACAAATCCACAAAGTTTTGACCTAATTACACTCACTACATATACATGAATACATCACAATGCTAGGGGACGGAAAATCCAGCCTCCAAGAATAAGAGCAAGAGTCAAAAATATTCAAGAAAATTCCAAATTCGGTTTCATACTTTTGAGCAATTTCAATAACTTTTGAAGGTTGCTTTAGCTTCCTTGAGACTCACTGAACATATTTCAATCATCATATACATCAAAAGCATGATCATAAGCCGTAACCGAATCAAGATTGTTCTTGAACTTTTGATTTTCGATTTTCATTGTTTATGCATCATTTACTAATTTTGGGTTGTTGATTTGTGTTTAGAATGAAGTTTGCAAGCTTTCTGGATAATTAGATTGAAGATTAATGACCTAAATCGTAAATGGCCATTGCTAGGGTTTTGGCCAAGCTTGTAGGGTTTCATGAAATAGATCATATTAATGATGTTTGAGACCATAATTGAATCCAATGAACTGTATAGATCATGTTGGCATGATCAATTTGTGGAAATTGTACGTTTTTGTGAGAGTATGCATTTTGTAGGTTTCGGTTGCAGGAAAACTCGCAGGAAATTTCATAACAAAATTCGCAGGTAAACCTACGAATTTCAGAGGAAGAAGATGAAGGTCTGGCGCCAGTTTGGAATTCAAATATTGATGAAATATATTATTAAATTGTTTATATTTTATTTCAACAAGTGTGCGTTTGCTCAGTTGGTTAGTGTGCGTGCGTGTATGTAATGCTGATGGTCCTGGGTTCGAATCCCCCACAGGCCATTTTGTTTTGTTTTATTTTTCTGGATTTTTGCAGGTTAACAATAAAACAAATTGAACTCCTGATGCTAACACCAGCGCGTGCTTGGCCTGGTGGTGATGTTGTTTGTCTTGTGGATGGAAAGCCTAGGGCCTGGGTTCGAATCCCTGCCCCAGGTATGTTTTTTTTCATTATTTTCACTATTTTTTTTGTTTTATTTGTTTAATTCAATTAATTCTTTAAATAATAATTTATAAAATAAATGTATATATTATTTTCTTTTATATAAAAACTTATTTTTTTTAATTCAAATTATTTTCTTCAAGTCCCTTCGAGGTTGCCTATGATAAATGATCTTGTCCCTTCGAATAAAAGATGATAAGTCCTTACGTATTGCTAAAGACACCTCATAGTTGCCTATATTCAGATGTCCCTACACATGTCCCTTATCATATCCAAGGTAATGACTACCTATTCCTTAATAATAGAGATACTCTTACCATTGAAAGAACATAAGAACAGTAAAGACTTAATATATGGTAGGTTCCTCTTAATTACTTGCTCACATATTTCAAAATACATTTTACAATTCACATTTCAAACAAATTTTCAAAACAAAGTCTTTATATACATCCATACGAGGATCATTATAAAGTACTTAGAAAATTTCTAATCACACACTACACCTTTCTCAAAACAATTTAAAGTGAGCTAAGTAACTAAGAGCCCATGGATAACCATGGATATAAAGGTGCTAACACCTTCCCTTTGTATAACCTACCCCCCGAACTCAAAATCTTTTTAAGGTCTTTCCTATTCTTTTATGTCCTTTCCTTTTGGATAAAATAAAAGTCGGTGGCGACTCTTGCTATCCGCAACATTTAACTAAAGTCAGTTCTCCCACCGTGTTACAGGGTGAAAAGGAGATGTTCGATTCAAGTAGCAGGGGCTGCTATTTATAACCTCTAGACTTTAGTTTGTTGAGAACTTGAAGGAATGGATTTAGCTTGGGCCTTGACTGAGATGCTTGGACTGAGTTGATTAGGGTGGATATAATTTCTCTGTTGAATGAGAAGAAAACGCAAGAACGACTCTTTCTGCTTTGACTTTTGTTTCATAAATAGGTTATTTGACTTGAGCTTGAGACAAGCATCTGATAAATGAGACAGGAAAATTTGGCAATGAGATGATAAACTCAACTTTAAGTTGAGCGTCTGAAATTGAGACGATCGTTTTAAGAATGAGACGATCGTTTGAAGAATGAGACGATCGTTTGACAGGTAAAATGCATAAATGCATTTTTCTGTTGTTTTCCTTCTGTTTTACCCTGGTTTCTTGTCAAAAAGCTTCCTTTTGCATTTTTGCCTCCAAAAGTCAAGTTTAATTAAATATCTGCAAAACAAACACAAAACTTGCGTAATATCGTTTGAAATAAATAAATTAATAACATAAATGATCAGAAATTATACTAAATAATTAATACAAATTCGAGTGATCAAACTCCCCCACACTTAAACCTTTGCTTGTCCTCAAGCAAACTACGACTCATAAGAAAACTAGTTCAACAGAATACTCGTCATAGGCTACCAACTTTACTTTGGTTAAGTTTTTATCGATAGGTACTTGCTCACACACTAAGGATATCGTAACAACACAATTCCTCTTTTGCGGTCATCAACCTCTCTCCTATACAAACCAATATGAATCATGTCATTATACCTAAGTCTAACTCACTCATCCTTCTTTCGTCCCTTTTCATTCTGGCGCAATCACATTAAACTCGTTATCCTTTCATACTCATGGTAGGATAGCCTGTTAGTGACTATGATCTCATTTTCATCATTTTCTTCTCTTTTCCTTCTTTTGTAATATCAATAAAATAAAGAATTTTACACCGTTGGGCTAAATGATCGGGTAAGGACCACCTAACTTAGAAGGAGCATTTCTTTTCATTCATTCATTTTTTCTCTCAATTTATTCTTTTAACTTTGAGATCATACACTTATTTGCATCGACTTCCTACTTAGTGTGTGCTTAGGATGGTGTTGACTACTAATATAAACTAATAAGGGACTACTAAAAGGGTGAGAACTTAAGGTTATGATATAATAAGTATTTAAACAATTTCCATAATTGGGAGGCTCACGGTGTTAAGACGATACCGATCTTGCGGAATTTTCCCAAGTCTCACAGTCTAACCTCAATTTTGTCTGTAACCTAAGATTTTCAAAAGAAACTCTATTTTTAAAATATTTGGTGAGGCTCAAGGGGATAGGAAATCGATAAACACGAAAATAAAATCATGCTGGAAAATATTAAATGTAACTAGAAACGATAAAATGAAAGTGGTAATGTTCCTCCCCCACACTTAAACCAAACATTGTCCTCAATGTTTTCATAAAAGGTGGAAAAGGAAAGATAGAACCTGTATGGATGCCATTTTGTGTCACCACGACCAAATTTACTCTGATTCGTCCCTTGTTGTCCTCGTCTTTGCTGACCACTTCTGCTTCGGCGTCTTATACTACGAGATTTTTGGATTTGAGAAAACTTCACTTTTCAGGAAGCTGTTCTTCATATTGCCTATTTTCGAAAGAAGTACCTACAAAAATTGTTAGAAATACAGTGCGGTGTGTGCAGGTGGAACCTGATCATATAAAAAGATAAGAAGGATGCAAGTAATGGACGGGAGAAACATGTTCTCTCCAATCATACTCATCATCGGTGTCACCACCAGCAGCGACATTCGTAGGAATGTTCGTGGGCACCTGGTCATTTTAAGGGATTGTCGTCTAGAGATCCTTTTCCTAAACGTGGATGAGACGTGACAAGCGATACAATTCTTTATTTCCTGCAGATAAAAATAATAAACGAAAAAAATTAAAATAAAAGATGGTGGGTTGTCACCCATGCAGTGTTTTGTTTAACGTCGATAGCTCGAAGGTTAGGAGTGTTAATTCTTCGGTTTCCATGGCCATTTATCAAGCCATCTCACATATCCCTAACCTTTTATTTTCTTCCTTCTGTGGGGTGGTTTACTCTTTATAAGTTGTGGTGGTGGTTCTGGATCTATGCTAAGTATTAGCTTTTCAAGTTTGGGCTTAGTTATTTCATCCAACACCTCAAAGGTTAACCTTACCCACTTAAGATTAATAATTTCCCTAGTTTCAAGGTCCTCTAGTTTTCTCTTTTTATGCAAGACCTCATACAAAGGTGCTTTGGTAGGGATATTTTCCAATGCCTCCGCATACGTTTTGGGTTTGGAGTTTGCAAACTTATACGAGAAAGGATATGGTGGGGTATAAGGAGTATTATTGATAGTTTCTTCATCCTCTACCTTTATGACAACCTCCCATTCAGATGATATTGGTGGATATTCCTCACCAGAACTCTCGTTATCCTTATAATCAGTCTCCTCAACCTCATAATCACTCTCCTTAGTAATTTCGAGCTGATTTCCACTACTAGTTGTTATAAGATACGTAATTTCCTCAGGGGAAGGTCCTATAGGTGTTAGTGCAAGTAGAAATATATGGGTCTCCAATGCCTCAGTGTGAGTCACAAGGGACTCGACCATTGCGTTTATCTGCCTAAGAGTATCATGAGTATCGAGATATTGTCTTCTAAGCTCTTAATTCTGAAGAGTTTGTGCCTCCACAAAGCGCTCCATCATCGATTCTAGCCTAGCATTAGTTGTTGTTTCAATGAAATCTTCCAATAACATCTCAAGGTTGGAATTAACAGATTTTTGGTGTTCCTCAAAGTGTTGTGAATGGTGATCATGGAGGGGATTCAGGTGTGATTTCGACAGATATTGGGCATGAGTTAGTGTCGCATTGAGATCATTCATTAATATTTCTAGGTTGGAATTATGGGCTTTTTGAGGTTCCTCGAAATATCGGGGATAATAATCATAAGGAGAATTTGAGTGTGTTTTCTTAAAATACTGGGGGTTGTTATCATAGAAGAGGTTTAGGTGATACATAGTTATAGAGATAAGAAAGTAAACGCCTTAGTCTATATGGTGCAACAGCAGAATGACAATATTGACTTTTGGTCCCCGACAACGGCGCCAAAAACTTGATTCCGACTTTCTGAGTCTAACGATTACTAACTGCAAGTGCACAGCCTATCACGTAGTAATAAAAGATATTGATCCCATAAAGTCCATTGTCAACCTATTGTACTATATTGTTACTTTGTAAAGCAAAGGCGAATGATGTTTGATTAATACGAAACTAAAACTAGAACTTAAAATAAAACTAATAAGATAATAAAGAGAGACCGGAATATGGATTTCGTGTTCCTAAAGGACTATGTAGAATTCGGTTACTAATTATATTATAACTTAGTTTCGTAGAATAAATTGACTTAAAGACTCTACCTCACGCTCTCGCGGTATTAACTAAATCCAGACTTCCTATTCCAAGATTTTGCTCTCGCTCGCTCGGTAATTAAGAAATATATTTTGAAATCTAATACTATCCTAAACGTATCTAAAGCGCTCTCACTGTATTTAGATTTGTTGCCTAATTTCCACTATCTGGTTCGATCCCCACGCTCTCGTTGTGCCGGTTCTAACCTTAATTAATTTCTCACTCTCGTAACCAAACCGTGTTAAGTAACCTCTCACTCTCGTGACAAAACTACTTAAATTAAACTTGGAAATTAAAACCAAAACATAATTCTAATCATAAGTTTGCAACTATTATTTTCTATCAAGTCTCGTCAATAATGATGGTCCTCATACGCCGGACTCAAAACTATTTAGCTACACATTGACAGGAAAATAAAAATGCAATTACGATAAAAATTAAAGATGATAACATAATTCGGAAATTTAAATAAGAAGGAGATAAAAATATATAACAATAAATAAACTTGGAATTAATTGATGCTTGAAATCATAATTTGAACTCTTCAATTCTTGAATGCGAATCGAAAAAATAAAATACGGAAAGAAACAAAATCCTAAAAATAATATTCGTAATAGTCTTCCGATGTGGAGAACTATTACTATTACATAAAATAAAGAAACTTAAAAACTAAAGAAGAAAAAATGGTGCAAGAGACGGGTGAAAAAGAGATGTTCGATTCAAGTAGCAGGGGCTACTATTTATAGCCTCTAGACTTTGGTTTGTTGATAACTTGAAGGAATGGATTTAACTTGGGCCTTGACTGAGTTACTTGGACTGATTTGATTAGGGTGGAGATAATTTTTCTGTTGAATGAGAATAAAACGTAAGAACGACTCTTTCTACTTTGACTTTTGTTTCGTAAATAGGTTATTTGACTTAAGCTTGAGACGAGCGTCTGATAATTGAGACGGGCAACTTTGGCAATGAGACGATCAACTCAACTCCAAGTTGATCGTCTAAAATTGAGACGATCGTTTGAAGAATGAGACGATCGTTTGACAGGTAAAATGCATAAATGCACTTTTCTATTGTTTTCCTTCTGTTTTGCCCTTTTTTCTTGTCAAAAAGCTTCCTTTTGCATTTTGCCTCAAAAAGTCAAGCTTAATTAAATATTTGCAAAACAAACACAAAACTCGTGTAATATCATTTGAAATAAATAAATTAATAACGTAAATGATCGGAAATTATACTAAATAATTGAAACAAATTCGAGTGATCAGGAGACCCTTGGCTCTTCTTCTTTGACTTTGAATGATCATAACTTTGACAATCACTGATCACACACCTTATGCCTCAACAAATGAATGTATGATTCATCTTTCTTTGATTTATATGTAATGCAATGTATGAGAATGCTATGCTAAATGGCTTGAAAAAGGGAGGGAAAATTTTGGGGTGTTACACCGTGTCACACGACACGGGCACCCATGTCGGCCTTCTGTCTTGGAAAAAATGAATTTTCGGTTTCAAAGCTTCTGATACGGGTTGTGTTCTATGACACAGGCACTCATGTCAGCCTCTGTATGTAGGAAAATGGATTTTTGGGTTCCAGGTGCTCTGACACGGGTCGTGTTAGGGGACACGGGGACCCGTGTCAGGCCCTGATTTGGTTGGATTTCGTTTTTGTTGGTTTTGGAGTCAGGTCTTCTAATACGGGATGTGTCAGGGGAAACGGACGACCGTGTCAGGCGACTATTTTTTGCCTTTTTTGATGTTTTCTTGACGTTTCTCTTGTTGATTCTTGTTTTCTGGTTGTTTAATGATGTATGTTGATAAATGAAGTTATTTTGTTGTCTTGTTGATAAATGAAGTTGTTTTGTTGTCTTGTTGATAAATGAAGTTGTTTTGTTGTTTTGTTAATAAATGAAGTTGTTTTGCTACCTTGTTGATAAATGAGGTATTATTGATGTGTTGTTATGATAAAAAACACGATTGTATGATGATTATTTATGAACATGAAATGAATGATGCACATGTTTAATTTGGTGAATTGAGGAGAATTTAGAATCATTTCATTTCATAGCATACTATGTTGGAACTTAGGTGCAATTGGTAGTTTCAATCCCATTGTGCGGATTGAAGTGATATGTTGATTATGTTATGCTCCTTTTAGAGGGTTGATGGCCAGTGTCCATCACACGTTAACCTCGCTACCACATACATTATTTTCATTTTATTCTGATTGACATTGCATATGAATGATGTAGTTGTAGACATGTTGTATAGGTCGATGATGATTCCATGATGTTGTTGTTGAGTATTTTGTTTATTTTTCATAAAATATTATTTTATAATAAATTGTGATTTCTCACCCTTCCTTCTTGGAAATGTTGCCTCTTTTATGGGTAACTTGCAGATTGCTAAGAGTAGATCGCGGTGATTGGTGGAGATAGCCTAAACGTGTTGTTATTTTTTCGCTTTTAGTGGTGTTTAGGGGTGTCCTGCTCTGAGATATATAACATCGGGTGTGGAGACACTTAAATGAATACTATGTTGTTTAGTTAGAATTATTTTATGAGTTCCTATATCTTGATTTTATTTTATGACAATTGTTGATAATGACATAAAGATATTGATGTTTGGATGAAATAAAGAAGATATTTGAATTTATGATTCCGCTGCAAAAAGGTTGAATTTAGTTGTGGATGTTACTAAGAAATTATTATTTTAAAAAAAGAAAAATATATATATTTTGAAAAAAAATCGTGTTACGGAGCACGATTGTTATTAAGATGTTTTATGATGAATATGACACCTTTTTATGATGAACTCTGATTTTTTTTAAGTGTACTTACCGCGTACAATATGTTGGGTTAGAAGGGTGTTACAGTGAGCCATGATCACCACTTTGTTTCGTGGTTTGTAATCTTTATCCATGTGACTTCTGCTGTAGGGTTTTGATTGTTTTGATGTTACACCTGTGGCATTTGGTAAAACACCATTGGATTATGCATATCCTTTGTGATTATAAGTAAAAATAATGAAAATATATTCATTCTTATTGGAAAAGATATTTCATTATGATGCAAAGTGTTCTTTATGTATATAGCAAAAAAAACTTAACTAAACTATTATGTCGCAACTTGTTGGTCTTGTGGCCATTTTGTCCTTTTCACTACGCAAAAAATGACATTTAATAGCGCTCCTTAGACAACGCTTTATTAAGAAACCGCTGATATAAGTAAAAAAATAAAATATAACACGGAAAATATTCAAGAAAAATAGTAAAAACGCTGCTAAAAGTCATACCTTAGACAACGCTTTTGGAAAAGCGCTGTCTAAGATAGACCTTAGACAGCGCTTCCTGAAAGCGCTTTTAAAGGTATAACTTAGACAACGCTTTTGAGGAAAGCGTTGTCTAAGGTCTTTTAATTTAAAAAATAAAATAAAATCAAAAGCACTATCTAAGGTTGACCTTAGCCAGCGCTTTTCAAAAGCGCTGTTTAAGGGCTCCCTTAGACAACGCTTTTCCACAAAAGCGATGTCTAAGGTCTAATTATATGAAATAATTAGAATACTCAGTTTCTATTTTCATATCTTTCTTTCCCTCTCTCTGTGAACGAACTGTGCGAACGACCATTTTCGACCTAACGAAGCTTCAATCGCCACCGTCGTCCACCGTCGTCCACCATCGTGCTCCTCCGTAACGTTTACTGTTGTCGTCGCGCTTCTTCCTCCACCGTACACCGTCTCATTTTTGGTAAGTTTCTTCTTTTTTGCAAGCACAAAATCAATTAATCTCTGTTTAGGGCAAGCACGAAAATAGTTGACATTGATGATAAAAGTGGCTTATAAAGATGATATTGATGATATAAGTAGCTTATAAAGACGAAAATAGCTTATCCCTTTTTTAATATAGTTGACATTGGTTGAAGAGGTGCTTATTATTTTAAGCTCTTTTTGTATATAGTTGACATTGTTGTAGAAGTACTTATTAGTTTAATATCTTTTTGTATATGGTTGACATTGTTTGAAGAAGTGCTTATTATTTTAATCTCTTTTTGAGATTGAGGAAATGCTTATTATTTTAATGGGAATAGCTTATTATTTTAATCTCTTTTTGAGATTGAGAAAGTGATTATTATTTTAATCTCGTTTAGTTTGATTTGTTAGTACACGTTTAGTTTGAGATTAAAGAAGTGTTTATTAATAGTTATAGCTTGGAAAGTTCGTGTTTAGAAATATTGTGTGGCTTATTTGTGAATAGCGTGCGATAGTAGAATAACATATCGGTGGTACGGTTATTTAACGACATTCTAAGGTATTTTATTTTGTTTTCCTTAATAAGTAGGAAACCCATGGATAAAAAATGGATGTTTGCCGATCGATTGACCAAAGAGTATGAGAATGGGGTTACAAAATTCGTTAAGTTTGTTGTTCAACACGTTAAAGACCCCAGTCGAATGAAATGTCCTTGCTTGGATTGTTGTTATATTGGTAAGGTTTACGCAGATAGATTGAAATTGCATTTACTGAGGCATGGAATTGATCGAAGTTATTAGTGTTGGAAATTTCATGGTAAGAAAATTAACGAGAATGTTGAACCGAGTGGGAAAAGTAATACGACCTAAGCTTCTAACGACAATGACACGAAAACATGCGATTGTGATCGAGTCAAAGAGATTGTAGAAGCACTTGAAGAAGATCTTCATGATTGTCCTAAAATGTTTGAGAGGTTGGTAAGCGATGCAGAGAAACTGTTGTATAAAGGTTGCACTAAATTCACAAGACTGTCTGCGGTCTTAAAGTTGTACAACTTAAAGGCGGGCAATGGATGGTCGGATAAAAGTTTCATAGAGTTGTTGTCCGTTATGAGAGAAATTCTACCAGAGAATAATGTTCTTCCTAATCGAACCCATGAGGCAAAAAAAAGTGTGCTCTATTGGCATGAGCTATAATAAGATACATGCTTGTCCAAGCGATTGTGTTTTGTTTCGAAACGAATATGCATCGTTAACTGAGTGCCCTAAATGCGGTTTGTCTCGATATTAGAAACAATTGTCTCCAACAAAAGTCTTATGGTATTTTCCAATAATTTCGAGATTTAGGCGCATGTTTCGTAGTGAAACCGATGCAAGACACCTGACTTGGCATGCAGATGAAAGAATTATTGATGGAAAGTATCGACATCCGGCTGATTCACCACAGTGGTCAAACACTGATAATGATTATCCTGACTTTGGAGAAGAAGAAAGAAACCTTCACTTGGAATTATCTACTGATGGAATGAACCTGCATGGTCTTCAAAGTATCTCACATACCACATGGCCTATGATTCTTATGATTTATAACCTACCTCCATGGCTATGTATGAAGCGTAAGTACATGATGTTATCTATGTTAATCTCTGGGCCTAAACTGTAGAAGCAAGCTTCTCAAATAATATTTTGATGATAACAACAAATCCATCAAGTCTTGAAAGCAAGCAAAAAGGATCGTTCAAGCTTCACTAAAAAAATCTCCATAAATATAAGATTTCTCTTTGGAAGGTATAATTCATTTCTCATGAACCAATAATGTTTATTAAGTGTTCAACTTAGGATGCACTCACACTTGTTATTGTCTAAAATAAATCATTGTGCATGCCTTGTTACTGATCTTAAAACTTAAAAGATTTTTCTGGTTTTTGATCAAGTAACCGGTTACCCGTGGGGTAGTAACCGGTTACTTCAGCCCTTTTCTGAAAACTATTTTATACGTTACAACAAGTAACCGGTTACCCATGGGGTAGTAACTGGTTACCACTATTCAAATTCCAGAAATTAATTTATTCAAATTTTTAAATTATGTCTCTTGTTTTTCAAATTGAAATGAGACATCCCTTCATATTTTGTACATTTTCCAAGAGGTGTCTTGTATCATATTTAAACTATTTTGTATAGAATTTTTGAGACACCTCCTACACAATTTTCATGAAACATTTTCTTACTCAAAAATCTCAAACTTTCTAAAAGTGCACTAAATTCAATTGTTTACAAAGTTAAACTTTTCATACACTTTAGTGAACACTTATATCCCTTGTTTGTGAGTGAGAAATATAAAATGAGAAGATCAACATTGCTTGATATTACAAGACTTCAACATTTCTACATTTCATTATATTTAAAGAATTATTTCTTGTATTGACTTGTGATCCAGTATTGTTGGACACAAGGGTTAGTGTTTGCAAGAGGATTGTTCTTGCACACTGTTTGATGTATAGTTGTTAGATAGTAGGCCTCACCGGTTTATGGTGCGATAGGTTGTACAATTTAAAACTATAGTGAAAATATCTTACGAGGTGTAAGGGGACTGGATGTAGCTTCGGATTGTGAAGGGTGTTGCACCCTAATTTTTGCCCTAAGTTTTCTTTGCATTTTCATCTGCATCTTGCATATGAACAATATCGCACTGGTTGCTCGGTACTTTTCGGGTTAGGTTTATGCCTCGCAGGGGATCACTGTTGTCTTTAATTACTTTATTTGTTTATGTTTACTAACCATTAATCAAAATTAAAAAAAATGTTGTTCCCTTTTTCTAACCTTTTTCAGGAAGAGGAACCATTGAAAATGCCAAAAATAGCAGTCCTGCAGCTCGAGCGAAATTTCACAGAACAAAAGTCGAAGTTGATCCGTGAATAATCCAAATTTATCTGATCGAGGATTTCCCAAGTTAATTGATTCACTCAAAGGATTTCCAAGGATCATATGTTTACTTCTTCGATGTACAACAAGAATCGGGCCAAAACAACCAAGCAACCATGTTTGAATAAAAATTCAAATTTCAGCTTGGTTAACCGGTTAACCAGTGAGGAATTTGAATTCTTTATTCAAATTCAACACCCTTAGATCATTTATTTAATTAGAATATTCTAGATGCATTGGTTTCTGATTTCTCTACATCACTTTGATCATTTCCTACCATAAACCCTAACTAATCACCACTCTTTTCCATTTCCCACCAAATTTTCAATTACCAAACCTAAATTCAAATTAACAAAGCAAGCTTCATCCCACGAAATTTCCATACCTAAGTCCTTTAAATAGGACCACAATTTCATTCATTCAACAAGCTTTAGAGAGCCAAATTCACCTTGAAAAAATTTCAACAAGCTTTTGATAGCCACAAAACCTCTTGCAAATTACTCCCCCAACACCAAAATTCTCAAAATCTCACTTTCTTTCTTTTGAATTTATCAAGAATTCACATTGAATTCTTGATTAACTTGAGCTAAACCTTCATCCTTTCATTCTCTTGTTCATCAATTGCAGTAGATCTAGCTTGGCTTGGTTCAATTTGAAGAAGTGACTTTGGTAATTCCTCTCCTTCCACAAACCCATACTCACCATCAACCATTCAAGATGTAGATCTTTGGTTCCTTTGATTCTAGATCCTTTGGATCTTTATTCGTTATTTGATTGCAGGGATTCCACTGTATTTTGGTTTTAAAATTCGTGCAAATTCAGATCATGATCATTAAATATTTTGAAAGAGTTTTTGAAATGGATCAATGTTGAATTTTTGCATATTTTCTGTTGTTGCTTCAGCATTAACCGGTTAACCATATGCGTTAACCGGTTAACGCAAGTCAGAATTAAATTTTTGGCTTGTTTAAAGCCCCTTTTTGTTTCCTCTTTCTTCTTCTTCTTCCTCCTTTTTATTCTTTCCTTGGGAAGCACTTTTGGGAGTGATTTCTCCTTAATTTCAATGAACTTTGGATGTAGAATAGAGTAGTTAATGTTCATTAATTCAAAACTACCTTTAAGTGGATTGTTCAATTCATTTAAGGTACTTTGCATCAGTGATACATTTTCATGCTTGAATCCACCAAGATGAGTGATTGAACTTAAGGATGGAAGAATACTATGAGTGTGACTCAATTTGGTATTCACCTTTAGTTTTGTGCGGTATTGCGTCCGGATAGCGATTTACATATCGTTTATCTCGCATGCATTAACACTAACATTATGCACCTTAATTAGTGGTGGTCGGCCTCATTTGTAGGGTAATTACTTCGTAAATTACTCGACGATTGCTTAACATAGACCTAAATGTGTCCCGACTTCGGAATAAAAATCTACTTGGGTACTTTCACTTTCGTGGACCGGATCTCTTGTAAGATGGTAAGCGGATCCGGGTGCCTTCGATTTTTGGTTACACTTTCTTTTTGGTTGTGGTTGATTAAGTTCACCATACCATTATTATGTGAATATTATTATGCTATTATTATCAATATTTTATATTCTTGCACTTTAATTTCTTTTGTTACTAACATTTAATTTCTTACACTTTTATTGCCTTTATTCTATTTTGCTTTATTCATCCATATCATGTTTATTATTTGTTCTTATTATTTTTATGTTTATTTTCCTTTTGTCCATTTGGACACAAAAACATTAATCAATGATTAAACTTATAAAAGACCTGTGACTTTAATTTGTGGACTTTTGGTTACTATCCTTGGCATTGGAATGGAGATTTTGGACTTAGATTTTAGGATCCCTTCCCATTGCTTTGATCTTCATGAAGTTCGATTTAGCCTTTATTTGGCCATTTGCTAGCTTATAAGGATGGAACTCTTATGCTCATAATTTGGAATGTCATCAAGTTTGGTTAGATCTTTCTTCCCTTATCTCCTTAATTTCTTTTTTTAGGATAGTTCCTTCATCTCCTCCCATTCTTTAATTTTCAAAACCTTCTCCTTTTTTCAAAAGATTCTTTTTTTAAATCATCACCTCTTTAATAAACCAAAACCTTGACTTTTGTCAAGTGGCTTTTACTCTTTTTCTTTTCTTTTAAAATCAATGAATCTAATCATGTTGACCTTAATTCAAAAATAAAAAGAATCAAACTTATTCAAGTTGTTTTGTGCCTTTGTGCACTTTTGTTTTCTTCTTTTAAAAAGTGATGATTATGAGTCATTATTCTTTTGTCGGGTGCAAGTCTCTCAATCTCCATGGTTGTAGTTTGATGTAATTGAGTCTCTTGTCATTTGTGGGGGTTTAGTGGCATACTCGTCGATTTTATCCGAGTTGGCGCCCTCCCCATAATGATGTATGAGTTCATGTCTTCATTCTCATGGTAGATTTGTTAGGCTATCCACTTGAAGATGACAAATTATCTTCACTTGATAAAATTAATCATAACCCACCCTTTTTCACTATTTGTACCACGAACTACGGGGTTTTGATCTTGCATTGCACTTTGTGGGTACGTAGGTATGAGGTGGTAAACCTCTCCAAACACAAAAATATTAAAAAATAATTTTTTCTCTCACCTCTCCACTCTCATTTTTACAAACCATTTTCAAACCAAAAGTAGTAAATTTTTCAAAGGGCTCCCGTGGAGTACCACATACATTTTGGTTGCGTAAAACCTTTCCATTTTGTAACATATCCCCTTACCTGTTTCTCTGTTGTGTTTCTTTAGCTTTTTGCTTTTAGATTCATTAGGATTTATTCGCTCTTTTTTCCTTTTCCTCTTGGAATAAAATAAAAGCGCAGTGACGACTCTGTTACTTTGAGTTAAGTTAACCAACAACTCACAGTCATGTTTTTACTGCTACAGAAAAAGGGCGAATCTGCTGGGGAGTAATCTCTTAGTGGATTCGGCCTACTTTGATTTATTTATTGCTTTGGTTTGATTTGTTTGTTACTTGCTTGTTTTGTTTTAGTTTTTGTGATCCTCTGTGAGTGAGATAGATTCTAACCCGGATCTGAGTTGAACTTATGATAGGACGGCGATATTCGAAGCGATAAGCGTAGGAGTAGTCCAAAGCTATATCAATTTGATAATCTCCACTCGGTTAGGCTCTCTTGGATTATCAATGTCATGATGAGTAATCATACGTGGCATTATTTTCCGACCTTGAGCTGATCATACTGAGGACCGTAGAACCCTTAACCCATCCAAGCCAATTTAGGAACGTAGTGCGGAAACCATCTGAGTGTAAACCTAAGGTGGTTGTCACGTGATACTACACTCAGACGAGGTCTATTTTAAGAATTTTATCGGTTGGGGAGTAATCCAACATACCGATGATATTCTAAAGATGGTTGTTAACTCCGGGCACCTCCGTTAGCACCCTTTATCGGTATGGGGAGTAATCCAACATACCAATGAAGACAAAAACTTAGTACTTATCTGTGTGGGTTAGTGTTCTGTTACCTTGACTTCATGCTCGTGACTCAGAACCTAAACCCGTGTGCGTTGTGTGATCTTGTTTGTGGGTGTTGCATACATGCCATCATACATTCATGAGCATTGTTCTTGAGATTTCAAGGGACTCATAAGGAAATTTTGCAAAAATTTCAGATGTCTATGGTTATGAATTTTGAAAGGAGGAACACAAAGAAGTACACCTTCAAGAATCCTAATATAGTAGAGCTGAGAAAGCTAGGAGCATTGGTGATTGACACCCAGGAGTTCCGGAAGTGTTATGGAAAGCTCTTGTTTATTTTGGATACGGATGTACTAGAGGGGATTCTCCCTACCTTAGCTCAGTTTTATGATCCGTTGCATCATTGTTTCACCTTTCCAGATTATCAACTTGTGTCGACTTTAGAAAAGTACTCTCATTGGATGGGTCTACCTATTTTGGACAAAGAATTTCTTTTCAGTGGTTTAGAGAAGGAGCTTACAATCAAAGTCATCGCCAAAGCCCTTTTTCTCAAGGAGTCTGATCTTAATGGGAAGTTTCTTCCAAAAGGGAGTGTTCGTGGTATTAATGCTAAGTTCTTAATGGGGAAAGCGTCTACTTCACTTACATTGGGTCATAAGGATGCATTTGAGGCTATTCCCGCTTTGCTCATTTATGGGATTGTCTTGTTTCCTAACTTAGATGGTATTGTGGATGAGAATGCCATTCAGATTTTCTTGAAGAGGAATCCGGTACCTACTTTACTTGGAGACATGTATTATGCTTTTCATTATAGGACCTCCAAAGGTGATGGAGAGATTGTGTGTTGTGCGCCTCTTCTCTATAGGTGGTTTATTTTGCACCTACCAAAGTCCGACGTCTTCAAGGATAATTGAGAGAAGCGAAGATGGTCTCAAAGGATTATGTCTATTTCTCATAAGGATATGAATTGGTATTGTTCCCATTATGATACTGGAGTGCTTATTGACAGTTGTGGAGAGTTTCCTAACGTACCTCTTCTATGTACACGTGGGGGAATTAGTTACAACCCTATTCTTGCTAGGCGACAGTTGGGATATTGTTTGAAGGACATACCAAACAACCTTTCCTTATCCCGTTTCTTCTTTCTTAATGGTGTAGATCATGTAGAAATGAAGAAAAGGATTGCTCATTCTTGGTATGCGGTTCATCGGAAAGAGAAGGATCAATTGGGAAGACAACACCTTGCTCCCTCCGAGTGTTACATCCAGTGGGTTCGATCTAGGGCTTCCAAGCTCAAGATGCCTTATCCATCCAAGGAGCCTTTTTTTCCTATACTACCATTGTCCGCTTTTCGTCCTCCTGTCGATGAGAAGGTTTCTCTTTAAGAAGAGTTGGACAAGATGAAGAAATAGAAAGAAGAATGGCTACTTGAGAAGACGGTGATGCAAGAGCAACTGAAGGAGAAGGATGATCTCATTGAGTTACTTGAGCGGCGTGTTACGAAGAGGCCAAGAGAGGATTTATTTTCCTCTAGTACTCCATCTACCATTCCTCCTACATCCGGTGCTTGGAAGTCCATTATTGATCAGTTGGTGAAGGATAAGGAAGACATGGAGAATCGGTACAAGAAAGAGATTAAGAGGATTCACATGAAGTACCAGCCGGGATTCAGATCTTCTTCGGATGTGATCCCCTAGGCCTAGTTTACGTTTTCTCTCATGTATTAGGATTGTTGAGGCTTGTACTTCATTTGTAATCCTTACTTTGATTTTAATGAGAATAGGTTTTTAAGTACTTCAAAAAGTGTTTCTTTATAAATATTGCAATTTATCTTATAGTCCTTTGGAATCTTTGCATTTGCATACTGTAACACGGTGGGAGAACTGACTTTGGTTAAATGTTGCGGATAGCAAGAGTCGTCACCAACTTTTATTTTATCCAAAAGGAAAGGACATAAAAGAACAGGAAAGACCTTAAAAAGATTTTGAGTTCGGGGGGTAGGTTATACAAAGGGAAGGTATTAGCACCCTTTATATCCATGATTATCCATGGGCTCTTAGTTACTTAGCTCACTTAAATTGTTTTTGAAGAGTGTAGTGTGTGATTAGAATTTTCTAAGTACTTTATAATGATCCTCGTATGGATGTATATAAAGACTTTGTTTTGAAAATTTGTTTGAAATGTGGTGTAAAGAGTATTTTGAAAGGTGTGAGCAAGTAATTAAGAGGAACCTACCCTATATTATGTCTTTACTGTTCTTATATATTCTTTCAATGGTAAGACTATCCCTATTATTAAGGAATAGGTAGTCATTACCTTGGATGTTATAAGGGACATGTATAGGGACAATCTGAATGTAGGCAACTGCAAGGTATCTTTAGCAATACGTAGGGACTTATCATCTTTTATTCGGAGGGACAAGATCATATATCGTAGGCAACCTCGAAGGGACTTGATCTTATAAACTGAAGGGACTTGATGATATTTATGAAGGGACTTTGCTTAAGACACCTTACTTGACCTTAGAAATAGGCAACATGAGAGGTAACCCTAGAAAGTGTAGGATGGCGATCAAAGATCGACTTACGTGTGTGAGTGTTCATGTTCAAATATTTATCTTTTTAAACTAGTTATTCTAAATCAATTTTAATAACCAACATGTTAGGCACACCCTAGAATTACTAACCATACAGTTAATATATTTACAATAAAAATAAAGTAAAAATATAAACCTAAACTATTACAAAGCTTTGGGATAGTTACAATATAATCGAGAAACATAAATAATGATAAATAATAATAAACAATAATAATCAATAATAATAAGAGGGAATATAAATGGTTAGAAAATAAAATAAGAGGAAATAAGAAATTAGCAAAATAAATTAATATTAGGAGGTATTTTAAATATTTTAATAAGGAAAATAGTATTTTAATAATAATAATTAAATTATATACATATTTAATAAATAATAAATAATTAATTATGATTTACAAAAATATTAAGTTAAATTCTAAAGTTAAGAAAATATTAGAATTAGGGTTAGGGTTAGAACAAATTAGGGTTAGGGTTATAATTGTGAAAATTAGGGTTTTACTTATTAATTTATAAAATAAATCAATTTATTAACAATATATATATATATATATATATATATATATATATATATATATATATATATATATATATATATATATATATATATATATATATATTTAATAATATGAACATATAATAAAATAAATATGAATAATTTGATTTTTTGAGAAAATAATTTGAATTGAAAAAATATAAGTTTTTATAAAGAAAATAATATATACATTTATTTTATAAATTTATTATTTAAAGAATTAATTGAATTAAATAAATAAAACAAAAGAAATAGTGAAAATAAATGAAAAAAAAACATACATGGGGCTGGGATTCGAACCCAGGCCCTAGGCTTTGCAAACACAAGACCAGCAGCATCACCACCAGGCTAGGCGCGCGCTGGTGCTTACATAGGAGATCAATTTGTTTTATTGTTAACCTGCATAAATTCTGAAAAATAAAACAAAATAAAATGGCCTGGGGAGGATTTGAACCCAGGACCATCAATATCACATACGCGCACACAAACCAACTGAGCTACTACTACACATTCAACATACCAACAACAAACAAACATTATATTTTAAAATAACTTTTTGAATTAAGTTTCGGCGCCATCTGAACTTCATCTTCCCCAAATTTCCTGCGAAAATTCCTGCGTTTTTCTCTACGATTTTACCTACGGGTTCTTCCATATTTGTGACTTGCGAATCTCAAACAGCAAGCAAATGGTACAATTTCATCAAATTGATTATGCCAATGAAATCCTTAAGGTTCATACAAGCTATCCACGTTCTTTAAATTCATTTATATTTAGTTTTTTGGGAAACCCTAATCTGGAACCCGAAACCCTAACAATGGTGTTTCACGATTCAGGTCATGAACCTCTGATCTAATGGTCTAGAAAGCATCCTAAGATCATTACAAACACAAAACAATCATTAGAATCAATTGATAATTCATAAAAGTATGGAATCAAAAAAGACATTGTTCTTGAATAAGAATGATTCAGTTAGGGCATATGATGATGTTTTAGATGATGAAAATGATGCAAATAGCTTCAATGAACATCCAGGAAGGTATTGCAACCTTCAAAACCTCTTGATATGGCCTCTAGCAAAGAATCTGAATGTAAGCTTTTTGGTGAATTTTTTAAGTTTGATCCTTGTCTTAGAGGCTGCAATTTTCGTCCCTTAGCATTGTGATGTCTTCATGTATATGTAATGAGTGTAATTAGGTCAAAAAATCACATCCCACTTTGGACTTTTTGGGTAACTTGAGATTGAAGAAAGATATGCTTCAAAATATTGAAAAAATTTGATATCTTCTTACTATTTTTGGTTGATCTGATCTTATATGATTTCAATCATCTCTAAATGGCCTTTAAGAATTTCTAGAACAAAAATCAAATCAAATATTGAGACTTTTATATTTTATTTTGATTTAAAATGATTTTTAATGTATAAAATCATAATAAATAAAATAAAATGAATAAAAATTTGAATAAATGATTTTTAATTCGTGCATGATGTCATGGTAGTGATTGGGTCATAAAAATGCAAGCCCATTTGGAGAAATTTGACTCTAAGGTCCCATTTGCTTCATAAACCTCTCAAAAATTTTCCAACTTTGCAAAGGCATAAGTCCCTCAATTTTAAGGCTATGAAGGTGTTCTTGGACATTTTGGAAAGCTTAAAGAGTCGTATAACAAACCTCTTTGGTCTCATGTCCATATCGTTTACTATTCTCAAGTTATGCTCTTTGGAAGATGTTGACTTTTTGTTGACTTTTAAAATGACCTATAATGTCTTAGCTCATACCTTCCAAATGAAGCATTTTTGGGCTTGGCTTGTGAGACACAAAGTTGTAGAGAATTCAATTTCCTTCAAAATGAGCTTTAGGTGGAAAATATTTGATGAAGCATGTGAAAGTTATGACTGGTCAAAGTTCAGTTGACTTTTCCTATGAAAACCCTAATTTAGAAACTCCTGATTCTTGATGATCTAAAATCTCCGTGATGAATCATGATTAACCCTTGATCAAATGATGAACTTTACTTCATATACTTGATGTTGGCAAAAAAATCATGAAGTTTGACTTTGGTTTGACCACAGTTGACCTCAGTTTTACTTTTTAACCACTTTGATTGATTTTTGCATATCTGATCATCTGACTGAGCAAACCTTTTGGGAAAGCCTTGAAACTTGACATAGGGATTCTTGAAGACATATAAGATTCTATAAAGCTCACTGGAAGCCTTGTAAGTCTATTTAGCCTGATGAAACCCAAAACTCTAGTTTAGGATGCATTGCTTAGGAGGATGCATTGTCTGAGGGGATTGTCAATCTTTCTGACTAATTGTGAACCTTGTGAACCTCTTGAGATACCTTGTGAACCTTGTGAACCTCTTGGGACACCTTAGTACACAATGTCTTGTCTAGGTGAGGGCAAATTTCGGGGTGCAACAGCTGCCCCTGTTCAATTTTCTAAAACCTGAGGGGTTAGATTGACATATGTGCCATTCGTGACCTGGAAGGTTGAAGGGGATTGAACACAAAAGCCCAAAAATTTGCACTCGCCGGTGCGTAAAGTAACACTGATAATTGGTTGTATATGCTTGAGTGGGCTTGAAGATGCCACTTGGAAGAACTGGAGATGGGCTTATAGATGCCATCCATAATATCTGGAGGTGATAATATCTTGATGTTGATACTGAATATCAGTACTAGGTCTTTGTATAGGCCGTCTCTGAATCGTTTATGAAACATGGTTTGAGTTGAATGCTAGCACTAGATCTTCGTATAGATCGTCTCTGCATTATCTCTAGGGAAAAAGAATATCCTTCATTAAGTGGCAGGGCTTAGATCTTCGTATAGATCGTCTTTATACCATATCTAAGAACATACTTTAATTTGAGTATCAGAACCAAATCTTCATGGTGATCTTTTTCTGAATTAAGTATCAGCACTAGACCTTCGTATAGATCGTCTCTGAACTGTTTTGAGTTGTTTGAATAAACCAGTAGAAATAAATCTTCGTAACGATTATCTCTTCTGGAAATATCCTGGATTAGGTAATAGATCTTCGTATAGACCGTTTACCTACCATCCAAGGATAAAAGAATATTAGGACTAAATCTTCGTGACGATTATATCCCTTGGAAATATCCTGGATTAAGCACCAGATCTTCGTATAGACCATTTATGTACCCCTCCAAGGACAACTTGAGTATTGATCATCAGAAATGAATCTTCGTAGCGATCATCCATGAATTAAGTATCAGCACTAGATCTTTGTATAGATCGTCTCTGAACTGTTGTGAATTGTTGATAGTATTTTATCTGCATATAACCATCCTGCAAGGAAAAGGTTAGTTTATGCAATATGTATGCATGTATGGCATGATATACTTAAGTAAATGTATTATGCATTTATGGATATGTTATGGTATGATGTAAATGATGTATGTATGAATCATGCAGCCTGAAGCGTCTGGATATCTTTGTATAACAACTGTTGGCTAGGGAAAATAGATCCTGATTCGTTACTGAAGAACATGAGAACCTCGTTCCCGTCTTGTTCGATAGTATAGTATTTATAACCTCCCGTCTTTGTTCGCCGTACTTCTATTGAAGGAATAAGTTCTTGAGTATCCGGACTTAGGATAAAAGAGATGGACATAAATTCAAAGGGAGATGTAACTCGAAGTATCTATAATGATAGATTTGCCCTGCTGGGGATTTGTAGTTGTCTGGTGGGGATGAACCGGCGAAGCTTCGTTGAACTCCTACCCTCGTTCGTCCTTAGTAAATACTATTACTGCATTTTATGCATTTCTGGTAAACATCAATCATATTCAAAAGCATACATACATTCAAACACAACCAATGGACGTTTTCGCTTAGGTAAATAGGGTAAAAGTAAATCTGGATTCAAAGACGAGATTTTATTTATATTATAAAGTGACCTATATACAGGCAAGTCTGTACAAGGAAACAGAAATCCTAGTAAGAGGAATTCGTCGTAAAAGATTTTACAAACAAAGAAAACAGCTATGTGAGAAATAATCCTATTGAGTTTCAGTTCCACTATTGTCATTATCTTCAAGCATCTCATCTTCTGCTATTGAGACGGAAATGATTGGATTGATCTTTTATCTGTTTGAACTTGAGTTAGGTAGCACCACCAGTTGAAGTTACATGAGTGATCCAAACGAGACATAGTCATACGCTTTAATCCCTAACTTTTTCCTGGATTGCCCTTTCAGGTTTTCAATCCACCGGGATACCCTTTTTTGCCCAAGCCGCCTTTTCAGGTTTTCGACTTGCCGGGTGTACACTTTTATATATATATATATATATATATATATATATATATATATATATATATATATATATATATATATATATATATATATATATATATATCCCTAATTTTTGCCCGAACCCTTTTGGTTCGCTGAGATGCCCTTATTTTTGCCTAGGCCAGTCAACCTAGCGGGTCTCTTTTTATGCGTAGTATTTTTTAACTATGTATGCGTTTACGGGCTGTGGGAAGTCTTCACCATCCATAGTAGTAAGCATCATGGCACCTCCTGAGAATACCCTCTTGACTAAAAATGGTCCTTCGTATGTAGGAGTCCACTTGCCCCTAGGATCACCCTGTGGTAATATGATACGCTTGATTACCAAGTCACCAGCCTGATATACCTTTTGCTTAACCTTCTTGTTAAAAGCTTTGATCATCCGTTTCTGGTACATCTGACCGTGACAAACAGCTGCCAGCCTTTTCTCATCAATCAATTTTATCTGGTCCATTCGATTCTGGATTCACTCATCTTCATCCAAGCCTGCATCCTTCATGATTCTTAAGGAGGGGATCTGAACTTCAATGGGCAGAACTGCTTCCATACCATAGACTAAGGAGAATGGGGTTGCGCCTGTTGAAGTACATATTGTAGTACGATAACCATGAAGAGCAAATGGTAACATCTCATGCCAATCCTTGTAAGTAACAGTCATCTTCTGTAGAATCTTCTTAATGTTCTTATTAGCAGCTTATACTACCCCATTCATTTTTGGACGATACGGAGAAGAGTTGTGATGCTTAATCTTGAACTGCGTGCAGAGATCAGTAATCATGGTATTATTCAGATTAGAGCCATTGTATGTGATAATCCTTTCAGGGATGCCATACCTACATATGAGATTATTCTTAATGAATCGAGCCACCACATTCTTAGTAACAGATGCAAACGAAGCAGCCTCCACCCACTTTGTAAAGTAATCAATGGCAACCAGGATGAAATGATGCCCATTAGAAGCAGTAGGCTTGATTTCACCAATCTTATCTATGCCCCACATAGCAAAAGGCCAAGGAGCAGTCAACACATTCAATGGAGCTGGAGGTATATGCACTTTATCAGCATAGATTTGGCACTTGTGACATATTCTGGAATGTTGATAGCAGTCAACTTCCATGGTAGACCAATAGTAACCTGCTCTCAATATCTTCTTTGCCATGGTATGACCACTAGAATGAGTGCCAAAGATCCCATCATGCATGTCTTCCAAAATCTCTGTTGCTTCCTTCTTATCCACACAACGAAGCAAAGTTGAATCATGATTGCGCTTGTACAAAATTCCATTACTCAAAAAGAACTTAGCAGAAAACCTCCTCAGAAATTTCTTATCTTTGACAGATGCCCCTTCAGGGAACTCCTAAGTTTCAAGATATTTTTTCACTTCATAGAACCAAGGTTTCTCCTCTCCTCCTTCAGTATCAATCTCATTGCAGTATGCACGCTTCTCAAATCTATCAATAATAATCTTGGGAGCTTCATCATCCCAGCTAATCTCAAACATAGATGCCATGGTGGCTAATGCATCTGCCAACTGATTTTCTCCTCGTGGAATATGTCCAAAGGTAATCTCTTCAAAATATGGGATCAAAGACAACACATGCTCTCTGTAAGGAATAAGATTTTCATGCTTGGTATCCCAATCTCCTTTAATCTGACTTACTACCAGGGCTGAATCTCCATATACGTCCAGGAACTGAATCTTCATCTCAATGGCAGCTTTGATACCCATGATACATGCCTCATATTTAGCCATGTTGTTGGTACAATAGAAACAAAGTCTTGCAGTAATCGGGGTATGACAACCTTTAGGGGAAATGATCACAACACCAACACCATTACCAAGTGCATTAGAAGCTTCGTCAAAAACCATAGTCCATCGGGATCCTTGTTCAGGTCCGTCATATTGTCCAGGTTCTTTGGTAATAATCATAATGTCTTCATCTGGGAACTCAAAACTCATTGACTGATAATCATCCACTACTTGATGAGCCAAGTGATCATCTACAACACTTCCTTCAATGGCCTTCTGAGTAGTGTACTGTATATCATATTCTGTTAAAATCATTTGCCATCTCGCTATTCGTCCGGAGAGAGCAGGTTTCTCGAATATGTACTTGATTGGATCCATCTTTGAAATCAACAAGGTAGTATGAGTCAACATATACTGTCTTAGTCGGCGAGCAACCCATGCCAAAGCGCAACAAGTTTTCTCGAGCAGTGAGTATCTTTTTTCACAGTCGGTAAACTTTTTGCTAAGGTAGTAGATTGCCTGCTCTTTTCGACCAGACTCGTCATGTTGCCCCAACACACACCCCATTGAGTTGTCTAATACTGTTAAGTACATGATCAAGGGTCTTCCATCAACTGTTGGCATCAAGATTGGAGGTTCTAGAAGATATCTCTTGATTTCATCAAAGGCTATCTGGCACTCGTCATTCCATTCCATCACCTGATCTTTCTTCAGTAACTTGAAGATTGGCTCACAGGTAGCAGTTAACTGGGAAATAAATCTTGCAATGTAATTCAATCGTCCCAAGAAACCTCTAACTTCCTTCTCAGTATGGGGATCTGGCATCTCTTGTATGGCTTTCACTTTTGCAGGATCTACTTCAATACCTTTTCCACTGACAATGAAACCCAGGAGTTTACCAGATCTAACTCCAAAAGTACATTTGTTTGGGTTCAATCTCAACTTGTATTTCTTCAACCTTTCAAACAGCTTATGCAGATGATCAAGGTGTTGTTCTTCATTCTAGGACCTGACTATCATATCATCTACATATACCTCTATCTCATGATGAATCATATCGTGAAACAAAGCCACCATAGCACGCTGATATGTTGCCCCGGCGTTCTTCAAACCAAATGGCATCACTTTATAACAAAAGGTGCCCCACTGTGTAACAAATGTAGTCTTCTCCATATCTTCAGGTGCCATCTTGATTTGATTGTAACCAGAGAAACCATCCATGAAAGACAATACCTTATGTTGAGCAGTGTTGTCTACCAGAACATCAATATGAGGAAGTGGAAAGTGATCTTTAGGGCTAGCCTTATTCAAATCTCTATAATCCCCACACATGAGTACCTTTCCATCTTTCTTAGGTACTGGTACCACATTTGCAACCCATTGAGGATAAGAAGTCACAGCTAAGAACCCTGCATCAAACTGTTTCATCACCTCTTCTTTAATCTTTTCTGACATTTCAGGACGCATGCGACGGACCTTCTGCTTCTTCGGACGACAATCTTCTTTTACTGGTAAACGACGAACCACAATGTCTGTATCTAGCCCTGGCATATCTTCATAAGACCAAGCAAAGATCTCCACATAATCACGTAACATCTGAATTAGTTTGCTCTTAACACCATCTTCTAGTTCAGCCCCTATCTTGACCTCTTTCCTGTTTTCTTAAGTTCCCAGATTCACAACTTCGATTGGCTCTTCATGTGGCTGTATAGCTTTCTCTTCTTGTTGTAATAACCTAGCAAGCTCTACAGGTACTTCACAATCTTCCTCCTTTCCATCTTCAGCTTAATAGATCGGATTCTCGAAATTATAATGGGCAATAGTAGAACTGTTATCAATAGGATCCAGAGTGGATGAGGATCTGCATTTTAGTGATGTGGGTGTGTGTAAGAACACATAGTTGATAAACAAAAATAAAAATAAAATAAAGACTAGGAGCACAATATTTACGACAACGAAACGTCCATTGATTTTTATTGAATGAAGTATGCAAATGAAATGACATCCCGAAACAAGCATACCATTGTGCCCCAGGTAAGACACAAGGCTTAAAAGTTTAATTGTTTTAAAATTACAAACTTAGAATAAAAACACAGTAATAGTATTTACTCCTGACTAAAGGAGATAGGAATGACGTCTTCGGTCTTCCAATTGTTGAGCCCATCACCCATGGTAGGAAAGATCCAATCATCCAGGTTGTAATCTTCACTATAGTCACCCACAACATTGATTTGATCTTTTATGACCCCTTGATTAGTGATACGAACAGCCTTCTGGGATTCTGCAGTGAAACCCAAACCAAATTTGTCAGACTTATAAGGGATGTCAGGAAGCTGACCCCAAATAGTACAACCACCTTCTTCAACCACAGCTCTAGCATCTTTAAGGGAGACCATTGTAGGAGGTACTCTGGTAACCACATGAACTCTTTTAACAACAGGGGGAGCTTCAGTAGCAGGAACGACCCAAGGAGCTACCTCAAATGTCTGGCAAGGAGTCTCAACATATTCACCCTCCACCTCAACATATTTAAAAGTATTCACATGACTGACCATATATTCTTCTTCACCATAAACAGTGACAATCTTTCCTTTCACCGGATATTTCAACTTCTGATGTAAAGTGGAAGTCACAGCACCTGCCCCATGGATCCAGGGGCGCCCAAGAAAACAGGAGTACGCTGGATGAATATCCATTACATAGAAAGTAGAGTCGAAGACTTGAGAGCCTACTTTGATCAGGAGATCTACTTCTCCATGTACCACTCTTCTTGAGCCATCAAAGGCCCTCACTACTACATTACTTTGTCTTAACACAACATCCTCAGGACTGAGCTTGTCCAGAACCTCTTTGGGGAGTACATTTAATGAAGAACCATTGTCCACCAGCACATGAGACAAGGTAGTGCCCCTACATTCAATGGAGATATGCAAAGCTCTGTTATGGTTTCTCTTGGAAGGAGTCAAGTCAGCATCAGAAAAGCTTAACCCATTATCATAAGTCAGATGTGCAACACAATTCTCAAATTGATCCACAAAAATCTCATTTGGCACATGATCAGTCTTCAAGAACTTGATTAAGGCTTTAGCATGAGCCTCAGAACACAGCAACAAAGATAACATGGAGATTTTGGAGGGAGTATGCCCCAACTGGTCAACAATATCATAATCACTCTTGCGAATGATCTTCAGCACTTCTTCCATTTGTTTAGAAAGATTTTCAGCAGTCGGTTCCTCAGCTTGCACAGGTTCAACCATAGGACCTTTGCCCCGAGCATCAGTATTTGGCTCAGAAGTGGAGGTAGTAGTTGGAGTAACTGCACCTTTGGAGGTATTCTGAGAAGAGAAAATTCTTCCACTTCTGGTGATCTTGCTAGATCCAGCAATGTTATCAACATCAAGATTATCATCAGTAACAGGTGCATCAGTCAGAGGTTCTTGCTTGACACCATGGATGTAAACATCAGAACCATAATTCCAGGGTATAGCTTTATCAGAAGTATAAGGAACAGGGTCAGGAGTGGTAATAATCATGGGAGACACTCTAGCTTCAGCAATAGTCTTTACAGGGCCTTCAGCAGTAATTCTGACAGGACCCTTAGAGGTGATCTTGACATGGCCTTTGGAGGTAATCTTCACTGGCACTTTATCAACCATGGCCACATCTTCAAGCTTCGTACTTCGAGTCAGATGTTCACACATACTTTCCACAAAAGGTGTCCTCTCAAATAATATAGTGTAATTGTCCATGAGGCGTTGAATACCATCTTTCAGCTTCCAACAGCTATCAGGTTTGTAGGCACAATAAAAACAGTCTTCATTACAACCTGGAAAGAAACCAGCCTGTACTAGCTTCTTCTTGATAATGGATAAGGGAGTAGTCACATCTGCTACTGAGGAAACATATGAAACTTCATCAACAGCATTAACAGCCTTCTCATGATTGGGCATGGGAGCAATGATCACATTTGGAGTCCCATGAGGGTCAAATTTAATCTCACAGCTTCAATCATATCTTGAATCTTGTTTCTCAACACCCAACAATTGTTGGTGTCATGTCCCGAACTATTAGAATGATAGGCACATCGTGCATTAGGATTATATCAAGGAGAGGAAGCATTAGGATTCTGAGTAGGGTCCTTCAATGTAATGAGTTCCCCTTTCAACATGTGTTGCAAGGCTTGGGCCAGTGAAATGTTGATCTTGGTGAATTGTCTTCTAGGCTTCTGTTGATTGTTTTGTTGTGGCTTTGGTGCTGCAGGAGTAGGATTGGAAATGTGAACTGCTCCCACAGATTGGTGACTCCTGTTACGACTATGTTGACCGTACATAGCATTAGACTCCTTCTTTACACTAGGGGGATTCTTAGCAGTGCTTGATGAAGAGGTACCCACCTGTATCTTACCACTTCTTATACCACTTTCCACACGTTCTCCAGTCATTATCAGCTTAGTGAAACCAGACGATGAGCTTCCAATGAGATGACTATAGAAAGGACCACTCAACGTACTCATAAACATATCCACCAGCTCCCTGTTAGTCAGAGGAGGTTGAACTCTGCCAGCCAGGTCTCTCCATTTTTGGGCATACTCTTTGAAACTCTCCTTAGCACCCATTGACATGCTTTGGAGCTGCATACGAGTAGGTGCTAAATCAGCATTATATTGGTATTGCATGTAGAAGGCCTCAGCAAGATCATTCCAATCACGAATATTAACACTTTCCAGTTGATAGTACCATTCCAACTGAGCTCCAGACAAGCTCTCTTGGAAAAAGTGAATCCATAACTTCTTATCAGCATTATGTGGTTGAATCCTCCAGACATAGGATCTCAGATGCAGCTTAGGACATGAAACACCATCGTACACCACAAAAATAGGAACCTTGAAACCAATAGGTATAACCACTCCAGAAACTAAACTCAGATCTTCAAAATCAAGCCCAAAAGATTTTTGTAGTTCCATAGCATTCATTCTGTCTATCAGCATCTTGTACTTATCTTCACTAGCAGGATCATGATAATAATTTGCTTCAGAATCAGAATCTCCCACAGTATCATGGAGACTACCTCCCTCTTTCTCTGAATTTTCAGACTCAGAATCCTCAATCTGCTCCTTTATCTTGATAGGACCTCTGAACCTTCTTCCCATATTGATAAGGCCTCCTGATCTTCTAGTCTTCTTCTTCTTCTTCTTAGCCAACAGTGTCTTCAACTCATCTTGTCCCTTGGACAAGTTCAGAATCAACTCTTGGAATTGTGCATTCTGAGCCTGGAGATCTTTGACAGTCTGTTCAAGAGCCATTTTTGCTGAAATAAACAGCGAGAAGATAAGATACCTGTTCATAAGAAACCTGCGATGCAATGATATGGTATGTAAATGCGCATGCAATGTTTTCAAGGACCGCAGGATTTAAATTTGTTTAAACGATCAGAAAGTAAAATTTTATCAGTAAACAATAAACTTGTTTGCCTCTTGGGCTTACAACAAAAATGAAATGAATAAAAATATGGGGTTTTAAGTATCCCATGGACGTTTCCTCTTTGTGTTGAGGTATGAGTTGAGATTCCGCTCCTCGTGAAGTTGTTTTGTTAGCTCCAGGATTCTTTCTTGACTTGCTTTATAATGAGTCTTAAAAGTATCTCTTTGCTCCTTCAACTGGATCCAGGACCTTTGTAACTCCTCCATGTCAGTGGGCATGTCTGGATGAAGAATGATATAAGAAGTATCTCCTTCAGCATTAGGCTCCATGGTAACTGGCAGGATAGCGGGATATGGCATCATAAGCATTTGAGCACGTGCTCGTACCCATCTGAGATAAGGTTCCATAGGAATAGTGTACTTTGGTTCCAGAGTCTTGTTGTCAACCTTGTTCACTTTACCCCATGCTCATATAAACCTTTGACGGTAATCTTGAAGATCGTTGTCGTAGTCAAACATAATACTTTGAATAAGAATGTCATGAGGACCATTACTCCGAGCATAACCAAACTGACGTAGAGCTAAAGAAAGGTTGTAAGTAATGCCCCTTCTTATGCCAATGAGTGGCACATTAGGGAATTCCCCACAACGGTCAATGATGGTAACATTCTCCATAGATCTAGAGCACCAATGAATATCTGAATGAGAAAGTGACATAATCCTCTTGGACCACCTGAACCCTTGTTCATTCTTCATCACTGATCGAGGAAGGTGAGAAATAAACCACCTGGACAATAGAGGTATACAACACATCAGAGTTCCTCGTGCCTTCGTAGTACGGGTATGAAGAGAGTGTAAGATGTCTCCAAGTAATGTAGGCACTAGGTTGTGAGTCAGAAATATGTTGATGGCGTGTACGTCTATGAATTGGTCTGGATTGGGGAACAACACTAAGCCATAGATCAATAGGGCTAAGATCTCCTCAAAAGCATCATAACTCATAGCCTTCAAGAACACTTGAGCTTTCTCCATCAATACCTTGGCAAGGATACCCTTAACTCCACTTTTTGTTTCTAGGACAATGTCTGATTTCTTTAAATGTAGGGCTGCAATAATGACTTCAGGTTTAGGCTCCTTCTCTAAGCCTGTGAAGGGTTTCTGGTCCAGGATAGGTATACCCAGAAGCTTGGAGAACTCTTCCATTGTAGGAACACGCTAATAACCGGGGAATGTGAAGTAATGATGTTTAGGATCAAAGAACTAAAATAGGACACTCATCATGTCTTCATTGAACCTGAAGTAACTAGATCCAGTAGGTGACCATGCCTTTTGATGAATTGGGAGTTTTCAGAAACTTGAGAGAACAATTCTTTAAGCTTAGGAGGTATTCCTACAAAGTTGATCCGGATAGTATTCCTACGAGCAGAAGCCATGACCTGCAACAAAGAACAAAGATAAATCCTTTGGTCCTTGAAATGGTTAATGAAAATGCTATGCTTATGATGCATGATGACATGATGTTATGCTCAATCACAAACATGTGGCACACACAAACAAGTCACACAATAGCCCTAGGTTTGAAGGCTTGCATGAGGTTTAAAGGTAAGTACCCTCCCCTGCAGTTTAGTTGGTTCATCCTGTCCTACAAAAAGTAACCAGGTTCTAAGGGATCTCAATATCCTTGATCCTTCCCAAGGGTGGTTGTTCAGTAGGCAACTTACTTGCCAACCAAAACCCTCCAAGTTTAGGATCTCAATGAGTGTAGCATCTAGTATCATCCAACTTCAGTCTTCACCAAAGTCGGTTATCTCACTACTTTTCTAAAGGCCAAGATGGGATGACTAGGATTCTAAAAGTCAGTTAGTGTATTGACAACATATGGCAGCCTCATATTATCCTTAACTTACTTAAGGAACATAAGCACCCACCAAGAAGTCACACTAACTATGGCCACCAGATCAACCATATCGGTATACGCCGTACAGTTTCCTTGATCTATTGCCATTTACCTAAGGTACACTAGATCCGGGTTAGGATCTTTCACACATAAAGCCCAATAGATAAATATAAAGCAAACAAAACAAACAATTTAAAGTGATCTAATTCCTAAGGGTACCCCTCTTTTATTAAATCCCCAGCAGAGTCGCCAGTTCTGTAACACGGTGGGAGAACTGACTTTGGTTAAATGTTGCGGATAGTAAGAGTCGCCACCGACTTTTATTTTATCCAAAAGGAAAGGACATAAAAGAACAGGAAAGACCTTAAAAAGATTTTGAGTTTGGGGGGTAGGTTATACAAAAGGAAGGTATTAGCACCCTTTATATCCATGGTTATCCATGGGCTCTTAGTTACTTAGCTCACTTAAATTGTTTTTGAAGAGTGTAGTATGTGATTAGAATTTTCTAAGTACTTTATAATGATCCTCGTATGGATGTATATAAAGACTTTGTTTTGAAAATTTGTTTGAAATGTGGTGTAAAGAGTATTTTGAAAGGTGTGAGCAAGTAATTAAGAGGAACCTACCCTATATTATGTCTTTACTGTTCTTATATATTCTTTCAATGGTAAGACTATCCCTATTATTAAGGAATAGGTAGTCATTACCTTGGATGTTATAAAGGACATGTATAGGGACAATCTGAATGTAGGCAACTGCAAGGTGTCTTTAGCAATACGTAGGGACTTATCATCTTTTATTCTGAAGGACAATATCATTTATCGTAGGCAACCTCGAAGGGACTTGATCTTATAAACTGAAGGGACTTGATGATATTTATTAAGGGACTTTTCTTAAGACACCTTACTTGACCTTAGAAATAGGCAACATGAGAGGTAACCCTAGAAAGTGTAGGATGGCGATCAAAGATCGACTTACGTGTGTGAGTGTTCATGTTCAAATATTTATCTTTTTAAACTAGTTATTCTAAATCAATTTTAATCACAAACATGTTAGGCACACCCTAGAATTACTAACCATACAGTTAATATATTTACAAAAAAAAATAAAGCAAAAATATAAACCTAAACTATTACAAAGCTTTGGGATAGTTACAATATAATCGAGAAACATAAATAATGATAAATAATAATAAACAATAATAATCAATAATAATAAGAGGGAATATAAATGGTTAGAAAATAAAATAAGAGGAAATAAGAAATTAGCAAAATAAATTAATATTAGGAGGTATTTTAAATATTTTAATAAGGAAAATAGTATTTTAATAATAATAATTAAATTATATACATATTTAATAAATAATAAATAATTAATTATGATTTACAAAAATATTAAGTTAAATTCTAAAGTTAAGAAAATATTAGAATTAGGGTTAGGGTTAGAACAAATTAGGGTTAGGGTTATAATTGTGAAAATTAGGGTTTTACTTATTAATTTATAAAATAAATCAATTTATTTTATATATATATATATATATATATATATATATATAATAATAATAATAATAATATGAACATATAATAAAATAAATATGAATAATTTGATTTTTTGAGAAAATAATTTGAATTGAAAAAATATAAGTTTTTATAAAGAAAATAATATATACATTTATTTTATAAATTTATTATTTAAAGAATTAATTGAATTAAATAAATAAAAGAAAAGAAATAGTGAAAAAAAATGAAAAAAAAACATACCTGGGGCTGGGATTCGAACCCAGGCCCTAGGCTTTGCAAACACAAGACCAGCAGCATCACCACCAGGCCAGGCGCGCGCTGGTGCTAACCTAGGAGATCAATTTGTTTTATTGTTAACCTGCATAAATTCTGAAAAATAAAACAAAACAAAATGGCCTGGGGAGGATTTGAACCCAGGACCATCAATATCACATACGCGCACACAAACCAACTGAGCTACTACTACACATTCAACATACCAACAACAAACAAACATTATATTTTAAAATAAATTTTTGAATTAAATTTTGGCGCCATCTGAACTTCATCTTCCCCAATTTCCTTCGGAAATTCCTGCGTTTTTCTCTACGATTTTACCTGCGGGTTCTTCCATATTTGTGACCTGCGAATCTCAAACAGCAAGCAAATGGTACAATTTCATCAAATTGATTATGCCAATGAAATCCTTAAGGTTCATACAAGGTATCCACATTCTTTAAATTCATTTATATTTAGTTTCTTGGGAAACCCTAATCTGGAACCCGAAACCCTAACAATGGTGTTTCACGATTCAGGTCATGAACCTCTAATCTAATGGTCCAGAAAGCATCCTAAGATCATTACAAACACAAAACAGTCATTAGAATCAATTGATAATGCATAAAAGTATGGAATCGAAAAAGACATTGTTCTTGAATAAGAATGATTCGGTTAGGGCATATGATGATGTTTTAGATGATGAAAATGATGCAAATAGCTTCAATGAACATCCAGGAAGGTATTGCAACCTTCAAAACCTCTTGATATGGCCTCTAGCAAAGAATCCGAATGTAAGTTTTTTGGTGAATTTTTTAAGTTTGATCCTTGTCTTAGAGGCTGCAATTTTCGTCCCTCAGCATTGTGATGTCTTCATGTATATGTAGTGAGTGTAATTAGGTCAAAAAATCACATCCCACTTTGGACTTTTTGGGTAACTTGAGATTGAAGAAAGATATGCTTCAAAATATTGAAAATTTTTGATATCTTCTTACTATTTTTGGTTGATCTGATCTTATATGATTTCAATCATCTCTAAATGGCCTTTAAGAATTTCTATAACAAAAATCAAATCAAATATTGAGACTTTTATATTTTATTTTGATTTAAAATGATTTTTAATGTATAAAATCATAATAAATAAAATAAAATGAATAAAAATTTGAATAAATGATTTTTAATTCGTGCATGATGTCATGGTAGTGATTGGGTCATAAAAATGCAAGCCCATTTGGAGAAATTTGGCTCTAAGGTCCCATTTGCTTCATAAACCTCTCAAAAATTTCCCAACATTGCAAAGACATAAGTCCCTAAATTTTAAGGCTATGAAGGTGTTCTTGGACATTTTGGAAAGCTTAAAGAGTCCTATAACAAACCTCTTTGGTTTCATGTTCATATCTTTTACCATTCTCAAGTTATGCTCTTTGGAAGATGTTGACTTTTAAAATGACCTATAATGTCTTAGCTCATACCTTCCAAATGAAGCATTTTTGGGCTTGGCTTGTGAGACACAAAGTTGTAGAGAATTCAATTTCCTTCAAAATGAGCTTTGGATAGAAATTTTTTGATGAAGCATGTGAAAGTTATGACTGGTCAAAGTTCAGTTGACCTTTCCTATGAAAACCCTAATTTAGAAACTCCTGATTCTCGATGATCTAAAATATCCTTGATGAATCATAATCAACCCTTGATAAAATGATGAACTTTACTTCATATACTTGATGTTGGCAAAAAATCATGAAGTTTGACTTTGGTTTGACCACAGTTGACCTCAGTTTGACTTTTTAACCACTTTGATTGATTTTTGCATATCTGATCATCTGACTGAGCAAACCTTTTGGGAAAGCCTTGAAACTTGACATAGGGATTCTTGAAGACATATAAGATGCTATGAAGCTCACTGGAAGCCTTGTAAGTCCATTTAGCCTGATGAAACCCAAAACCCTAGTTTAGGATGCATTTCTTAGGAGGATGCATTGTCTGAGGGGATTGTCAATCTTTCTGACTAATTGTGAACCTTGTGAACCTCTTGAGATACCTTGTGAACCTTGTGAACCTCTTGGGACACCTTAGTACACAATGTCTTGTCTAGGTGAGGGCAAATTTAGGGGTGCAACACATACGCATACCATGCATCATACCCGCATTTGTCTTGCTTTTTGAGTGTTGTCTGGGGATCTTATGTTGTTTATTGGTCTTCATTCAGTTCTCCTGTCAAGCCAACTCACAAAGTTGATACTCAAGCTAATTGGAAGAAGATGTCGGAAACCTTACAACAAGAGAATCGCGAGTTGTGCGAGGAAGTTGCATATCTGAGGGAAAGCTTGGAAAGAGTTACTGCCATGATGGAAAGCTTGGTGGCTGCTTAGAATCAGCCACCTCCTCCTAATTCTCCTGTTCAGAATATAGTCATCTCTGAGATTGTTACTACATCAATTCCTGCTGAGAAAGTTCTTTTTCCTCGCTATCGCATGCCTGCTAGTACACGGTGGGGCATGCCGGTTGATTTCATTCCTGCTGGTTATCATCCCCCTCCTCCTCCTGAGACTGCTGCATTTAATACTCTTCCGCCGGTGATGACTACTCTTCCGCCAGTGATGACTATTGCACCACCTGTGATGCACACTATTCCGCACCATGATGAAGTGATTTACCATGCTGAGCCTAGTGAAGGCGCTGGTGTGATTGAAAGACTTGATGATTTTCAAGGTCGTTTTGCTGAGATACTGAAGGAGATGAGAGCCTTGAAGCATAAGGATTTGTTCGGAAAGGATGCTTATGATCTATGTTTGGTCCCTATTGTCAAAGTTTTGTACAAGTTCAGGTTTCCTGAGTTCGAAAAGTATAAAGGCAACACTTGTCCTTTGAGTCATTTGACTATGTATGCTAGGAAGATGTCTGCTCAGACAGACAATGATCAGTTGCTGATTCATTATTTCCAGGATAGTTTGACTGGTGCAGCCATGAGATGGTACATGAGTTTGGACAATAGCCAAATCAAGACTTTCAATGATTTGGGAGAGGCTTTTGTTAGGAAATACAAGTATAATGTTGATATGGCACCAGATAGAGATCAGCTTCGTGCCATGTCCCAGAAGGACAAAGCGACTTTCAAAGAATATGCACAAAGATAGCGCGAGCTAACAACTCAGATTGTTCCTCCTCTAGAAGAGAAAGAGATGATAAATATCTTTTTGAAGACTTTAGGTTCTTTCTACTATGAGAAGATGATAGCTAGTGCTCCTTCTGATTTCACTGAAATGGTGAGTATGGGGATGCGACTAGAAGAAGGTGTCCGTGAGGGACGGTTGAGCCAAGAGAGTAGTGCAGGCTCGAGTTCTAAGAGGTTTAACATTGGTAAAAAGAAAGAGGGTGAGACTAATGTTGTGTCTCGTGAAAGTTAAAGAAGACCTTGTGGTCGTGAGAATCGTCATCAGCAGCATGTAGCTTATGTAACTCCGATGATTAATGTGACTCCAACTATACTAGTAGCTCCAAAGTATCAGTCTCGTTATCAACAACCTTCTGTGCAACAGAGTGGTAATCAACAGGTTCGCGCTAAGCCGAGTTTTGACTCCATTCAAATGTTGTATGCGGATTTGCTTCCATCTTTAATTTCAAAGAATCTTGTGCAAACACGTTCTCTGCCTCCAGTTCCAGAGACTATTCCATGGTGGTATAAGCCAGAGGCTCACTGTGTTTTTCATCGAGGTGCCCCGGGGCACGATGTTGAGAATTGTTATCCATTGAAGTTTGAAGTGCAAAAATTGATAAGGAGCAATGTTCTGTCTTTCAATGATGCATGCTTTCTTAAGTGAATATCATGATATTAATCACGATTATGTTGGTTGTTGCATTTGCTCGATGAATCCTCGTGGTTGCGTAATTGTTAAGAGAGACATTCAAAAGATGATGGACAATAAGTTGATTGAAAAGATAGCAAAAAGAGATGAGTATGAAAATGACGTGAATGTTATTGTACCTCAGTTTAATATTCCTGAGAGGGTTGTTCCTGAGAAAGTGGTTATTTCTTTTGATAGCCGCAAATATGTTGTTACTCCCTTGGTAATTAATTTGCCAGGTCCAATGCCATATGATTCTGATAAAGTTGTTCTGTACCGGTATAATGCTACGATGATAGAAAATGGTAAGGAATTTCCTATTCCTTCTACAAGGTTTGTGGTTAGCATTGCTGATGTGACAAAGGTTACTCGAAGTGGTAGAGTTTATGCTTCAGATCCTCCGAAGAGAGTTGAAGATACAAGTGCGAGTAAACAAATTATGGATGATGTTGCCCAATCAGGCCAATTTGGTGATAGTGAAGATGTGGTGTTAAAATTGATAAAGAAAAGCGAGTACAACGTTACTGAGCAGTTGTTGCATACTCCATCGAAAATATCAGTTTTATCACTCTTGATGTGCTCTGAGGCTCATAGGCAGTTAGAAGATTCTTGATCAAGCTTATGTTGACCATGATGTGACTGTTGATCTGTTTGATAGTATTGTGGCTAATATCACATCATGCAAAAATTTGAATTTCTGTGATGATGACTTGCCTGAAGAAGGAAGGAACCATAATTTGGCTTTACATATTTCAGTGAACTGTCAGGAAGATGCTATGTCTAAGGTGTTGGTTGATATTGGGTCTTCTCTAAATGTGATGCCAAAGTCGACCTTGTCAAGACTTGCGTACCAAGGTGCTCCCATGAGGCATAGTGGGATTATTGTGAAAGCTTTTGACGGATCGAAGAAAACTGTGATTGGTGAAGTTGATCTTCCTATTCTGATTGGACCATTTATATTCCAAATTACGTTTTAAGTAATGGATATACGTCCCGCTTACAGTTGTCTCCTTGGAAGACCCTGGATTCATGAGGCAGGAGCTGTGACATCTACTCTCCATTAGAAACTGAAGTTTGTGAAAGATGGGAAATTAGTGACTATTGGCGGTGAAAAGGCAATGCTTGTGAGCAATTTGTCATCTTTCTCTTATATTGATGTTGGAGAAGAGGTGGGAACTTCATTCCATGCTCTTTCTATTGTTGATAATGCTGCTAAGAAGAATGTCATGCCTATGTCTTCTCTCAAGGATGCTCTGCGTGTGCTCGAAACTTGTCGATCTGACGGTTGGGGACGAGTTATTGACGTTGTTGAAAACAAAGAAGGATTCAGTATTGGTTTGACACCAGGTGTGGTTCTCAATGACCCGAAGACTATCCAGGAAGGATTCCGAAGTGCTGGGTTTATCAACGATCATTCCGTTGTTACCATCATTGAAGATGATGAAGATGAAGAAATGCTTAACTTTGTCATGCACGAAAAGATTTGCAATAACTGGATTGTTGTCGATGTTCTTTTTATTGTTCATGCTTCAAAGTAATTTGTTTTATTTTCTTTCAAAAAATCCTTTCACTTTGCCCAAGGTGAAAGTGATGTTTGTCGGGCTTTGTTTCAAGTTTTATCATCATCAATAAAATGTTATTTTGTTATCTCCATATGTGTTTTTCCTTTTTGCTTTATTCTGAAAAATGGTAACATAAAAAACCCAAAATAATAATAATTGTTTATCTGCATGATGTTTGCACTTTTGTTCATACTCTAAAATACAAATAAAATCATTGTGCAGATTGATTGATAAACCCATTGAAAACAATGATCATATGCCCATTCCCAACTTTGAATTCCCTGTGTTCGAAGCTGAGGAAGAGGATGTTGAAGAGATTCCTGATGAAATTTCTCGGTTGCTTGAGCACGAGGAGAAGGTTATTCAGCCTCATAGAGAGTTTTTAGAGATGGTCAACTTGGGTTCTGAAGATGATAAGAAAGAAGTCAAGGTTGGAGCATTGCTTGATCCCGATGTTAAGAAGAGGATTGTAGAGCTTCTTAGAGAGTATGTTGATGTGTTTGCTTGGTCTTATCAAGACATGCCAGGTCTTGATACTGATATTGTGGAGCATAGATTGCCGCTGAAGCCTGAATGTCCACCTTTGAAGCAGAAGTTGAGAAGAACTCATCCTGATATGACATTAAAGATCAAAGAGGAGGTTCAAAAGCAGATTGATGCAGGTTTTCTTGTGACATCTAATTATCCTCAATGGGTGGCCAATATTGTGCTTGTTCCAAAGAAAGACGGAAAAGTCCGAATGTGTGTTGATTACAGAGATTTGAATAAAGCCAGTCCAAAAGATGTTTTCCATTGCCACACATTGATGTGTTGGTAGATAATACGGCTAAGTTTGATGTGTTCTCTTTTATGGATGGATTTTCTGGTTATAACCAAATAAAGATGACACCCGAGGACATGGAAAAAACCACATTTATTACACCATGGGGAACATTCTGCTACAGAGTAATGCCCTTTGGATTGAAGAATGCTAGTGCGACATACCAAAGAGCTATGACCACACTTTTCCATGATATGATGCACAAAGAAATTGAGGTATATGTTGATGATATGATCGCTAAGTCGAGGACTGAAGAGGATCATGTTAAACATTTGCTAAAGTTGTTTCAGAGGTTAAGAAAGTTTAAGCTTCGTTTGAATCCGAACAAATGCACATTTGGTGTACATTCTGGAAAGTTGTTAGGTTTCATTATCAGCCAAAAAGGTATTGAAGTTGATCCTGATAAAGTGAAAGCTATTCGTGAAATGCCTGCTCCAAGAAATGAAAAGCAAGTAAGAGGATTCTTGGGCCGTTTGAATTATATTTCGAGGTTTATCTCTCACATGACTGCCACTTGTGTTATGATCTTCAAGTTGCTTCGAAAAGACAAAGGTTGTGTCTGGACAGATGATTGTCAGAAAGCGTTTGAAAGTATCAAAGAATATCTGCTTGAACCTCCTATCTTGTCTCCTACGGTGGAAGGAAGACCGTTGATCATGTACTTGACTGTGTTGGAAGATTCCATGGGTTGTGTGCTTGGTCAGCAAGATGAATCTGGAAGAAAAGAATATGCAATTTACTACTTGAGTAAGAAATTCACTGATTATGAGGCTAGGTATTCCATGCTTGAAAAAACTTGTTGTGCCCTAGCTTGGGCTGCAAAGCGTCTTCGCCAGTATATGCTGAATCATACAACTTGGTTGATCTCTAAAATGGATCCGATCAAGTATATATTTGAAAAGCCTGCTTTGAATGGGAGGATTGCTCGTTGGCAAATGTTGTTGTCAGAATATGATATTGAGTACCGAACTCAAAAAGCTATAAAAGGTAGTATCTTGGCTGACCATTTGGCACATCAACCGATTGATGATTACCAGCCTATCAAGTTTGATTTCCCAGATAAGGATGTGATGTATTTGAAAATGAAATATTGTGATGAACCTTTGATTGAGGAAGGGCCGAAGCCTAGGTCTCGATGGGGTTTAGTTTTTGATGGTGCTGTAAATGCACGCGGAAGAGGAATTGGGGCAATGATCATTACTCCCCATGGTTCACATATTCCTTTTGCTGCAAGGTTGGCTTTTCCTTGTACCAATAATGAAGCTGAGTATGAAGCTTGTATTATGGGTCTTGAGGAAGCTATTGATCTGAGGATTAAGCATCTTGATGTGTATGGAGATTCTGCCTTGGTAATCAATCAGATCAAGGGTAAGTGGGTAACTCATCAACCCCACCTGATCCCTTATTGAGATTATGCCAAGAGGATATCAACTTTCTTCACTAAAGTTGAGTTTCATTATGTGCTTGGTGATGAAAATCAGATGGCAGATGCTTTGGCAACTATAGCTTCTATGATAAAGGTGCACCAGTGGAATGACGTTCCCATGATCAGGGTGATGCAGCTTGAAAGACCAACTCATGTGTTTGCAGTTGAAGAGGTCCATGATGACAAGCCTTGGTATCATAATATTAAATGTTTTCTACAGAGTCAGGAATACCCAATTGGGGCATCTGTTAAAGATAAGAAGACTTTGAGGAGATTGGCAGGTAATTTCTTCTTGAATGGAAATGTGCTTTATAAGAGGAATTTTGACATGGTCTTGCTCAGATGCGTGGATAAACACGAAGCAGACATGTTAATGAAAGAAATTCGTGAAGGATCTTTTGGTACTCATGCTAATGGGCATGCAATGGCTAAAAAGATGTTGAGAGCAGGTTACTATTGGCTAACAATGAAATCTAATTGTTGCAAATATGTGAAAAGTGCCATAAGTGCCAAGTGTATGCTGATAAGATTCATGTGCCATCAACTCATCTCAATGTAATTTCTTCCCTGTGGCATTTATCTATGTGGGGAATTGATATGATTGGTATGATTGAACCCAAGACTTCGAATGGACATCATTTTATTCTTGTGGCAATTAACTACTTCACCAAGTGGGTGGAGGCGGCATCGTATGCTAATGTGACCAAGCAAGTTGTGGTTCGGTTTATCAAGAATAACATTATCTGCAGATATGGTGTTCCGAATAGAATCATGACTGATAATGGTTCGATCTTGAATAATAAGATGATGAAAGAGCTTTGTGAAGAATTCAAGATTCAACACCATAATTCTTCTCCTTATAGACCGAAGATGAATGGGGTTGTTGAAGCTGCAAATAAGAACATTAAGAAGATCATTCAGAAGATGGTTGTGACATATAAGGACTGGCATGAGATGCCCCCTTTTGCTTTGCATGGGTATCGTACATTTGTCCGCACTTCAACAGGGGCAACCCCTTTCTCACTTGTTTATGGTACAGAAGCAGTGCTCCCCGTCGAGGTTGAGATCCCATCAATGAGAGTTCTGATAGAAGCCAAGTTGATTGAGGCTGAATGGTGTCAGAGTAGATTTGATCAATTGAATTTGATTGAGGAAAAGAGAATAACAACTTTGTGTCATGGTCGGTTGTACCAGCAAAGAATCAAGAAAGCTTTTGACAAGAAGGTCAAACCTCGTATATTCAGAGAAGGAGACCTCGTGCTAAAAAGATCGAATCTTTCACAGATTATCGAGGCAAGTGGACTCCGAACTATGATGGCCCATATGTTGTCAAGAAAGCCTTCTCTGGCGGTTCATTAATTCTTGCAACTATGGATGGTGAGGAGATCACTTGTCCTGTGAATGCGGATGCAGTCAAGAAATACTTCGCCTAAAAAAATAAAAAAACAGCTCGCTAAGTTGAAAACCCGAAAGGGCGGCTTAGGCAAAAATGAGCGTCTCGGTGGATTGAAAACCCGAAAGGGCGGTCCAGGCAAAAATTAGAGACAAAAACAGAAATAATTATCCCGGTAGATTGAAAACCCAAAAGGGCAATCTAGTAAAAAGTTAAGGAACATGGCAAGTAATTTCATCGACAGATTGGATCACTTGTAATGACTGAGGATTTCATTTTCTATCCCTCAGAAGAATTTTCCATCAAAGATTCTTATTCATTCATACTTGACTGATGTTTTTGACACAGTGGAGTTCAAAGTTGATAGGGAGAATAATGATCATTGTATTTCAATGTAGCCCTTTTCCATGTATTTACCATTTTTCAAACTTGTAATGATCCATGGAGTCACGCCATTTGCTGACTACCATTCTATTAATGAATTTGAGCTTTTATCCAATTGTTTGAAACTCTTTATACTGTTTCTATTTACAAAATTTCAATTTATTGTTGATGATGATTTTTGAAACAAATTTAATAAATTTAATCTTTGAAGATTATAAAAACATTTTCTCTTGATTTGTGAACAAAGAAAGGATATCAATAGTGATTCCAGGGATGGTAAAGTCTGGATGTTTGAAACTTGTCTCTCCCAAAGGGTTTGATCTGTTTGTGTCCTTGTGGAATTTTTGTTTGGTCCTGGCATGATGATATTAATGTTGTTTTGTGCCTCACCAGTATGAGAAAGGATTGTAAATACTCTTAATTATGTTCCTTTCCCCCAGAAGAGTTGTTGGAAGGTATATCTTAGAAAATTCCAAGCTGAGTTTTGATCTCTTCCTCAGTAATTTACCCTTGACTTGAAAAGTCTTGGGAGCCCCGACCGAGTCTTTGCTCCTCAGCATAAGTTGGTTGCATCCCTCAACAGAAGTATTGGTATATCAATCAATTTAGAGGTTTTCTTTCACTTGTTGGTAATTATTGATTTAAAATCCCTCGTAACTGTGATTTTCTATGATGTTAACTTCTGGTATCCCCCCATGGGTCGAAAAGTCCAAACGTTCAGTGATGAAAGATCTTCATAGATCCCCAGTAAGTCTGCGTGTGATGGTTTCCAGTAGATTTCTATTTTTTTTTATCTTTGACAAGTTTTGCACTCTTTCCCCAAGCAGAGCAAGAGTGGCATAACTTCTCCCCCAAGCAGAGTAAGAGTGGCATGACTCTTTCTCTAAGCGGAGCATGAATAATATGATGATTATTCCCTGCAGGAGTTTGATTAAGAACATTTATGTCCCCAACATGGATCGTGGAAGTATTCCCCATCCCCGACAGATCTTTACCTTTCCTCTGTAGGATGATATTTGTCCCCATCAGAGTTTGACATGGACATTTCCCTTTTCCCCAGAGTATGGAAGATTTTGTGTTGTTGAGGTATCTTCGACATGCTGTTCTCTCAGAGAGGAATTTCTGGTGTTATCCTTTTACGGATTCTTGAAGATTGCTTTGTGGATTGGATCCCTAGCAGTTGTTTTCCCCAGTCTGAGTTATGCCTTGTAGTAGGATTTTATTACTTTGTTGGTTTTTTGATATTCCCCTACAGGATTTCAAATCGGATCTCCAGCATGGTCCCCGGCCTTGTTGCCTTGATTATCCGAGTATCTGGTTATTGTGATGTTTATGTCACCCGTTGCTTATCTTTATGTTTGTTTTGTCAGCATATTCATACACATGAGCATAGCATCGTTTACTTGCATTCTTGCATTTATCTTTGTTTTTCGCTCTTTGGTGTGATCTTTCCCCACAGAGTGTGTGTGTGTGTTGTCTTCCTTTCAAGTTTAGAGTGTCAACCCTTAAGCAGAAAATGTTTATCCTTTCTATTTCCCCACTGAGTTTTTTTCTCGTGGATGATTTTAATTAAGTTTCCTCCTAGTTTATTATCTGGATGGAACTTCCCCAGTTGAGATATTTCCTCCTCGGGATGAGTCTTGTTTGACCGTTTCTCTCCAATTTGTTCTTGGATTGAATTTTGTCCCTTTTTATGAGTTAATGTTTGCTTTGGAATTAAGCTATCATTGTTTGATAATAGGAAATATTTTCCCCAGCTTGAGTATATTACTTTGGAATTAAGCTATCAGTTTTTTGATAGTGGGTAATATTACCAAATTAATCAAGCTCTTTTGCTTGTACTCCTACCCAGTAAATCCGGTAGTCGAGAGTTCTTCTTTCTACCCAGTAAAAAGGTAATAGAATTTGTTTCCCTTTGTTGTGATCCTACCCTGTAAATCAGGTAGTTGAGAATTTCTCTACCCAGTAAAAAGGTAGTGGAAGTTATCCCTCTTTGTTTTGCTCTTATCCAGTAAATTGATAATCGAGTCCCTTGTTTTCCTACCCAGTAAACCGGTAGTTGATGATTCTATTCCAACTCGGTATTCCTCCATTTTTGGACTCGAATACTTTGATTGGTTATTGTTCCCTGGAAGAGTGTTTACTCTTTCCCGTGGAACCCTGTTACCATGATTATGTCATATTTTCTTTCCCTATGTGGAGTCGGTTATCCAGTGATTTATTTTCCTGGTAACTGTTTTGGTGTTTGTTGTTTCCCCAGCGGGATTTTCTTCTGTGTCCCCAAGCTTTTTCTTTCCTCTGGTGGTCGTGATTTCCCCACAGAGATCTTGGGTTTGCATCTCATATTCATATCATATCATGTTCTCTTAGGACAAAAATTTGGGTTTTCTGTATTTAAGTCTCTCCCAACTTGCAGAGACGAAGATGTCAATCTTCATATCTTCAGATTGAGAAAACTTAAATAGGGGCAGCTATTGCACCCTAATTTTTGCCCTAAGTTTTCTTTGCATTTTCATCTGCATCTTGCATACAAACAAGATCGCACTGGTTGCTCGGTACTTTTCGGGTTAGGTTTATGCCTCGCAGGGGATCACCGTTGTCTTTAATTACTTTATTTGTTTATGTTTACTAACCATTAATCAAAATCAAAAAAAAAATATTTCTTTTTGCTAACCTTTTTCAGGAAGAGGAACCATTGAAAATGCCAAAAATAGCAGTCCCGCAGCTCGTGCGAAATTTCACAGAACAAAAGTCAAAGTTGATCCGTGAATAATCCAAATTTATATGATCGAGGATTTCCCAAGTTAATTGATTCACTCAAAGGATTTCCAAGGATCATGTGTTTACTTCTTCGACGTACAACAAGAATCGGGCAGAAACAACCAAGCAACCATGTTTGAATAAAAAATTCAAATTTCAGCTTGGTTAACCGGTTAACCAGTGTGAAATTTGAATTCTTTATTCAAATTCAGCATCCTTAGATCATTGATTTAATTGGAATATTCTAGATCCATTGGTTTCTGATTTCTCTACATCACTTTGATCATTTCCTACCATAAACCCTCACTAATCACCATTCTTTTCCATTTCCCACCAAATTTTCAATTACCAAACCTAAATTCAAATTACCAAAGCAAACTCCATCCTACCAAATTTCCATACCTAAGGCCTTTAAATAGGACCACAATTTAATTCATTCAACAAGCTTTAGAGAGCCAAATTCACCTTGCAAAAATTTCAACAAGCTTTTGATAGCCATAAAACCTCTTGCAAATTACTCCCCCAACACCAAAATTCTCAAAAGCTCACTTTCTTTCTTTTGAAGTTATCAAGAATTCACATTGAATTCTTGATTAACTTGAGCTAAACCTTTATCCTTTCATTCTCTTGTTCATCAATTGCAGTAGATCTAGCTTGGCTTGGTTCAATTTGAAGAAGTGACTTTGGTAATTCCTCTCCTTCCACAAACCCATACTCACCATCAACCATTCAAGATGTAGATCTTTGGTTCCTTTGATTCTATATCCTTTGGATCTTTATTTGTTGTTTGATTGCAGGGATTCCACTGTATTTTGGTTTTAAAATTCGTGCAAATTCAGATCATGATCATTAAATGTTTTGAAAGAGTTTTGGAAATGGATCAATGCTGAATTTTTGCATATTTTTTGCTGCTGCTTCAACGTTAATCGGTTAACCATATGTGTTAACCGGTTAATGCAAGTCATAATTTAATTCTTGGCTTGTTTCAAGCCCCTTTTTGGTTCCTCTTTCTTCTTCTTCTTCCTCCTTTTTATTTTTACCTTGGGAAGCACTTTTGGGAGTTATTTCTCCTTAATTTCAATGAACTTTGGGTGTAGATTAGAGTAGTTAATTTTCATTAATTCAAAACTACCTTTAAGTGGATTTTTCAATTCATTTAAGGTACTTTGCATCAGTGACACATTTTCATGCTTGAATCCACCAAGATGAGTGATTGAACTTAAGGATGGAAGAATACTATGAGTGTGACTCAATTTGGTATTCACCTTTAGTTTTGTGCGATATTGCGTCTGGATAGCGATTTACATATCGTTTATCTCGCATGCATTAGCACTAACATTATGCACCTTAATTGGTGGTGGCCGGCCTCATTTGTAGGGTAATTACTTCGTAAATTACTCGGCGATTGCTTAACATAGACCTAAATGTGTCCCGACTTCGGAATAAAAATCTACTTGGGTACTTTCACTTTCGTGGACCGGATCTCTTGTTGATCGCGTAATCCCAAAGTGGTTAATCATATTTCATTAAGAATCAAGACTTATGAATTTTTGATGCGTAGGTGCTTTAGGTCTCCCAATCGCCTTTCAAATTTCATTGAATTCGGTTCAGTTTGCCTTGATTAATCGCTATAGTGTAAGATGCTAAGCGGATCCGGTTGCCTTCGATTTTTGGTTACACTTTCTTTTTTGTTGTGGTTGATTAAGTTCACCAAACCATTATTATGTGAATATTATTATGCTATTATTATCAATATTTTATATTCTTGCACTTTAATTTCTTTTGTTACTAACATTTAATTTCTTGCACTTTTATTACCTTTATTCTATTTTGCTTTATTCATCCATATCATATTTATTATTTGTTCTTATTATTTTGATGTTGATTTTCCTTTTGTCCATTTGGACACAAAAACATTAATAAAGGATTAAACTTCTAAAAGACTTGTGACTTTAATTTGTGTACTTTTATTACTATCCTTGGCATTGGAATGAGGATTTTGGACTTAGATTTTAGGAGCTCTTCCCCTTGCTTTGATCTTCATGATGTTGGATTTAGCCTTTATTTGGCCATTTGCTAGCTTATAAGGATGGAACACTTATGCTCATAATTTGGAATATCATCAAGTTTGGTTAGATCTTTCTTCCCTTATCTCCTTAATTTCTTTTTTTAGGATAGTCCCTTCATCTCATCTCATTCTTTAATTTTCAAAACCTTCTCCATTTTTCAAAGGATTCTTTTTTTAAATCATCACCTCTTTAATAAACAAAAACCTTGACTTTTATCAAGTGGATTTTACTCTTTTTATTTTCTTTTAAAATCAATGAATCTAATCATGTTGACCTTAATTCAAAAATAAAAAGAATCAAACTCATTCAAGTTGTTTTGTGCCTTTGTGCACTTTTGTTTTTTTCTTTTAAAAAGTATCGATTATGAGTCATTATTCTTTAGTCAGGTGCAAGTCTCAATCTCCATGGTTGTAGTTTGATGTAATTGAGTCTCTTGTCATTTGTGGGGGTTTAGTGGCATACTCATCGATTTTATCCGAGTTAGCGCCCTCCCCATAATGATGTATGAGTCCATGCCTTCATTCTCATGGTATATTTGTTAGGTTGTCCACTTGAAGATGACAAATTCTCTTCACTTGATAAAATTTATCATAACCCATCCTTTTTCTCTATTTGTACCACGAACTACGGGGTTTTGATCTTGCATTGCACTTTGTGGGTACGTAGGCATGAGGTGGTAAACCTCTCCAAACACAAAAATATTAAAAGATAATTTTTCTCTCACCTCTCCACTCTCATTTTTACAAACCATTTTCAAACCAAAAGCAGTAAATTTTTCAAAGGGCTCCCGTGGAGTACCACGGACATTTTGGGTGCGTAAAACCTTCCCATTTTGTAACCTATCCCCTTACCTGTTTCTCTGTTGTGTTTCTTTAGCTTTTTGCTTTTAGATTCATTAGGATTTATTTGCTCTTTTTTCCTTTTCCTCTTGGAATAAAATAAAAGCGCGTTGGCGACTCTTTTTACTTTGTGTTAAGTTAACCAATAGCTTACACTCATGTTTTTACCGCTACAAAGGGAACCAGGATAAATCTTTGTGTCTTTTTACTTTCTGCTTTACTGCTTTCTTATCTTAGGCACTTAGACGATAAAAATCCATCCACCGATAAAATAACCGAGAAAATTTTATAAAGCCTAATTCACCCCCCCTCTTAGGTTATCTCTTAAACTACAATTGGTATCAGAGCAAGTTATAGGTAACCTGTTCCTAGAGATCCAGCATGGCTTCCGCAAGTACAAATCCAGTTTTCAAAGACGGTGGAAGTAGCAACAAGCCCCCACTCTTCTCCGGGCAATATTTCAATTTCTGGAAAATCGGAATGAAAGCATATCTTGAAGCCCAAGGAGAAGGTATATGGGAAGCAATCGAAGAAGGTCCACACAATCCAGTAAATGTGATCAATGGTATTGGAACCACGAAGTTGAAAAGCACATATGATGAAGACGATAAGAAAAAAGATTCTAAATGAGAAGAAGGCAATCAACATACTCCAAAGCGCTTAGTATGGATGAGTTCTTCCGTATATCTCAATGTAAATCAGAAAAGGATATTTGGGACACCTTGGTAGAAACACATGAAGGAACCACCAAAGTGAAGAGATCAAGCTTAAACACTTTAAGTCAAGAATATGAGATGTTCCACATGCAGCCCGGTGAATCTATTGTTGCCTTGCAAAAGAGATTCATCCATCTAGCAAATCACTTGATTGCTCTCGGGAAAACCTTCACCAATGATGATCTCAACTTGAAAGTCCTAAGATCTTTGACAAGGGAATGGCAACCTAAAGTGACCGCTATTTCGGAAAAGAAGAGTCTCTCAATGATGACATCCGCATCCTTATTCGGTAAACTTCAAGAGCACGAATTGGAATTTGGAAGGCTCGAGAAGAACGAAAGTCAAGAAAAGAAGTCCAAGGGAATTGCCTTGAAGGTTGATTCAAAAAATGACAAAGATGGTGAGACGTCCGAAGATGAGAACTTTATGCTTCTTGTAAAGAAGCTTGGTAAGTTTTTTAATAAAAATAAAAATTCCTCTTATCCTAATAAGAATAAAAATTTCAGGAAAAAGGAAACATACATATCAATGCAAGACATAACTTGTTATGAATGTGGAAAGCAAGTTCACATAAAGCCGGATTGCCCGAAACTTGCAAAGAAAGGAGGAGTCAAAGGCAAGAAGGATTTCAAGAATAAGAAATCCTATGTTTCTTGGGACGATAATGAGATAAGTTCCTCGTCAGAATCGGAAAGCAATGAATGTGCAAATATGGATCTTATGGCGTCACATCACTCCGATGAAGAAATCGATGAGGTTAGTAGCAATATTTCAATTTATGAGAATGATGCACAAGAAGTTATAGATGAACTTCTAAAAGAATACAAGACTTTGTATAAAAGCATTTCATCCCAAAAGAAACGAATTTCATCTTTAGAAGAACAAAATATCGCTTTTGAAAAATATTGAAAGTGAAAAACAAAAATTGATGGATGAAAAACAAAGTCTTGTATGCAAAAATTGTGAGTCCTTATCCTTTCAAAATTTTCAACTTAAAAGAGTTTTAGAAAGATATGAAAAAGGTCAAATTGGCTTGGAGGAAGTTCTTAGGCTCCAAAGATATCCTAATGATAAAAGTGGTTTAGGATATTCTAAGTTTTCCAAACCAAGCACAAATAAAACCATTTTTGTGAAATCAAGTGAACAAGTTGTTAAAGAAAAGGCAACCAATTCTAAAAGTATGCATCAAAGTCATAAAAGAAAATAATTGTTAAGAAAAAGAGTTATGTTCCTAGATATAAAAGTCACTTTCAACCTACTTGTTTTTATTGTGGAATCAAAGGCCACACACCTAATGCTTGCTATGTGCGCAACATTGGCGTTGCTAAAGGGCATTATGTGTGGGTTGAAAAGGGTACTAAGTATCAAGGACCCAAAGCAATTTCGGTACCTAACAATACTTGATTTTGTTTTGTAGGTATGCTTGAAGACAACTTATAATCAATGGTATCTTGATAGCGGTTGTTCAAAGCATATGACGGGCGACATCAACAAATTTTAAAGTCTATCTTTAAAGGTCAAAGGATACGTTACTTACGGTGATGATCATAAAGGAAAGATTCTTGGAGTAGGAACCGTTGGTGCATCTCCATTTACAATCATCGAAGACGTCCTTTACGTTGAAGGCCTTAAACATAACCTACTTAGCATAAGTTCATTGTGTGACAAAGGGTTCTGAATCAACTTCACAAAGGATGAATGTTTGATAGAACATGAAGTCACCCATGACATCTTGCTAAAAGGTAAAAGATTTAATAATATTTTTATGATTTCTTTTGATGACTCTTCCTTGAAGGTAAAATGCTTAATGGCGAACAACAACGAGGCGTGGCTATGACATAAAAGGTTTGCTCACATTCACATGGAGCACTTAAACAAGTTGATAAAGCATGAACTAGTTGTTGGTCTTCCAAAGATAAACTTCATCAAGGATAAGTTATGCGATGCTTGCCAAAAAGGGAAGCAAAACAAGATAACTTTCAAATCCAAGAAAGTAGTGTCTACATCTATGCCACTACAATTGTTGCATATGGATCTTTTCGGTCCATCGAGAACTAAAAGCTTCGGAGGTAACATTTATGCTTTAGTTATTGTTGATTATTTCTCTCGATATACGTGGACATTGTTTTTAGTGCAGAAAAGTGATGCTTTCAAAACATTCAAGAAGTATGTGAAGCAAATACAAAACGAGAAGTCACTCTCTATATCCTCCATTAGAAGCGACCATGGTGGAGAATTCTAAAACACATCTTTTGAAGATTTTTGTGAAGAGCATGGAGTTTCTCACAACTTTTCCGCACCAAGGACTCCTCAACAAAAAGGTGTCGTAGAAAGGAAGAATAGGTCATTGGTGGAACTTGCAAGAACAATGCTTAGAGACTCAAATCTCCCTAAGTATTTTTGGGCGGATGCGGTTAGCACAGCTTGTTTCGTAAGCAACTGTGTCAACATTTGGCCAATTCTTTAGAAGACTCCATATGAGTTGTTCAAGGGTAGGAAACCAAAGATATCATTCTTTCACATTTTCGGATGCAAGTGTTTCGTTCTCAACAATGACAAGGACAATCTCGGTAAGTTTGATGAGAAGTCCGACAAAGGTATATTCCTTGGTTACTCCCTCTCTAGTAAAGCTTTTAGAATTTTTAATAAAAGAACTCTTACTATTGAAGAATCTATTCATGTTTCGTTTGATGAGACTAACCCCTCGAAAGAGGATAATATTATTGTGGATGATGATGATGATATAGTAGATATGCCACAACAACAAAAGGAGATGTCAAAGGATCAAGCAATACCACAAGAAGATGACTCACCAATCATTGAAGAACATCAAGATCTTCTGAAGGAATGGAGAACTCATAGAGATCACCCGATAGATAAAGTTATTGGTGATATTAGCCAAGGTGTTGCAACATGACTAAATCTCAAGGATGCTTGTCTCAACATGTCTTTTGTATCTCAAATTGAACCAACCAAAATCGATGAAGCCTTAGGCGAAGATCAATGTATAGTAGCGATGCAAAAAGAACTCAATCAATTCGAAAGAAATCAAGTTTGGAATCTTGTACCAAGACCGGACAACAAGCACATCATAGGAACGAGATGGGTGTTCAAGAACATACTTGACGAGAATGGGATCATAGTTCGTAACAAAGCAAGATTAGTCGCACAAGGATACAACCAAGAAGAATGAATTGATTTTGATGAAACGTTCGCTCTGGTAGCAAGGTTAGAAGCAATTAGATTATTACTTGCTTATGCTTGTTCTATGAATTTTCAGTTGTGCCAGATGGATGTCAAAAGCGTTTTTCTGAATGGCTACATCAATAAAGAAGTCTATGTCAAACAACCTCCGGGTTTTGAAGACTTCAAGAATCCCTCTCATGTTTACAAGTTGAGAAGGCTCTTTATGGCTTAAAGTAAGCACCAAGAGCATGGTATGATCGCCTCATCAACTTTCTATGTGAAAAGGGATTTGTAAAATGAAAGGTTGACAAGACCTTGTTCATAAAGAAGTTCAAGGGTAACACCTTATTGTTTCAAGTTTATGTCGACGACATCATCTTCGGTTCAACAAACAAAGATCTTTGCGAAGAATTTTCACTTATGATGCAAGGATAATTCGAGATGTCCATGATGGGAAAAATGAACTATTTTCTTGGACTACAAATCAAGCAAACAAAAGATGGCATCTTCATCAACCAATCCAAGTACTGCAAGGAATTATTGAAAAGATTTGATATGGATAGTTGCAAGGTGATGTCCACTCCTATGGGATCCAGAATGTACGTTGATCAAGATGAATCCGTCATTTCAATAGATATCACTAAATATCAAGGTATGATCGATTCATTACTATATTTGATGGTAAACCTCCTTGACATTAGGTTTAGTGTATGTTTGTATGCACGCTTTCAAGCAAATCCAAAGGAATCGCATCTCACTGTCGTGAAAAGGATTATGAAGTATCTCAAAGGAACAATGAACGTTGGACTATGGTATCCAAAAGGTAGTACATGTTCTTTGATAGGTTATTCTGACGCTGATTATTTAGGATGTAAGACCGATAGAAAAAGCACAAGTGGCACTTGTCACATTCTCAGGAATGCACTAGTGTCGTGGGCATGCAAGAAGCAAGCATGCATTGCACTTAGCACGAACAAAACGGAGTACATTGCAGCAGGCAGTTGTTGTGCACAGATCTTGTGGCTTAATCAACAACTTCTTGATTTTGGTATAGATCTCGGTTTCATTCCTCTTCGATGTGATAACAGAAGTGCCATCAATATCACAAAGAACCCGATCATGCATTCAAGGACAAAACACATAGATATCCGACATCATTTCCTCCCAGATCACGTCCTAAACGGAGATGTAGATGTTACGTTCGTGGATACACATAACCAACTTGCCGACATATTCACAAAACCATTGGCTAAAGAACAATTCTTCAAGATTCGTCGAGAACTTGGTATTCTCGATGAAGGTGACATCTAACCTTTTCTTAATATTGCTTGTTATGTGTTATAGTATCTTAAAATATGTTTATCTTCAATTTCATGTTACAAAATTCTAGCACTCATATTTCTCCTTTTTCGTTTTTCTCATTTTCGCATACCCGAAAATAATCGGTTTCAAAATATTTTTGATCAAAAGTTGCGTAATATTATGTGCTAACACTCTGTGAAAAGTTTGTCAAAAATCATTACCATTTTGAGGCAAGTAATCGGTTACCAAGTAGGTAGTAACGGTTACCACTGCCATTTTCTAATTTTTTTTAAACACATAATATTTTATGGCTTATATTCCTTTCAAAGCATTCATGTACTAATTTATTATTAAAGTACTTTTCCCATCCTTTTTGTGGATGACAAAGGGGGAGAAGTCTCTAGTATGCATTCTTATTTCTCTCATTATGCAGAATTTTTCATACAAACCTCCTAGTATCACTTTGAGGGGGAGCACCTTCAAAGGGGGAGTTTTTGGAGAAACCAAGAAGCAAACTTCATTTTCACTTTTGGTTGTCATCATAAAAAATGGGGAGATTGTAGAAGCAAGCTTCTCAAATCATATTTTGATGATAACAACAAATCCATCAAGTCTTGAAAGCAAGCAAAAAGGATCGTTCAAGCTTCACTAAAAAAAGCTTCATAAAGACAAGGTTTCTCTTTGGAAGGTATAATTCATTTTTCATGAACCAATAATGTTTATTAAGTGTTCAACATAGGATGCACTCACACTTGTTATTGTCTAAAATAAATCATTGTGCATGCCTTGTTACTGATCTTAAAACTTAAAAGATTTTTTATGGTTTTTGATCATGTAACCGGTTATCCGTGGGGTAGTAACCGGTTACTTCAGCCCTTTTCTGAAAAATATTTTATACGTTACAACAAGTAACCGGTTACCCATGGGGTAGTAACCGGTTACCACTATTCAAATTCCAGAAATTAATTTATTCATATTTTTAAATTATGTCTCTTGTTTTTCAAATTGAAATGAGACATCCCTTCATATTTTGTACCTTTTCTAAAAGGTATCTTGTATCATATTTAAACTATTTTGTACAGAATTTTTGAGACACCTCCTACACAATTTTCATGAAACATTTTCTTACATAAAAATCTCAAACTTTCTAAAAGTGCACTAAATTCAATTGTTTACAAAGTTAAACTTTTCATACACTTTAGTGAACACTTATATCCATTGTTTGTGAGTGAGAAATATAAAAGGAGAATATCAACATTGCTTGATATTACAAGACTTCAACATTTCTACATTTCATTCTATTCAAATAATTATTTCTTGTATTGACTTGTGATCCAGGATTGTTGGACACAAGGGTTAGTGTTTGCAAGAGGATTGTTCTTGCACACTGTTTGATGTATATTTGTTAGATAGTAGGCCTCACCGGTTTATGGTGCGATAAGTTGTACAATCTAAAATAATAGTGAAAATCTCTTACAAGGTGTAAGGGGACTAGATGTACCTTCGGATTATGAAGGGAACCAGGATAAATCCCTATGTCTTTTTTACTTTCTGCTTTACCGCTTTCATATCTTAGGCACTTAGAAGATAAAAATCCATCCACCAATAAAATAACCGAGAAAATTTTATAACGCCTAATTCACCCCCCCCCTCTTAGGCTATCTCTGAAACTACATAAACAACCAGGGAATGACATAGACGTATACTTGACACCTTTGATCGAATATTTAAAGATTTTGTGGAGAACGGTGTGGAGGTATATGATGGATATAGGAAAGAAAGTTTCAATTTGAGGGCAATGTTGTTTAGCACAATTAATTATTTTCCAGTATACGGGAATCTATCTGGGTATAACATTAAAGGTCAACGTGCGTGTCCTATTTGTGAAGATGGAACCGATACAATTTGATTGGAACTTTGTCAGAAGAATGTGTTTCTCGGTCATCATAGATTCTTACATTCTAAACATCACTACTGTGGGTGGAGAAGAGCATTCAATGGAGACACTGAATAACGTAAAGCTCCACCCGCATTGTCAGGTGACCAAGTTTTTGAACAGGTGAAAGATGTGCGTGCTGAGTTTGGAAAGCCTTTTGCACATAAGGTTGTCAAAGGTGGGTGGAAGAAGAGGTCAATAGTTTTTGAATTTCCATATTGGAAGTCTTTGTACGTGAGACATTTTCTCGATGTTATGCATATTGAAAAAATGTATTTGAAATTGTTATCGGTACGTTACTCAATATAAAAGGAAAGTCTAAGGATGGCCTTAAAGCAAGGGAGGACATATTAAAAATGGGAATGAGAACTGAATTAGCATCCGTGAAGAAAGGAATACGAACATATCTACCACCTGATGTTTTTACTCTATATAGAAAGGAGAAAAAAATTTGTGTAAGTTTATGAGTGAAGTTAAGGTTCCAGAAGGATACTCTTCAGATATTAGAAGACGTATGTCTATGAAAGACCTCAAGTTGAATAGTTTGAAGACACATGATTGCCATGTTATAATGGAACATTTTCTACCAATAGGTATACGTTCTATTTTTCCAGAAAAAGTAAGAAGTTCCATAACTAAATTGTGTTTTTTCTTTAGGTTAATTTGTAGTAATGTGATCAATCCTGAGATCTTAACAACACTACAAAAAGAGATAGTAATTACCTTGTATGATCTTGAAATGTATTTTCCTCCCTCTTTTTTTTTTGACATAATGGTACATTTAGTTGTTCATCTTGTGAAAGAGACACAATTGTGTGGACTAGCTTATATGAGATGGATGTACCCTGCTGAGCGGTATATGAAACTATTAAAAGGGTACGTGAAAAACCAAAGTCGACCAGAGGGTTGTATTGTTGAACGATACATTATTGAAGAAGCTGTTGAGTTTTGTACTGAATATTTGTCCAACGTTCAATCGATTGGACTCCCCAAAGATCATATTTTCGAGAAAAAAAAGGAAGGTTAAAAATTAATTGGAAATAAAATTGTGACAATATCAAGGGATGAACGGGAACAAGTGCATTTGTATGTTCTGCACAATGATAATGAGGTTGAGCCATATGTTGAAATGCACAAGGATGTACTCCAAAGGTTAAATCCGAACAGAAATGAAAATTGGATAGTATGAGAGCACAATCAAAGTTTCATACAATGGTTAAAGGATCATATTTATTCGAAGCGCTCTTCAGATCCTGCTTCGGTAACAGAAAGGTTGAAATGTTTGGCATATGGTCCAAGTTTGCATGTGTTTTCTCATAGCGCATACATATTTAATGGATACACATTTTATACCAAATAACAAGATGATAAGAGTACTATGCAAAATAGTGGTTGCAAGTGGGTAAATAGTAGTGGCATATTTTGGAGTTATTGAGCACATTTGGGTGTTTGATTACGAGAAGTTTCAGATTCTCATCTTTGGTTGCAAGTGGGTAAATAGTAGTGGCATACAAATGGATAAGTCTGGATTTTTGCAAGTGGATCTTACTAGGGTGGGGTACAAAGATAAGACTTTTATTCTAGCATCTCAAGCTAAACAAGTGTTCATGTCAATGACCCGACGAGTACGAAATGGTCTATAGTGCTTTTATCTAATAGAGTGGTTGATGATAGCGGTATAGATCAATGTGATATTGATGTTGAGAATGAGTCATGCATTAGACATAATGAGTTGAATAGAAATGATCAAGATGAGGATCTTATAGCGGATGAGTCATATATCAGAAATGATCATAACGAGGGAATTTCGATCAATTCATCTGTCCGCATTGCTAAGAAACAAGTCATTAATATTCCAAACAAGAAAAGAAAGAGATGTTAGTGAAAGAGGTAATACAATAAAATGTTATATATTATGTCATTTTCAATAAATTTATATGCTTTTCCTAATTTTTCCTAATTTATATTTGATATCATTGGTTTCTTTATTTTTCATTTTCAATTGCTTTCATTATAATTTATATTTGATATCCTTGGTTTATTTATTTTTAATTTTCAATTGCTTTCATTATAATTTATATTTGATATCCTTGGTTTCTTTATTTTTCATTTTCAATTTCTTTCATTATAATTTATATTTAATATCCTTGGTTTCTTTATTACAGGTTAGATATGGCCACTAACGATGATCACCCACATGATGATGATTCTATGCATGAAGGAGGTAATAAAAAGGTATATACGGAAGACGAGATTAGAAGAGGCATAAAAATGATGAAGAGAGTGATCCATGGTAGAGACTGAGGCATCATTCTAGATGTGCATTAGAGCCCACATAGGCAGCTTATAGAATCTAACGGTCATACCTTGACTAGTTTCATTGGTGCACTAGTAAGGAATGACATTCCAATTACTTGTGATGATTGGAGAAATAAACATTTGAAAGAAGCCAGAGACAAACTCTGGAGTGAGATAAAGGTACAATAATTATGTCTTTAATTATGCGAACTAATTATGTCTTTTAAATTACTTGTACTAACGCACAATGTGTATGTTTTTCTTAGAGGTGTTTCAACATCGAAGATGATAGAAGAGAATTTTGTCTTAAATTTCCCGAAAAACTACTAAGAAGGTTTAGAACATTTTATCATCCAAGTATCTTAGGGATGAAGATGGTAATCAGATTGATGTGGAGCTTCCAAAGAAATATGAAAGTTTGAGTTCACAAGAATAATGGGACATGTTTAAATCCAAACGTAAAACCCCAAAATTTAAAAGAATAAGTGAAACAAATCGGGAAAGAGCATAAAGTCTCACATATCCATACAGAAAAGGACGTGTCAGATATGGACGCTTAGAATAATCTATCGTAAGTATCTATAAATTGTAATAATATATTTGTTCATCATGAATCATATTTGATCATATTATTTGACTTAATGTGTAGTTGCAAAAGGAAAAAAGTTCTGAAACATCTCTTCCTGCACATGTTTTGTGGAAGGAAGCCCGTGTGGGCAAGTCTGGAGTTTCTAAAGAAGATGGTCTACAAGTATATGAAAAATGTGTAAGTAGAACATTATTTATTTAATTAAATCAAAACTTTATTAACAAATATTTGACAAAATATTTGATATTCATCTGATTTTCAAGAGGTGCTATCTCAGTCTTTATCTCCAGATAATACTAGGAGCATACTTAGTCGGGCATTAGATGTCTGTGAGTATTCGGGTCGGGTGAGGGGTAAGGGTTTTGGGATCACTCCAACCTCCTTGAGTATTAAAAAGGAAAGGCTCCTAATAACAAAGAACTTCAGCTAAAATTGGAAGCACTGGAAGCTGAAGTTCGTGAATTAAGAAAAGAAAAAGAAAGTAGCGCTTCAACATGTTTTAAAGATGGTTCGGACAAAGACAATATCAACTATAACTTTCAACTGAATATTCCAGGGGTAATTATATTTATTTTTATGAAATTAAATTATTAGCTTAAATTATTTAATTGACATATATACACATTAACAATGTCATATTGTAACACGGTGGGAGAATTGACTTTAGTTATGTTGCGCATAGCAAGAGTCGCCACCGACTTTTATTTTATCCAAAGGAAAGGGCATAAAAGAACAGGAAAGACCTTAAAAGATTTTTGGATTCGGGGGGTAGGTTATGTAAAGGGAAGGTGTTAGCACCCTTTACATCCATGGTTATCCATGGGCTCTTAGTTACTTAGCTCACTTTAAAATGTTTTTGAGAAGTGTAGTGTGTGATTAAAAATTTTCTTAAGTACTTTATAATGATCCATGTACGGATATATATAAAGACTTTGTTTTGGAAATTTATTTGAAAATATGAAGTGTTTTTGGAATGTTTTGAAAAGGTGAGTAAGTACATAAGAGGAACCTACCCTATGTTAAGTCTTTTCTGCTCTTAAATGTTCTTTCAATGGTAAGACTATCCCTATTATTAAGGAATAGGTAGTCATTACCTTGGATGTTGTGAGGGACAAGTGAAGGGACATCTGTGATTAGGCAATTGTAAGGTGTACTTAGCAATTCGAAGGGACTTATCATCTTTTATTCGAAAGGGACAAGATCATTTACGAAGGCAACCATGAAGGGACTTGATCTTATAATTCTTTAAAAGGGACAAGATGATTTTAAATAAGATAAGGGACTTTGCTTTATACACCTTACTTGACCTTTTATTTAGGCAACATGAGAGGTAACCCTTAAGAAGTGAGATGGCGATCCAAGATCGACTTACGTGTGTGCATGTTCATGTTCATAATATTTATCTTAAAATTAGTGATCTAAATTCAATTTTAAACACAAACATGTTTTTCACGCCCTATTTTACTAACCATTGCAATTTAAATAAATACTAAAAATTCTACCACTATTACATAATTTGCACAATTACATTATAATAAAATAATTTGAATAATAAGCATGTATTGAATAAATAAATAAAAGGGTTAGTAATAATAAATAAATATAAGAGAAAAAAGAGGTTAGCATAATAATATAATATAGAAAACAAATTAAAAGTTCAAATTCAAATAAATGATCATTTTTTAAGAATTTTTAAGAAGAAGAATAAAAATAATAATAATTATATACTAATAAACATGATTAGTAGTTTAATGATTTAATTATATATACATATTAGAAATATTTAATTATAATTAAACAAACATAATAAAATAAGAAATTAAAATCATAAAAGGAAATTAGGGTTTTTGAAAATAAATTAGGATTTATAAAATAATTAGGGTTTAGAAAATAAATTAGGTTATATATATAAAAAAAAATACATACAATAATAATATAAACAAATTATAAAAGAAATATATACAATTTAAATTTTAGAAAATAAATTATGATTTTTTTTAAAAGAATGAAGTTGTATTCATTTATATATTACTATTTTAAAAATAATTTTCCTAAAAAAATAATTTTTGGATTAATTATAAAACAAAACAAATTAATAAATAATAAAAAAAATGGTGTAAAAAGAACATACCTGGGGCAGGGATCGAACCCACGCCCTAGGCTCTCTATATCTCTTGGACTAACACCACTACCACCAGGCCAAACGCGCGCTTGTGAATATGGGATGGGTACTGATCATTATATTAGAAGACGTATGTCTATGAAAGACCTCAAGTTGAATAGTTTGAAGACACATGATTGCCATGTTATAATGGAACATTTTCTACCAATAGGTATACGTTCTATTTTTCCAGAAAAAGTAAGAAGTTCCATAACTAAATTGTGTTTTTTCTTTAGGTTAATTTGTAGTAATGTGATCAATCCTGAGATCTTAACAACACTACAAAAAGAGATAGTAATTACCTTGTATGAGCTTGAAATGTATTTTCCTCCCTCTTTTTTTTTTTGACATAATGGTACATTTAGTTGTTCATCTTGTGAAAGAGACACAATTGTGTGGACTAGCTTATATGAGATGGATGTACCCTGCTGAGCGGTATATGAAACTATTAAAAGGGTACGTGAAAAACCAAAGTCGACCAGAGGGTTGTATTGTTGAACGATACATTATTGAAGAAGCTGTTGAGTTTTGTACTGAATATTTGTCCAACGTTCAATCGATTGGACTCCCCAAAGATCATATTTTCGAGAAAAAAAAGGAAGGTTAAAAATTAATTGGAAATAAAATTGTGACAATATCAAGGGATGAACGGGAACAAGTGCATTTGTATGTTCTGCACAATGATAATGAGGTTGAGCCATATGTTGAAATGCACAAGGATGTACTCCAAAGGTTAAATCCGAACAGAAATGAAAATTGGATAGTATGAGAGCACAATCAAAGTTTCATACAATGGTTAAAGGATCATATTTATTCGAAGCGCTCTTCAGATCCTGCTTCGGTAACAGAAAGGTTGAAATGTTTGGCATATGGTCCAAGTTTGCATGTGTTTTCTCATAGCGCATACATATTTAATGGATACACATTTTATACCAAATAACAAGATGATAAGAGTACTATGCAAAATAGTGGTTGCAAGTGGGTAAATAGTAGTGGCATATTTTGGAGTTATTGAGCACATTTGGGTGTTTGATTACGAGAAGTTTCAGATTCTCATCTTTGGTTGCAAGTGGGTAATAGTAGTGGCATACAAATGGATAAGTCTGGATTTTTGCAAGTGGATCTTACTAGGGTGGGGTACAAAGATAAGCCTTTTATTCTAGCATCTCAAGCTAAACAAGTGTTCTATGTCAATGACCCGACGAGTACGAAATGGTCTATAGTGCTTTATCTAATAGAGTGGTTGATGATAGCGGTATAGATCAATGTGATATTGATGTTGAGAATGAGTCATGCATTAGACAGAATGAGTTGAATAGAAATGATCAAGATGAGGATCTTATAGCGGATGAGTCATATATCAGAAATGATCATAACGAGGGAATTTCGATCAATTCATCTGTCCGCATTGCTAAGAAACAAGTCATTAATATTCCAAACAAGAAAAGAAAGAGATGTTAGTGAAAGATGTAATACAATAAAATGTTATATATTATGTCATTTTCAATAAATTTATATGCTTTTCCTAATTTTTCATAATTTATATTTGATATCATTGGTTTCTTTATTTTTCATTTTCAATTTCTTTCATTATAATTTATATTTGATATCCTTGGTTTATTTATTTTTAATTTTCAATTGCTTTCATTATAATTTATATTTGATATCCTTGGTTTCTTTATTTTTCATTTTCAATTTCTTTCATTATAATTTATATTTAATATCCTTGATTTCTTTATTACAGGTTAGATATGGCCACTAACGATGATCACCCACATGATGATGATTCTATGCATGAAGGAGGTAATAAAAAGGTATATACGGAAGACGAGATTAGAAGAGGCATAAAAATGATGAAGAGAGTGATCCATGGTAGAGACTGAGGCATCATTCTAGATGTGCATTAGAGCCCACATAGGCAGCTTATAGAATCTAACGGTCATACCTTGACTAGTTTCATTGGTGCACTAGTAAGGAATGAGATTCCAATTACTTGTGATGATTGGAGAAATAAACATTTGAAAGAAGCCAGAGACAAACTCTGGAGTGAGATAAAGGTACAATAATTATGTCTTTAATTATGCGAACTAATTATGTCTTTTAAATTACTTGTACTAACGCACAATGTGTATGTTTTTCTTAGAGGTGTTTCAACATCGAAGATGATAGAAGAGAATTTTGTCTTAAATTTCCCAAAAAACTACTAAGAAGGTTTAGAACATTTTATCATCCAAGTATCTTAGGGATGAAGATGGTAATCAGATTGATGTGGAGCTTCCAAAGAAATATGAAAGTTTGAGTTCACAAGAATAATGGGACATGTTTAAATCCAAACGTAAAACCCCAAAATTTAAAAGAATAAGTGAAACAAATCGGGAAAGAGCATAAAGTCCCACATATCCATACAGAAAAGGACGTGTCAGATATGGACGCTTAGAATAATCTATCGTAAGTATCTATAAATTGTAATAATATATTTGTTCATCATGAATCATATTTGATCATATTATTTGACTTAATGTGTAGTTGCAAAAGGAAAAAAGTTCTGAAACATCTCTTCCTGCACATGTTTTGTGGAAGGAAGCCCGTGTGGGCAAGTCTGGAGTTTCTAAAGAAGATGGTCTACAAGTATATGAAAAATGTGTAAGTAGAACATTATTTATTTAATTAAATCAAAACTTTATTAACAAATATTTGACAAAATATTTGATATTCATCTGATTTTCAAGAGGTGTTATCTCAGTCTTTATCTCCAGATAATACTAGGAGCATACTTAGTCGGGCATTAGATGTCTGTGAGTATTCGGGTCGGATGAGGGGTAAGGGATTTGGGATCACTCCAACCTCCTTGAGTATTAAAAAGGAAAGGCTCCTAATAACAAAGAACTTCAGCTAAAATTGGAAGCACTGGAAGCTGAAGTTCGTGAATTAAGAAAAGAAAAAGAAAGTAGCGCTTCAACATGTTTTAAAGATGGTTCGGACAAAGACAATATCAACTATAACTTTCAACTGAATATTCCAGGGGTAATTATATTTATTTTTATGAAATTAAATTATTAGCTTAAATTATTTAATTGACATATATACACATTAACAATGTCATATTGTAACACGGTGGGAGAACTGACTTTAGTTATGTTGCGGATAGCAAGAGTCGCCACCGACTTTTATTTTATCCAAAGGAAAGGGCATAAAAGAACAGGAAAGACCTTAAAAGATTTTTGGATTCGGGGGGTAGGTTATGTAAAGGGAAGGTGTTAGCACCCTTTACATCCATGGTTATCCATGGGCTCTTAGTTACTTAGCTCACTTTAAAATGTTTTTGAGAAGTGTAGTGTGTGATTAAAAATTTTCTTAAGTACTTTATAATGATCCATGTACGGATATATATAAAGACTTTGTTTTTAAAATTTATTTGAAAATATGAAGTGTTTTTGAAATGTTTTGAAAAGGTGAGTAAGTACATAAGAGGAACCTACCCTATGTTAAGTCTTTTATGTTCTTAAATGTTCTTTCAATGGTAAGACTATCCCTATTATTAAGGAATAGGTAGTCATTACTTTGGATGTTGTGAGGGACAAGTGAAGGGACATCTGTGATTAGGCAATTGTAAGGTGTACTTAGCAATTCGAAGGGACTTATCATCTTTTATTCGAAAGGGACAAGATCATTTACGAAGGCAACCATGAAGGGACTTGATCTTATAATTCTTTAAAAAGGACAAGATGATTTTAAATAAGATAAGGGACTTTGCTTTATACACCTTACTTGACCTTTTATTTAGGCAACATGAGAGGTAACCCTTAAGAAGTGAGATGGCGATCCAAGATCGACTTACGTGTGTGCGTGTTCATGTTCATAATATTTATCTTAAAATTAGTGATCTAAATTCAATTTTAAACACAAACATGTTTTTCACGCCCTATTTTACTAACCATTGCAATTTAAATAAATACTAAAAATTCTACCACTATTACATAATTTGCACAATTACATTATAATAAAATAATTTAAATAATAAGCATGTATTAAATATATAAATAAAAGGGTTAGTAATAATAAATAAATATAAGAGAAAAAAGAGGTTAGCATAATAATATAATATAGAAAACAAATTAAAAGTTTAAATTTAAATAAATAATCATTTTTTAAGAATTTTTAAGAAGAAGAATAAATAATAATAATTATATACTAATAAACATGATTAGTAGTTTAATGATTTAATTATATATACATATTAGAAATATTTAATTATAATTAAACAAACATAATAAAATAAGAAATTAAAATCATAAAAGGAAATTAGGGTTTTTGAAAATAAATTAGGGTTTAGAAAATAAATTAGGTTATATATATATAAAAAAATACATACAATAATAATATAAACAAATTATAAAATAAATATATACAATTTAAATTTTAGAAAATAAATTATGATTTTTTTTAAAAGAATGAAGTTGTATACATTTATATATTACTATTTTAAAAATAATTTTCCTAAAAAAATAATTTTTGGATTAATTATAAAACAAAACAAATAAAAAAATAATAAAAAAATGGTGTAAAAAGAACATACCTGGGGCAGGGATCGAACTCACGCACTAGGCTCTCTATATCTCTTGGACCAACACCACTACCACCAGGCCAAACGCGCGCTTGTGAATATGAGATGGGTACTGATCATTATATTTTAAGCCTGAAAATAAATGAAACTTTCACCAAAATATAACTGAGGACAGGTTCGAACCCATGTCCTTTGCTTCATACATGCGCGCATCAACCATTGGGCTGCTTGTCATCCTGTGAAACAAAACGTAAATAATACAATAAATATAAATATCAATTTTTGAATTTCTGAAACGCGCGAAGATCTTCATCTTCAACCTTGGTTTCGCAGGTTTTCCTGCGAATTTAGTTACGATTTTTCCTGCGCATTTTCTTGCCAATACAACCTGTGAACATCAAACACCATACAAACAGTACAATTTCACCAAATTAATAATTCCAATGAGTTTCTTATGATCTATACGATTCTTCCATGTCTTTAGAACTTATTTACATTGGTTTAATGGTGAAACCCTAAACGGCCACCCTAAACCCTAACAATGGCATCTAATGATTTAGGCCATGAAACTTCGATTGGTTTATCCAGAAAGCTTCTACACTTCAAAACAAACATGAATCAATAATAAAACATAATTTATAATGGCTAAATTTATGAAATCGAAAAGCAAAAAATTAAGGAAGAAGAACGATTCGGTTTGTGCAATTCATGGGGTTTGAGATACATATGATTATTGCTACATGATCAGTTATGATCAGAGAAACTAATGCAACCTTTAGAATGTCTTAAGATCCTCTCTAACTCCAAAACCGTATGTCACTTTTTCCTTGATATTTTGAAGTTGAAGAATATGTATGGAGGCTGCAAAAATTCGTCCCTATGATTGTGATGTGTTCATGTATATGTAGTGGATGTAATTAGGTCAAAACATCATGGATTTATGGGCCTTGTCTTGGTTACTTGATCATGAAGTTTCACACTTTCAAATATTGAAAAAAATCTCATCTAACCTTTACAAATCAAGCTAGCACGAAATTGGATCAAATCAATCATCTATAAATGATATTTAAAACCTTCTAGAATCATAATCTCATCCAAATATATGATTTTCATATTTTAATTTAATTTAATTTGTATTTTAATGAATAAAATTCAAATAAATATTAAATAAAATGTAAAAAATCAGAAAAGGCATGGGTTGGGTCGTGCTTGGTGATATTGTAAAGATTGGATGGCAATTTGGTGGGCTCATTTAGCAAATATTGGTTTTAAAGCCCTATTTGCTTCATAAACTTCCCAAAAATTTCCCAACTTTGTAAGGGCACAAATCCTTCAATTTTAATGCTATGAAGGTGTTCTTGGACATTTTGGAAAGCTTAAATAGTCCTCTAACCAACCTCTTTGGTCTCATGTCCATATCTTTTACCATTCTCAAGTTATGCTCTTTGGAAGTTGTTGACTTTTTGTTGACTTTTAAAAGGACCTATAATGTCTTAGCTCATACCTTCCAAATGAAGCATTTTTGGGATTGGCTTGTGAGACACAAAGTTGTAGAGAATTCAATTTCCTTTAAAATGAGCTTTGGATGGAAAAAATTTGATGAAGCATGTGAAAGTTATGGCTGGTCAAAGTTCAGTTGACTTTTCCTATGAAAACCCTAATTTAGAAACTCCTGATTCTTGATGATCTGAAATCTCCTTGATGAATCATGATCAACCCTTGATCAAATGATGAATTTTACCTCATATACTTGATGTTGGCAAAAAATCATGAAGTTTGACTTTGGTTTGACCACAGTTGACCTCAATTTGACTTTTTAACTACTTTGACTGATTTTAACCTATCTGATCATCTGACTGAGCAAATCTTTTGGGAAAGTCTTGAAACTTGAAATGGGGATTCTTGAACACATATAAGATGTTATGAAGCTCAATTGAAGTTTTGGAAGTCCATTTAGCCTGATTAAAGTCAAAACCCTAGTTTAGGATGCATTGCTTAGGAGGATGCATTGTCTGAGGGAATTGTCAAATCTTCTGGCTAATTGTGAACTTTGTGAACCTTGTGAACCTCATGAGATGTCTTGTGAACCTTATGAACCTTGTGAGCCTCTTAGTACACAATGTCTTGTCTTGTGGAGGGCAAATTTTGGGGTGCAACACATATTTATTATTGGTTTTAGGGCATTTCCCTTTGTCAGTTATACTTATCGTCACCGACATATCAGATGGTTGGCAAGGGAAAAGTGTATAACATTGCAGATCAATCACTTCACACTAACCCCTCCCTCCTGGATGTTTCAAAGTATCGGTTGAAATTTCTGTAGAGCCAAATGTATTATTACCATATCTCGACGATGCTTCGGATGCAACAACGATGGAACAAGCAATATGTTCGTTTGTTGCATGGCCGACAAGCCTTATTAGTGTCAGATATGAGGTATGCTTAATTAAAATTATTATGAACCTTTTTTAACCTTAATGTAAAAGTGTTTACGCATATTTTACTAACATTTTTTACATGATAATGTTAATTAGACTCCAACAAGATCCAAAGGAAAAGATAAGAGGATTATGCGGCATACCGAGTTCGTTGTTTCAAAAAAAAAGGTACATCACATTTTTACGTGCATTTCTACAACTATATGAACCTTTGTTAACCATAATGTGTAGATTCAATGTTAAATTCGTGATCTTATACTTCATCTAACTAATTATATGATATGTAGCTTCATGGTAAGGAGGTTAGCAACACCTTCACACAAAAAAAGGTTGGTGTTAAGAAGACAGCAGCTAGAAAAAACCTACCTCCAAGTATAGGTCGTGCCTTCAGACATTTCTAGAATTGACAGATATTCCAACCGAAGGTATTCGTCTTATACATATGGAGGAAGGTATTTTTGGCTTTGAATATGAACAATCAATTGGTAATGACGAATTTATGAAAGTTTTTTGTCATGAAGAATTATGCGTCAATGTTGTCAATACATACGTGAGGTATATCCGATCTACTTTGTTATATTAATTGCTAAAACTTATTTAATTTATGTTTCAAATGACTAGTCTAATGTTAATTATGTTTTTATTTAAGGTTTTTGTATGACAAAGTGATGCGCCCAATTGGATTGGACTAAAGATTTGCATTCCTAAGCCCCATGGCCGTTTGTCGCTCCCCGGATTTCCATCCTGGTACAAACGCGAAAGTGGCGCGGAAAAAGAATAGAGTCGCCAGCCAGGCATTTTTATCCCGAAGAAAGGGAATGGTAATGTTGCACAAACCAGAAGAAAAGAAAGAGGAAGGACACAGGTCCTGCAAACCAAAGAGACTGAGTTCGAGAGTCGGTTACGACCTGGGAAGGTATTAGCACCCAGATTGTCCGCCGTACCCGACGGGATCCACGCTTGCAAATAATAGATATTTCAAAGGGTGAGGGTATGAAAACTGCAGCAAAAGAAATGAAAATAAAAGAAACTGGAAATGGAAAAGGACTGAAATAAGAAACAAAGAGAAAAATGTAGGGAAAATAAAGATTGTGCTCGAACGGGCCCTACCCCGCTGCCTACGTACCTCATCAGGATAATGAGGATCAGAGACGTCGTAGTTCCCCTAACTAGGGGTAACAAAGGGAAATTGCTTGTGAATTAAAGGCTTGAACTGCCTATGCCATTGCTCAGGTGTTGCAGACTCGGACGACGAGTGCGTAACCGTCTTGCAAAGTGACAAGTAGGAGCAAGTTCGCGTACGGAGCGAATGAGGTGAGAAAAGAATTCCCGAAGGAAAGACGCTTATTGTTTGTTTGTGTTTTTTAGAAGCTTTTATGAGTGTGTCACAAGGAGGTGAACTCAAGCTCTCTTCAATGAAATGTGCACTTGTCACCACATTCCAAGATGGAATAAAAAAACAAACACACTCAAGTAAGGAGAAGATCCCCAAAACTTGAACCCAAAGATTAGGGCTTAGGCTCACTAACTTGTTTACTTATTAAGTGTTTTGGTATTTACAGATGAATAAGTGTTTTTTATGCTTTTCTTTTATGAAGAAGATACCTTGATCAGACTTGTGCATCACAAGGTAAACATGTACTATCCCAAGATGGGAAGACTACAAGAATACCTCATGGAATAAGGCTATGGATCAATGCATCACTTCAAATTTATTAAAGTGTTTTTTTAGAGTTATGAGATGAGAAGAGAAGAAGAACCAAAAGGATCTCAAAGGAAAAAATTCTAAAGGGGAACTAAAATAATCCTAAGTATTAACATGCATGGATGTCCTAAGGGTTAGTGAGGTTTCTACCCTAATGAAGAAGAGAAGAAGAAGATAGAAGAAGAGATGAGAAAGCTAGAAAGGGGAGAGAGAACCACATAATGGCACAAAGCACATCAAACGTCACAAAGAAAAAGCAAAGCAAAAGAGGAAAGATGAAGAGTTGAAATGTGGATAAACATCCACACTTCTCTTACCATGAGCCCCTGAAATATCAAAAATCCAGCAAATTGACCAACACAATCATGGAATTAATCATGCTCAAAGGTTCTTTCAAACAAGAATCAAACAACATGCCAAGCATTGCAAATACACGACTTACGCGTCGAAAACATGAAAGCATACATCAACCAGCAAGCAAATCACCCTAAAATATCATGTCCAATGATCATACAATGATCCATGGCAATTAAAACAAGCAAAGGGATCAAACAAACTCAAAACAACCCTAAAAAGTCATTCTACTTTAGTGTTAACCGGTTAACCAAATGCGTTAACCGGTTAACCAGTTCAAACCTGCACAAAATACGCATAAAACAAGTGCGTTAACCGGTTAACCATAGGCGTTAACCGGTTAACACTATTAAAACAGCATCAAATCCTGCAGAAAACAGCAACTCAAAACAGCTTATTCAAATAATCTTGCACCAGACCAGCAATCAATTACACATGGAAAAAATTAGATCAATTCATATTAATCCATACCATCAAGCTCATAAACATTAATAATAGGATCCGGTTACAAATCAACCAAACAAATCAAGCAACACAAGCAAATGTGCAAACGCATGGTAGATCTAAAGCACAAGCATGCAAATAAGCTAAAAAACAGAGCTAGATCTGAAATTAACCAACCTACAAAGCTGAGGTATGCTTTGGTAGTTGTTGATTGAGCTGAAAACGGTATATCTCGCGCAAAACTTTGAAGATCCGATGCTAAGCTTCACACTCCATGCAAAATAAATGCAAGAACAAGCTCTTGATGCAGAATTTTGGATCCAAAAGCACTTCTAGATCTCAAACCAGATCTGAATCTCCAATAAAACCAGAAAAAAGATGCAAAGAAGCTATGAATGGAGGTTTAGTTCCAAGATCTACACACCTCAAGGCAAGGTTATGTGATCTTCAAAGAGGAACTTTGAGTGATTTGGAAAATTGGGAGAGAAAAGTGAGAGAATTGTGAGTGAGAAGAATGAAAATTCAGAAAATGAGGGTGAAAAATGAGGGAGAGGTCCCTTGGTTTGGAGGGAAATGGAATAAATATGGTTTAGGTTTGGGGCCCAAAATTTTGGTTTGGGATCCAAAAATATGGCTTGGCATTAGCTTAGAAAGTGATTTGGATCTAGCATTGGAACTAGGCTTGGATAAATGCTCTAGATCTTTCTCCATAATTCAAATTTAATTCAAATGAATAAAAATCAGAAAATTGGAAAATGGAGCCAAAACACACGTGCTGAACTTGCTGCTGGAAATTCAAATTTCGCAGCCGTTAACCGGTTAACCATATGCGTTAACCGGTTAACGCAGGAAAAATTTGAATTTCCCTCCTTTTGGTGGGAAACCTCAAGAATAGACCGGCACCAACCGTTTCAAGCAAATTTTGATCCTCCCTCTCTTTTTTAGGGCTCTGAACAAGATACCAGGCTTGTGCAAAATGATCCTGTGAGATTCTTGCCAGATCACCATGTTCTTGATTTCGACCTGCAGGTTCAGATTTTCCCGGATGACCGATCATATGCCTTATGCTAGAACATGTGAGTGCTATGCTTCATTTTTCTATGCAAAATGCTAAGGATATGACATACTTATGATGATTATGATATGATAATGATGCTAAACAAGAAGAGGGCAAATTTGGGGTGTTACAGCTGCCCCTATTCAATCATCAGTTAATCTGCAAAGGACGATAGTACAGGCTATCGACCATTCAAGATAAATTGTGGTTGAATACCAAGAAGACCCGAAATTTGCACTCTGATGAAGAATGCAACACCGGGAAATAAACCCAACCAGATGACGCTCTGGGGATAAGAAAGGGATGAAAAGCAGACGAGCTTCTTCCAAGTTGAAACTGATATCTGGAATAAGAGTGCTAAGACATACGAGTCTTCAAACAACCCTGTGACGCTAGGAGCAATAAGCATTTTAACGTTTAATTCCACCATCAGGACTTCAAACCTCTTCAACATGACCGAGCGTTGGATAAGATCAAGCGACCTGCTAAGGAAATGGCATTGAGTGATCCATAACCAAGAATGTGAGCACGGCTCAAACAACGAGGAGTAATATCAAGCGATTTACAACTCGGACAAGATCAAGCGATCAGCTAAGGAGATGGTATCAAGCGATCCATAACCAGGAAACGAGAACGTAATATCAAGCGATTTATGACTCCTGTCTTTTTGGTACGACACTAGGCGACTACTGGCTTGCCACAGCGACGGTGGATTTTAACGGTGTTGCAATATCGAGCTATTTTCAAACCAAACAAGATCGAGCGATCTGATAAGAGAAATGGTATCAAGCGATCCATCCACAATAGGTCCATTGACACGGGACAACGCGATTAATACAATCATAGTTGATTTGAGATGAGAGTAACAACCCTGCAAGGGAATACCATCTAGTGACATCTTTCATTTTCTGGACTAGTTGACTGCTTGAAGATCAATCCAAGAGGATTTTACAAAAGACATGACATCCAAAATGCCCAAATGTCTTCAAACTCTTAGAGATTCTTCGAATCTTGACATAACTGCCCCATATTGCATGGATTGTGGAAGAATTTGTCTCGCGAGGATTCCTGAAATATCTCGTATTACTGCGAAATATCGTGCCCTGTAAGCACAAAGATATGCAGACCTGCCCCGGGCATAAATGAATCCAGTGGTTGAACTTTGATATTGTGATTTTTCTTTTATGACAGACTTATTGGGTATCAACTCAAGGGTTGAAGAAGTGAATACTATGATATTGACTCAAGGGTCGTAAGAAACGGAAATATCGACTCGAGGGTCGAGGAGAACACAACAATCATCAACTCGAGGGTTGAGGAATAAAGCGACAACAACATCGACTCGAGGGTCGAGGAAACGAAAGCAACAATATCGACTCAAGGGTCGAGGAGAACACAACAATCATCAACTCGAGGGTTGAGGGAATAGAATAACAACATCGACTCGAGGGTCGAGGAAAACAAAGGCAGTGGTATCGGCTCGAGGGTCGAAGAAAGTAAAGCAACATCAACTCGAGGGTTGAGGAAACAAGGTGACAATATCATCGACTCGAGGGTCAAGGAAACGAAAACAACATCAACTCGAGGGTTGAGGGACTGGAGGAAGCAACATCGACTCGAGGGTCGCAGAAAACCAAAATGAGGATTGCCACACTCAGCTGAAGTGAGAGGCTGGACGCATATGCCAACTAGTCATAGTTGAGGAGATGCCAGCAAAGATTGGACTTTAAGACTATTGGACTTTAGCCGTGTAATGATGAAGTAACCATAACGACTGAGGATAAATTCTCTAACTAGGGAAGCACCCTACTGGGATCAATCATCAGATGTTCATTCTGGGAACGGCCTTGCATACTGTAATATTGCCTCAAGAGGATTTTACAGAAAACATAGCATCTGAAATGCTTCAGTGTTTCCAAACTCTTGTAGATCTCAAAGTAACCACCTTAGGTTGTATGGTCCATGAAGGAATTTGCCCCAAGATCTTGCATCATTGTGAGGTGTCCTGCCCCAGTATTCTGAACCTTGGGTATGTGCATCTAATTAACCGTCTTCTGGAGAGAGTAACTTCTAGACCTGCCCCAGTACGAGCCTTGCTTTGGAAAAACACCCAGGGTCACTACCCTGCGAGAGATTTAAATCTCGAAGTGATTGCCCCAGTTTGGCTGCCTTTAACCCAACTGGTTGGAAAAGGCCCTATTCAACGAAGTTTCTTGGAAAAGTGCCCCTTGGCATGAATATCCCTCAGAAGTTTCCGCCTTCTCAACTTGGCAAGATTAAGCTTCTAGACTGAGGTTCCATATGTGAACTTCTTTGATGCCAAACAAATGTATGCAAGCAGAAAATGTTTTATTCTGAGAATGAAAATTCTAATGAAACACATGTTAATCTTGAAGCTTTTATTGAAAAGATGTCGTTTATGAACGAATCACTGGTTAAGACAGTACAATATTTTTTATGAAATAAACATGCATATGCAATACCAACGAGGGTCTTTCAGCATAACTCGTAGGAATCAGGAACACTATCTCATGGTGGCACGCTCTCGAATTAACCCTGCTTCAATTAGGACTTTTAAGGGTTGTATCGTGGTCTGGCTCACGGTTACAGAAACAAAGGATACAGGCTCAAAGTTAATATGTGCCCACCCCTCTCCGTGATGTCCTTCCATTCCTATGTTCAACTAGTTTTCGCAAACGCTCACCTTTCCTAAGGGTTTCGTATTGGTTAAGGAACCATTACTCTAACAGTTTAAGCACCATTGAGGTTATTGTTGGGTATAACAACCACCCTTATTGTCTTTTGTGCCTGTTGTAACACGGTGGGAGAACTGACTTTAGTTAAATGTTGCGGATAGCAAGAGTCGCCACCGACTTTTATTTTATCCAAAGGAAAGGGCATAAAAGAACAGGAAAGACCTTAAAAGATTTTTGGGTTCGGGGGGTAGGTTATGTAAAGGGAAGGTGTTAGCACCCTTTACATCCATGGTTATCCATGGGCTCTTAGTTACTTAGCTCACTTTAAAATGTTTTTGAGAAGTGTAGTGTGTGATTAAAAAATTTCTTAAGTACTTTATAATGACCCATGTACGGATATATATATAAAGACTTTGTTTTGAAAATTGTTTGAAAATGTGAAGTATTATGAAATGTTTTTGAAAGAGTGAGCAAGTACTTAAGAGGAACCTACCCTAAATTGAATCTTTTCTGTTCTTAAATGTTCTTTCAATGGTAAGACTATCCCTATTATTAAGGAATAGGTAGTCATTACCTTGGATGTTATAAGGGACATGTAAAGGGTCATCTGTGATTAGGCAACTGTAAGGTGTCTTAGCAATTCGAAGGGACTTATCATCTTTTATTTGAAAGGGACAAGATCATTTACGAAGGCAACCATGAAGGGACTTGATCTTATAATTCTTTAAAGGGACTAGATGATATTAATAAGAGAAGGGACTTTGCTTTTATACACCTTACTTGACCTTTTATTTAGGCAACATGAGAGGTAACCCTTAAGAAGTGAGATGGCGATCCAGGATCGACTTACGTGTGTGCGTGTACAAATTCAAATATTCATCTTATAATTAGTGATCTAAATTCAATTTTAAACACAAACATGTTTTCACACCCTATTTTACTAACCATTTAAATAAATAATAATAAAAATTCTACAACTATTACATAATTTGCACAATTACATTATAATAAAATAATTTAAATAAATAAGCATATAATAAATAAATAAATAGGATGGTTAGTAATAATAAATAAAATAAATATAAAAGAGGTTAGTATAATAATATAATATAGAAAATAAATTAAAAGTTCAAATTTAAATAAATAATCATTTTTTTAAGAATTTTAAGAAAAGACATAAATAATAATAATTATATACTAATAAATATGATTAATAGTTTTAATAATTTAATTATATATACATATTAGAAATATTTAATTATAAAAATAAGAAATTAAAATCACAAAGGAAAAATTAGGGTTTTGAATTGTTTTAGAAAAATAAATCAGGGTTTATAATATAATTAGGGTTTACAAAGAAAATAATTAGGTTTTATATAAACATATTAGAATTTTTAATATACAAAATTATTAAATAATATATACATATATTTAATTCAAACAAATAAGAAATTAACTTTAGAAAATATTTTTTAGAATTTCCTTAAAACATATAAACATTAACCTAGAATTATTTATATTAAATCTAATTATATATTTTTTATAATAATTAAACAAAAGAAATAAACAAACAAGTCAAAAAAATAAAAGAACAAAAAATTGCAACTTACCTGGGGTTGGGATTCGAACCCAGGCCCTAGGCTTTACCCCTCCTGGACCAGCCTCCCTTCCACTGGGCTGCGCATGCGCTGGTGATATTGGATGAGCATCAATGCCTTTTGTTCTCTAACCTGTAAAAATCATAAAAAAACAAAACAACACAAAATGGCCTGGGGGTGAATCGAACCCAGGACCATTCGTTCACAGGCAAACACACAAACCAACTGAGCCACATGGGGCGCGTACAACAAATGATCAACAACAAATTCTTTTATTTTAAAACCACTTTTCTAAACTGAATTTTGGCGCCAGACTTCATCTTCCTCATTCAAATTACCTGCGAATTTTCCTTTGAATATCCCTGCGAATTTTCCTGCAAAATTTTAAAACCAGAATCCTATGTTTTTTTAAACATCAAGCAAATCGTAATATCAATTCAAATTCAAAGCCCAGATCAATTATAAAAGTCTCATAGGTCACATCCATGTTCTTAGATTTCATTTAGAGGCCCTAAATGCTTGGTTCCCGAATTGGAGCTTCAAACCCTAGCAATGGTGAATTTCGATACAGTCCATAAGAATTGAATTAAATCATCCAGAAAGTTTCTTAAAACCTCTTGAATTAGGGAAACCGAAAATTGAATTTGGATGGTTTTTGTGAAGTTTGAAAGTGGTGTTAGAGGCTGCAAAAATTCGTCCTTATGATTGTGATGTGTTCATGTATATGTAGTGGATGAGATTAGGTCAAGAAAAGTTATCATTCTTTGGACTTTTTGGATGATTGAATATTGAAAAAGATTTGTCATAAAACTTGATTTTTCTTTGATCCAACATTGCTATTTTGGGACAATCTTCATAATTCTTGTATCAATTAGATCCAAATGACTTTTATGACTTTCTAGAAACAAAATAATTTTAAATCTTCACTATTTCATATTTTATTTGAATTTAAAATGATTTTTAATATAAAAAATCATAATAAATAAAATAAAATGAATAAAATTATGAAAATATTAAATAAATTTCTTGCATGATGTTATGGAATACATTGGGTCACAAAAAAGTCAGCCCATTTGAAGAATTATGGTTTTAAGACCCCATTTACTTCATAAACCACTCAAATATTTCCCAACTTTGCAAGGGCACAAATCCTTCAATTTTAATGCTATGAGGGTGTTCTTTGACATTTTGGAAAGCTTAAAGAGTCCTATAACCAACCTCTTTGGTCTCATGCCCATATCTTTTACCATTCTCAAGTTATGCTCTTTTGAAGTTGTTGACTTTTTGTTGACTTTTAAAAGGACCTATAATGTCTTAGCTCATACCTTCCAAATGAAGCATTTTTGGGATTGGCTTGTGAGACACAAAGTTGTAGAGAATTCAATTTCCTTAAAAATGAGCTTTGGATGGAAAATATTTGATGAAGCATGTGAAAGTTATGGCTGGTCAAAGTTTAGTTGACTTTTCCTATGAAAACCCTAATTTAGAAACTCCTGATTCCTGATGATCTGAGATCTCCTTGATGAATCATGATCAACCCTTGATCAAATGATGAATTTTACTTCATATACTTGATGTTGGCAAAATAAAAATCATGAAGTTTGACTTTGGTTTGACCACAGTTGACCTCAGTTTGACTTTTTAACTGCTTTGACTGATTTTAACCTATCTGATCATCTGACTGAGCAAATCTTTTGGGAAAGTCTTGAGACTTGACATGGGGATTCTTGAACACATATAAGAGTTTATGAAGCTCACTTGAAGTCTTGGAAGTCCATTTAGCCTGATTAAAGTCAAAACCCTAGTTTAGGATGCATTGCTTAGGAGGATGCATTGTCTGAGGGAATTGTCAAATCTTCTGACTAATTGTGAACTTTGTGAACCTTGTGAACCTCATGAGATGTCTTGTGAACCTTGTGAACCTTGTGATCCTCTTAGCACACAATGACTTGTCTTGTGGAGGGCAAATTTTGGTGTGCAACACCTGTATCACACGATTTGTTTTTGCTCAAGGATCTTTCTTTCGCTTTTCATTCTTTTTTCTTATCCCTAACTTTTGCCTGGACTTATTCTTGTAAATCTTTTGCAATTGGATTCCAGTGGGATGCCCTAATTTTTGCCTAAGTCGCTTGTTTTTAAGTTTCGACTTAGCGGGCTATTTATTTCTTCTTTTTTTTCTTTCTTTTTTTTCGAACAAATCGCGTGACACAGGTTTGTCTCGATTGTTTTGTAAAGGTTGTGACTGTCTCACTTTTTGGTAGCTGATGGATAACCATTATGGTTCCTGGTCTTTGGACCTCTTGATTTGGTACAATGAAATGTTAAGGATCCTAAGATGAACTCCTTTATGAAAGTCTGAACGCTTGGTCCAACTAACTGACACCTACCCTGCCCCGGGTTAAATGTGAGGGTTTTTTTTTCGCGAAAAGAAACTCCTACTTCAAGGCTCAAAGGGGTTAACGAAGGTTTATCTCCCTTATATCTCCGGTGTTTGGGATTTGAAACAATGCCTGTACATCGTCAACAAGGTCTTATTCAAGAGCACATAAATGGAGATTTTTGCGTTTTCATTTCGTCATCCTCCATCACAGAGTTTAAGAACAACAGTTGGTATTGCAATGCACATTGTAACACGGTGGGAGAACTGACTTTAGTTATGTTGCGGATAACAAGAGTCGCCACCGACTTTTATTTTATCCAAAGGAATGGGCATAAAAGAACAGGAAAGACCTTAAAATATTTAAGTACTTTATAATGACCCATGTACGGATATATATAAAGCCTTTGTTTTGAAAATTGTTTGAAAAATGTGAGGTGTAATGAAATGTTTTTGAAAAGTGAGCAAGTACATAAGAGAAACCTACCCTAAGTTAAGTCTTTTCTGTTCTTAAATATCCTTTAAATGGTAAGACTATCCCTATTATTAAGGAATAGGTAGTCATTACCTTGGATGTATGAGGGACAAGTGAAGGGACAACTATTATTTAGGCAACTGTAAGGTGTATAAGCAATTTGAAGGGACTTATCATCTTTTATTCGAAAGGGACAAGATCATTTACGAAGGCAATGTCGAAGGGACTTGATCTTTTTTATCTTTTAAGGGACAAAATGATGTTAATGAGAGAAGGGACTTTGCTTTACACCTTACTTGACCTTTTATTTAGGCAACATGAGAGGTAACCTTAAGAATGTGAGATGGCGATCCAGGATCGACTTACGTGTGTGAGTGTACAAGTTCATATATTTATCTTTAAGTTAATGATCTAAATTCAATTTTAAATACAAACATGTTTTACACTCCCTATTTTACTAACCATGACATTTAAAAATAAATAATAAAAATAATACTACAACTATTACATAGTGGATACAATTACATAATAATGATAATTAAAATAAATTAGCAAATAAATAAATAATTAAATGGGTTAGTAATAATGAAAATAAATAAATAAATATAAGAGGGTTAGTATAACAATATAATATAGAGATAAATTAAAAGTTCAGAATTAAATAAATAAATATTTTTTAAGAGAATTTAATAAAAGAAATGAATAATAAGTATTATATACTAATAATATGATTAATAGTTCTAATATTTTAATTTTATGTACATATATAAAAAATAATAAATTAATTTAATAAAATAAAGTTAAGGTTTTTAATTGTTTAGAAAAGAATAAATTAAAGTTGATTATTTAATCCAATCTTAATAAAAACTATACATAATAATAATATAAACAAATTATAAATAAATATATACAATTTAAAGTTTACAAACACATAAATTAATATTCATAATTATAATTAAGGTTTTTTTGATTATTTAGAAAAATAAGTGTGGATTTAAATAATATAAACAAATTATAAAAATAAATAGACATAATTAGAATTTATATACAAATATATTAATATTTATAAAATAATTAAGGTTTATGAAGTGAATTAGGGTTTATAAAAAAAATATTAGGGTTAATCAAAATAAATTAGGGTTTTAGGAATTTATAAAATAGAATTAGGGTTTTATTTATTAATTTACAAAATAAATCCATTTATTCACAACAATATGATAATTATACATATATTCATATTATAAAAATAAATATAACAAAATAATATTTTTAAGAATATATATACAAAAGTATTTTAATGATATTAGAAAATATTTTTTATAATTTATATTTACCAATTTAAATAAAATAGAAGTAATAAAATAAATTTAAATAAGAAAACATAGAAAATTGATCAAAACGAAAGGACCTGGGATTTGACCCAGGTCCCCTACCTCATATGCATAGCACAAAACCATCTAGGCCAGCGCGCGCAGGTGACATTTATGTGACTCCCAATCATTAAATAATAAACCTGCAAAATAAATGATAAAACACAAAAAATGTCCTTCAGCCAGAATCGAACCTAGGTCTTGAAGGTCTCTAACGCGCACGCTTACCACGAGGCCAAGCAGCCTTAGCTGAAATAAAATAGAAACAATTACAAAAAATATTAAACCAATTTTTGAATTTCCTGATGGCGCCAAGAGGTCATCTTCAACCTTGGTTCCTGCGAATTTTGTTGCGAAGTTTGTCACGGATTTTTCTGCGAATCTCATAATATATAAAACCTACGAATTTCGAATATCAACAAAACAGTACAATTATTACAAATTGATTAGTGAAACATGATCCTCAAGATCCATACAACACAACCATGTTTCCAGAATTCATTTATCTTTGATGAATCAAGAAACCCTAAAATGGCCGACGAACCCTAATCATGGTGATTCCTTAAACCTGTACCAAAAATCAAATCAAATGGCCCAGAAACAATCACGAGCTTGTCACAAACACAAAACCATAGTCAAATTAAATTTATATTGCATATATATATGAGAACGAAAAATTCAAAAGAGAGTTGAAAGTTTGATTCGGTTTGATCCATTCATGAGGTTTGGGATGCATATGAGTGTTGATACATGATCAGTGAAGTCCAAGGATCCTTCTTGTGTCCTTAAAATACCTTAAAAAGCTTTGTGATGAAGAATCCGAATTTGGAATTTTGATGAAATTTGAAAATTTGGAACTTGTTCTGGTGGCTGTAAAATCGTGTCCCTTGCTTGTGATCAGTTCCTTGTATATATGTGAACTGAATTAGGTCAAAAAATTGGGTTGTCCTTTGGATATTTTGATCATGGAAGATTGAAAAAGATCATGCTTTAAAATTCAAATATTCTTGAATATAAAATTTCTATTTTGGGTCAATCATCATAATTTTCATATCAATCTGATCCAACTAACTTTCATGACTTTCTAGAATCAAAATATTTTTAAATCTTCATTACTTTATATTTTATTTAAATTTAAAATGATTTTAAATATAAAAAATCATAATAAATAAAATAAAATAATGAAAATATTAAATAAATTTCGTGCATGATGTCATGGAACACATTGGGTCACAAAAAAGTCAGCCCATTTGAAGAATTATGATTTTAAGACCCCATTTACTTCATAAACCACTCAAAAATTTCCCAACTTTTCAAGGGCACAAATCCTTCAATTTTAATGCTATGAGGGTGTTCTTGGACATTTTGGAAAGCTTAAAGAGTCCTCTAGACAAAACCATTGGTTTCAAGTCCATATATTTTACCATTCTCAAGTTATGCTCTTTTGAATTTGTTGACTTTTTGTTGACTTTCAAAAGGACCTATAATGTCTTAGCTCATACCTTCCAAATGAAGCATTTTTGGGATTGGCTTGTGAGACACAAAGTTGTAGATAATTCAATTTCCTTCAAAATGAGATTTGGATGGAAAATATTTGATGAAGCATGTGAAAGTTATGGCTGGTCAAAGTTCAGTTGACTTTTCCTAAGGAAACCCTAATTTAGAAACTCCTGATTCTTGATGATCTGAAATCTCCTTGATGAATCATGATCAACCCTTGATCAAATGATGAAATTTACTTCATATACTTGATGTTGGCAAAAAATCATGAAGTTTGACTTTGGTTTGACCACAATTGACCTCAATTTGACTTTTTAACTGCTTTGACTGATTTTGACCTATCTGATCATCTGACTGAGCAAACCTTTGGGAAAAGTCTTGAAACTTGTCATGGGGATTCTTAAACACATATAAGATGTTATGAAGCTCACTTGAAGTCTTGGAAGTCCATTTAGCCTGATTAAAGTCAAAACCCTAGTTTAGGATGCATTGCTTAGGAGGATGCATTGTCTGAGGGAAATGTCAAATCTTCTGACTAATTGTGAACCTTGTGAACCTCATGAAATGTCTTGTGAACCTTGTGAACCTAATAAGATGTCTTGTGAACCTCATAAGATGTCTTGTGAATCTTGTGAACCTTGTGAATCTTGTGAATCTCTTAGCACACAAAGTCTTGTCTTGTGAGGGCAAATTTTGGGGTGCAACAGCTGCCCCTGTTCAATTTTCTGAAACCTGAGGGGTTAGATTGGTATATGTGCCATTCGTGACCTGGAAGGTTGAAGGGGATTGAACACAAAAGCCCAAAAATTTTCACTCACCAGTGCGTAGAGTAATACTGGTGATATGTTGTATATGCTTGAGTGGGCTTAAAGATGCCACTTGGAGGAATGGGAGATGGGCTTAGAGATGCCATTAGGATGAACTGGAGATGGGCTTAAAGATGCCATCTAGAGAAAAGTTCTTCAAATATACTTCTTGTAGAATAAGGTAATCCAAAGTATGAAGATATAGCTTTTGGGAAGATAAACAACGGCCCAAAGTCATGATAGGGTACTTGGGAAGATAAACAACGGCCCAAGGTAATGGTATAACTTTTGGGAAGATAAACAACGGCCCAAAGTCATGATAGGGTATTTGGGAAGATAAACAACGTCCCAACATTACCTTTGGGAAGATAAACAACGACCCAAGATAATGATATGACTTTTGGGAAGATAAACAACGGCCCAAAGTCATGATAGCTTTCAGGAGGATAAACAACGTCCCGAGGTATAATAGGGTACTTGGGAAGATAAACAACGGCCCAAGGTAAGGATATGACTTTTGGGAAGATAAACAACGACCCAAAGTAATGGAATAGCTTTTGGGAAGATAAACAACGGCCCAAAGTTATGATAGCTTTCAGGAGGATAAACAACGTCCCGAGGTAATGGAATAGCTTTTGGGAAGATAAACAACGGCCCAAAGTTATGATAGCTTTCAGGAGGATAAACAACGTCCCGAGGTATAAGTTGTTGATGTTGTTTTACCTGTATATAACTATCCTGCAAGGAAAATATTAGTTTATGCACTATGTAAGCATGCATAGCATGATGCACTTAAGTAATGTATTATGTACTTATGGATATGTATATTATGGTATGATGTAAATGATGTATGTATGAATCATGCAGCCAGAAGCGTCTGGATATCTTCGTATAACAACTGCTGGCCAGGGAAAATAAATCCTGATTTGTTGCTGAAGAATATGAGGAACTCGTTCCCATATCGTTTGATAATATAATGAAGAATATGAGGAACTCGTTCCCGTCTTGTTTGATAACATAGTATTCATAACCTCCCGTCTTTGTTCGATAGTATGGTATTCATAAATCTCCCTTCTTCGTTCGATAGTAAGGTATCCATAACCTCCCGTCTTCGTTCGATAGTAAGGTATTCATAACCTCCCGTCTTCGTTCGTCGTACTCCTATTGAAGGAATAAATTCTCGACTATCCGTCTGAGGATAAAAGAGATGGATATAAATTCCAGGGGAGATGTGACTCGAAGTATTTATGAAGATGGATTTGCCCTACTGGGGAACTTGTAGCTGTCTAGTAAGGATGAACCGGCGAAGCTTCGTTGAATTCCTTCCCTCGTTCGTCTTTAGTAAATACTATTACTGCATTTTCATGCATTTCTGGTAAACATCAATCATATTAAGCATTTTATGCATTTCTGGTAAACATCAATCATATTCAAAAGCATACATACATTCAAACACAACCAATGGACGTTTCACTTTATGTAAATAGGGTAAAAGTAAATCTGGATTCAAAGATGGAATTTTATTTATATCACAAAGTGACCTATACATAGGCGAGTTTGTACAAGGAGACAGAAATCCTAGTAAGAGGAATTCGTCGTGAAATTTTTACAAAACAAAATCAGCTATGTGGGAAATAATCCTATTCAATTTCAATTCTACTATTGCCATTATCTTCAAGTATCTCATCTTTTGCTGTCGGGACGGAAATGATTGGATTGAGCTTTATCTGTTCGAGCTTGAGTAAGTAACACAACTGGTTGTAGTTTCATGGGTGATCCAAACGAGACATAGTCATACGCTTTAATCCCTAACTTTTGCCTGGATTGCCTTTTCAGGTTTTCAATCCACCGGGATACCCTTTTTTGCCCAAGCCGCCTTTTCAGGTTTTCGACTTGCCGGGTGTACATTTTTTATATATATATATATCCCTAATTTTTGCCCGAACCCTTTTGGTTCGCCGGGATGCCCTTATTTTTGCCTAGGCCAGTCAACCTAGCGGGTCTCTTTTTATGCGTAGTATTTTTTAACTATGTCTGCGTTTACAGGCTGCGGGAAGTCTTCACCATCCATAGTAGTAAGTATCATAGCACCTCCTGAAAATACTGTTTTTACCACAAATGGTCCTTCATATGTTGGAGTCCATTTGCCCCTAGGATCACCCTGTGGTAATATGATACGCTTGATTACCAAATCACCAGCCTGATATACCTTTGGCTTAACCTTCTTATTAAAAGCTTTGATCATTCGTTTCTGGTACATCTGACCATGACAAACTGCTGCTAACCTCTTCTCATCAATCAAATTTATCTGGTCAAGTCGAGTCTGAACCCACTCATCTTCATCCAAGCCTGCATCCTTCATAATTCTTAAGGAGGGAATCTGAACTTCAATGGGCAGAACTGCTTCCATACCATATACTAAGGAGAATGGGGTTGCCCCTGTTGAAGTACGTATTGTAGTGCGATAACCATGAAGAGCAAATGGTAACATCTCGTGCCAATCCTTATAAGTGATAGTCATCTTCTGTATAATCTTCTTGATATTCTTGTTAGCAGCTTCAACTGCCCCATTCATCTTTGGACGATGCGGAGAAGAGTTGTGATGCTTGATCTTGAACTGCGTACAGAGATCAGTAATCATAGTGTTGTTCAGATTAGAGCCATTGTCAGTAATAATCCTTTCAGGGATGCCATACCTACATATGAGATTATTCTTAATGAATCGAGCTACCACATTCTTAGTAACAGATGCAAATGAAGCTGCCTCCACCCACTTCGTGAAGTAATCAATAGCGACCAGGATGAAACGATGCCCATTAGAAGCAGTAGGCTTGATCTCACCAATCATATCAATGCCCCACATGGCAAAAGGCCAAGGAGCAGTCAACACATTCAATGGTGATGGAGGTATATGTACTTTATCAGCATAGATTTGACACTTGTGACACGTTCTAGAATGTTGATAGCAGTCAGCTTCCATGGTAGACCAATAGTAACCTGCTCTCAATATCTTCTTTGCCATAGTATGACCACTAGAATGAGTTCCAAAGATCCCATCATGCATATCTTCCATAATCTCAGTTGCTTCCTTCTTATCCACACAACGAAGCAAAGTGGAATCATGATTGCGCTTGTACAGAATTCCATTACTCAAAAAGAACTTAGCAGAAAACCTCCTCAGAAACTTCTTATCTTTGACAGATGCCTCTTCAGGGAACTCCTGAGCTTCAAGATATCTTTTCACTTCATAGAACCAAGGCTTCTCCTCTGCTTCTTCAGTGTCAATCTCATTGCAGTATGCAGGTTTTTCAAATCTATCAATAGTAATCTTGGGAGCCTCATCATCCCAGCTGATCTCAAACATGGATGCCATGGTGGCCAAAGCATCTGCCAATTGATTCTCTCTTCGTGGAATATGTCCAAAGGTAATCTCTTTGAAATGTGGGATTAAAGACAACACATGCTCTCTGTATGGAATGAGATTATCATGTTTGGTGTCCCAATCTCCTTTAATCTGACTTACTACCAGGGATGAATCTCCATATACGTCCAGGAACTAAATCTTCATATCAATGGCAGCTTTGATACCCAGGATACATGCCTCATACTCAGCCATGTTATTAGTACAATAGAAACAAATTCTGGCAGTAATCGGGGTATGACAACCTTCAGGGGAACTGATCACAACACCAACACCATTACCAAGTGCATTGGAAGCTCCATCAAAAACCATAGTCCATCGGGATCCTTGTTCAGGTCCGTCATATTGTCCAGGTTCTTTGGTAATAATCATAATGTCTTCATCAGGGAACTCAAAACTCATTGACTGGTAATCATCCACTGCTTGATGAGCCAAATGATCAGCTACAACACTTCCTTTAATGGCCTTCTGAGTAGTGTACTGTATATCATATTCTGTCAAGATCATCTGCCATCTTGCTATTCTTCCGGAGAGAGCATGTTTCTCAAATATGTACTTGATTGGATCCATCTTCGAAATCAATAAGGTAGTATGAGTCAACATATACTGTCTTAGTCGGCGAGCAGCCCATGCCAAAGCGCAGCAAGTTTTCTCGAGCAGTGAGTATCTTGTTTCACAGTCGGTAAACTTTTTGCTAAGGTAGTATATTTCCTTCGACCAGACTCGTCATGTTGCCCCAACACACACCCCATTGAGTTGTCTAATACTGTTAAGTACATAATCAAGGGTCTTCCATCAACTGGTGGCATCAAAATTGGAGGTTCTAGCAGATATCTCTTGATTTCATCAAAGGCAATATGGCACTCATCATTCCATTCCATTACCTGATCTTTCTTCAACAACTTGAAGATTGGCTCACAGGTAGCAGTCAATTGGGAAATAAATCTTGCAATGTAATTCAATCGTCCCAAGAAACCTCTAACTTCCTTCTCAGTACGGGGAGCTGGCATCTCTTGTATAGCTTTCACTTTCGCAGGATCTACTTCAATACCTTTTCCACTAACAATGAAACCCAGGAGTTTACCAGATCTAACTCCAAAAGTACACTTGTTCGGGTTCAATCTCAACTTATATTTCTTCAATCTCTCAAACAACTTATGCAGATGATCAAGATGTTGCTCTTCATTCTGGGACCTGGCTATCATATCATCCACATATACCTCTATCTCATGATGAATCATATCGTGAAACAAAGCCACCATAGCACGCTGATATGTTGCCCCCGCATTCTTCAAACCAAATGGCATCACTTTATAGCAAAAGGTGCCCCACTGTGTAACAAATGTAGTCTTCTCCATATCCTCAGGTGCCATCTTGATTTGATTGTAACCAGAGAAACCATCCATAAAAGAGAATACCTTGTGCTGAGCAGTGTTGTCTACCAGAACATCAATATGAGGAAGTGGAAAGTCATCTTTGGGGCTGGCCTTGTTCAAATCCCTGTAGTCTACACACATACGTACCTTACCATCTTTCTTAGGTACCGGCACCACATTTGCAACCCATTGAGGATAAGAAGTCACAGCTAAGAACCCTGCATCAAACTGTTTTATTACCTCTGCCTTAATCTTCTCTGACATTTCAGGACGCATGCGACGAACCTTCTGCTTCTTTGGACGACAATCTTCTTTTACCGGTAAACGGTGAACCACAATGTCTGTATCCAACCCTGGCATATCTTCATAGGACCAAGCAAAGATCTCCACATAATCATGTAACATCTGAATCAATCTGTTCTTGACACTATCCTCTAATTCAGCCCCTATCTTGACTTCTTTCCTGTTTTCTTCAGTTCCCAGATTCACAACTTCGATTGGCTCTTTATGTGGCTGTATAGTTTTCTCTTCTTGTTGTAACAACCTAGCAAGCTCTACAGGTACTTCACAATCGTCCTTATTTCCATCTTCAGCTTGATAGATCGGATTCTCGAAATTATAATTGGCAATAGTAGAACTGTTATCAACAGGATCCAGAGTGGATGAGGATCTTCATTTTAGTGATGTGGGTGTGTGTAAGAACACATAGCTGATAAAACAAAAATAAAAGAAAAGAAAGACAAGGAACACAATATTTACGAAAACGAAACGTCCACTGATTTTTATTGAATGAAGTATGCAAATGAAATGACATCCCGTAACAAGCACACCATTGTGCCCCGGGTAAGGCACAAGGCTTTAAGAGTTCAATTGTTCAAAAATTACAAACTTTAAAAGTGACAACACAGTAATAGTATTTACTCCTGACTAAAAGAGATAGGAATAACATCTTCAGCCTTCCAATTATTGGGCCCAGCACCCACAGTAGGAAAAATCCAAGCATCCAAGTTGTATTCTTCATCATAGTCATCCACAGCATTGATCTGATTCTTCATAATCCCCTGATTGGTGATACGAACAGCATGAGCACGACGAACAGCCTTCTGGGACTCTGCAGTGAAACCCAAACCAAATTTTTCAGACTTGTAAGGAATGTTAGGAAGCTGACCCCAAATAGTACAACCACCTTCATCCACCACAGCTCTAGCATCCTTAAGGGAGGCCATTGTAGGAGGTACTCTGGTGACCACAGGAACTTTCTTGACAACAGGAGGAGCTTCATAATTATTAATAACCCAAGGAACTACTTAGAATGTCTGGCACGGAGTTTCAACATATTCACCTTCCACTTCAAGATATTTAAAGGTGTTCACATGGCTAACTATATATCCTTCCTCTCCGTAAACAGTGACAACTTTTCCTTCTACTGGATATCTCAGCTTCTGATGTAAAGTGGAGGTTACAGCACCTTCCCCATGGATCCAGGGACGCCCAAGCAAACAAGAATACGAAGGACGAATATCCATCACATAAAAAGTAGCATTGAAGACCTGAGAACCTACTTTTATTGGGAGATCAATTTCTCCATGCACCACTCTTCTCGAGCCATCAAAAGCCTTCACCACTATATTACTGGGCTTCAACACAGCATCTTCAGGACTAAGCTTATTCATGACTTCTTTGGGCAACACATTCAGCGAGGAACCATTGTCTATTAGCACATGTGACAGGGTAGTGCCCCTACATTCAATGGAGATATGTAGAGCCATGTTATGATCCCTCTTGGCAGGAGTCAAATCAGCATCGGAGAAACCTAACCCATTATCATAGGTCAAGTGTGCAACACAATTTTCAAACTGGTCTACAGAAATCTCATTTGGTACGTGAGCAGTCTTCAAAAATTTAATCAAGGCCTTGGCATGAGCCTCAGAACACAACAATAAAGACAAAATAGAAATCTTGGAGGGAGTATGCCCCAATTGATCAACAATGTTATAATCACTCTTGCGAATGATCTTTAATACTTCTTCAATCTGCTTAACAAGATCATCAGCAGCTGGTACATCAGCTTGTATAGGTTCAATAACAGGACCTTTACCCCGAGCATCAGCAGTAGAGGTAGTAGCTGGAGTAACTGTATTCTTGGAGGTAACTGGAGGAGAGAAGACTCTTCCACTTCGTGTGATCTTACTAGATCCAGCAATATTATCAACATCAAGGTTTTCATCAGCAACAGGCGTATCAGATAAGGGTTCCTGCTTAACACCATGGATATAAACATCGGACCCATAATGCCAAGGCACAACTTTATCAGAAGTATATGGAATAGGACCCGGAGTACTAATGATCATAGGAGCCACTCTAGCTTCAGCAACAATCTTCACAGGACCTTCAGCAGTAATTTTGATTGGACCCTTACGAGTGATTTTTACAGGTCCCTTAGAAGTAATCCTTACTGGCACTTTATCAACCATATCCACCTCTTCAACCTTCGCACCTTTAGTTATATGCTCAACCATGCTCTCCACAGAAGGTGGGATTATCTCAAACACTATGGTGTAATTATTCATGAGGCGTTGAATTCCGTCCTTCAACCTCCAGCAGCTATCCGACTTATAGGCACAATATAAACAATCTTCACGACAACCTGGAAAGAAACCAGCTTGTACTAACTTCTTCTTAATAACAGACAATGGTGTAGTCAAATCCGCAACTGATGAAATATGTGAAACTTCATCAATGGCATTGACAGTCTTTTCATGATTTGGCATGGGAGCAGTAATCACATTTGGAGTACCCGGAGGGTCAAACTCAATCTCTCCAGCATCGATCATATCCTGAATTTTATTCTTCAATATCCAGCAACTATTGGTATCATGTCCCTGACAATTTGAATGATATGCACATCGTGCATTAGGATTGTACCTGGGAGAGGTAACATTGGGATTCTGAGGAGGATCCCTCAAAGTGATAAGTTCACCCTTCAACAAGTGTTGCAAGGCTTGGGCCAGTGACATGTTGAGCTTAGTGAACTGTCTTCTAGGCCTTTGTTGATTACCCTGCGGTGGCTCTGGTGTTGCAGGAGTTGGATTGGAGATATGAACTGCACTCACAGACTGATGCCTCCTATTACGATCAGGTTGACCATAAACAGCATTCGACTCTTTCTTCCCACTAGGGGGCTTCTTTGTAGTACTGGATGAAGAAGCACCCACTTGGATCTTGCCACTCCTTATACCACTTTCTACGCGCTCTCCTGTCATTATCAACTCAGTGAAGCCAGATGATGAGCTTCCAATGAGATGACTATAAAAAGGACCATTCAACGTACACATGAACATATCCACTAACTCTCTGTCAGTTAGATGAGGTTGCACTCTTCCAGCCAAGTCTCTCCACTTCTGGGCATACTCCTTGAAATTTTCTTTAGCACCCATAGACATGCTCTTCAGTTGCATGCGAGTAGGGGCTAGATCAGCATTGTATTGATATTGCTTATAAAAAGCCTCAGCAAGATCATTCCAATCACGGATGTTGACACTCTCCAATTGATAATACCATTCCAATTGAGCTCCAGATAAGCTCTCTTGGAAGAAATGGATCCACAACTTCTTATCAGCAGTATGGGGTTGGATTCTCCGGACATAGGATCTCAGATGCAGCTTGGGACAAGAGACACCATCATAAACTACGAAAGTAGGAACCTTGAAACCAATGGGTATAACCACCCCAGATATCAAACTCAGGTCTTCAAAATCCAGCCCAGAAGACTTTTGCAATTCCATAGCATCCATCCTATCCACCAGCATCTTGAACTTATCTTCATTAGGCTCATGATAGTAGTTAGCTTCAGAATCAGAGTCCCCCATTGTATTATGGAGACTGCCTCCCTCTTTCTCAGACTCTTCAGACTCATAATCGTCAACCTGCTCTTTGGTCTTGACAGGACCTCTGAACCTTCTTCCCATGTTGATCAGGCCTCCTGACCTTCTAGTCTTCTTAGTCTTCTTGGCCAACAGTGTCTTCAATTCATCCTGCCCCTTGGACAAGTTCAGGATCAGCTCTTGGAACTGTGCATTTTGTGCCTGGAGATCTTTGACTGTTTGTTCAAGAGCCATTGCTGAAATAAACAATGAGAAGATAAGAAACCTGTACACAATAAACCTGTGATGCAATGATATGGTGTATAAATGCGTATGCGATGTTTCCAAGGACCGCATGATTTAAATTTGTTTAAACAACCACGAAAGTAAACTTTTATTAGTAATAAATTTGTTTGCCCTTTGGGCTTACAAAATGAAATGAAATAAATACAAAAGATGGGGTTTTAAGTCTCCCATGGACGTTTCCTCTTTGTGTTGAGGAATGAGTTGAGATTCCTCTCCTCGTGAAGTTGCTTTGTTAACTCCAGGATTCTTTCTTGACTTGCTTTGTAATGAGCCTCGAAAGTATCCCTTTGCTCCTTCAACTGGATCCAGGACCTCTGTAAGTCTTCCATGTCAGTGGGCATGTTTGGGTGAAGGATGGTATAGGAAGTATCCCCTTCAGCAACAGGCTCCATAGTAACTGGCAGGATGGCAGGATATGGCATCATGAGAGTCTGAGCACGAGATCGCACCCATCTGAGGTAAGCTTCCATAGGAATAGTGTACTTGGGCTCCAGAGTCTTGCTGTCAACCTTGTTCACTTTTCCCCATGCTCGTATGAACCTTTGACGGTACCCTTGCAGATTGTTGTCGTAGTCAAACACAATACCCTGAATCAACATGTCATGTGGACCATCACTCCGAGCGTAACCAAACTGACGTAAAGCTAAGGAAGGGTTGTAAGTAATGCCTCCTCTTATGCCTAGAAGTGGCACATTAGGAAACTCCCCACAACGGTCAATGATAGTGACATTCTCCATAGATCTGGAGCACCAATGGATATCTGAATGAGAGAGTGACATAATCCTCTTGGACCATCTGAACCCTTGTTCATTCTTCATCACTGAGCGAGGAAGGTGAGAAATAAACCACCTAGATAACAAAGGTATGCAACACATCAGAGTTCCTCTTGCCCTTGTAGTACGAGTGTGGAGAGAATGTAAAATATCTCCAAGCAATGTAGGCACTAGATTGTGACTCAGAAATATGTTAATGGCATGAACGTCTATGAACTGATCTGGATTGGGGAACAATACTAAGCCATAAATCAACAAGGCTAAGATCTCCTCAAAAGCATCATAACTCATAGCCTTCAAGAATACTTGAGCCTTCTCTATCAACACCTTAGCAAGAATACCCTTAACTCCGCTTCTCGTTTCTAGAACAATGTCTGACTTCTTCAGATGTAGAGCTGTAGCAATGACCTCAGGTTTAGGCTCTTTCTCTAGGCCTGTGAAGGGTTTCTGATCAAGAATAGGTATACCCAGAAACTTGGAGAACTCTTCCATTGTAGGAACCAACTGATAGTCGGGGAATGTGAAACAATGATGTTTAGGATCAAAGAACTGAAACAGAACACTCATCATGTCTTCATTGAACCCTGAAGTGACTAGATCCAGTAGCTGACCATGTCTCTTGATGAACTGAGAGTTTTCAGAAATTTGGGAAACCAATTCTTTAAGCTTAGGAGGTATTCCCACAAAGTTGACCCGGATAGTGTTTCTACGAGCATAAGCCATGACCTGCAACAAAGAACAAAGATAAATCCTTTGGTCCTTGAAATGGTTAGTGAAAATGCTATGCTTATGATGCATGATGATGCTATGATGTTATGCTCAATCACAAACATGTGGCACACACAAATAAGTAACACAATAGCCCTAAGTTTAAAGGCTTGCATGAGGTTTAAAGGTAAGTACCCTCCCCTGAAGTTTAGTTGGTTCATCCTGTCCTACAAAAGTAACCAGGTTCTAAGGGATCTCAATATCATTGATCCTTCACAAGGGTGGTTGTTCAGTAGGCAACTTACTTGCCAACCAAAACCCTCCAAGTTTAGGATCTCAATGAGCGTAGTATCGAGTATCAACCAACTTCAGTCTTCACCAAAGCCGGTTATCTCACTACTTTTCTAAAGGCCAAGATGGGATAACTAGGGTTCTAAAAGTTAGTTAGTGCATTGACAACATATGGCAGCCTCATATTATCCTCAACTTGACTTAAGGAACATAAGCACCAACCAAGAAGTCACACTAACTATGGCCACCAGATCAACCATATCGGTATACGCCGTACAGTTTCCTTGGTCTATTGCCATTTACCTAAGGTACACTAGATCCGGGTTAGGATCTTTCACACATAAGAGCACCCAACAAGTAAATATAAAGCAAACAAAACAAACAATTTAAAGTGATCTAATTCCTTAGGGTACCCCTCTTTTATTAAATCTCCAGCAGAGTCGCCAGTTTTGTAACACGGTGGGAGAACTGACTTTAGTTATGTTGCGGATAGCAAGAGTCGCCACCGACTTTTATTTTATCCAAAGGAAAGGGCATAAAAGAACAGGAAAGACCTTAAAAGATTTTTGGGTTCGGGGGGTAGGTTATGTAAAGGGAAGGTGTTAACACCCTTTACATCCATGGTTATCCATGGGCTCTTAGTTACTTAGCTCTCTTTAAAATGTTTTGAGAAGTGTAGTGTGTGTTTAGAAATTTTATTAATTACTTTATAATGACCCATGTACGGATATATATAAAGCCTTTGTTTTGAAAATTGTTTGAAAAATGTGAGGTGTAATGAAATGTTTTTGAAAAGTGAGCAAGTACATAAGAGAAACCTACCCTAAGTTAAGTCTTTTCTGTTCTTAAATATCCTTTAAATGGTAAGACTATCCCTATTATTAAGGAATAGGTAGTCATTACCTTGGATGTATGAGGGACAAGTGAAGGGACAACTATTATTTAGGCAACTGTAAGGTGTATAAGCAAGTCGAAGGGACTTATCATCTTTTATTCGAAAGGGAAAAGATCATTTACGAAGGCAACGTCGAAGGGACTTGATCTTTTTTATCTTTTAAGGGACAAGATGATGTTAATGAGAGAAGGGACTTTGCTTTACACCTTACTTGACATTTTATTTAGGCAACATGAGAGGTAACCTTAAGAATGTGAGATGGCGATCCAGGATCGACTTACGTGTGTGAGTGTACAAGTTCATATATTTATCTTTAAGTTAATGATCTAAATTCAATTTTAAATACAAACATGTTTTACACTCCCTATTTTACTAACCATGACATTTAAAAATAAATAATAAAAATAATACTACAACTATTACATAGTGGATACAATTACATAATAATGATAATTAAAATAAATTAGCAAATAAATAAATAATTAAATGGGTTAGTAATAATGAAAATAAATAAATAAATATAAGAGGGTTAGTATAACAATATAATATAGAGATAAATTAAAAGTTCAGAATTAAATCAATAAATATTTTTTAAGAGAATTTAATAAAAGAAATAAATAATAAGTATTATATACTAATAATATGATTAATAGTTCTAATATTTTAATTTTATGTACATATATAAAAAATAATAAATTAATTTAATAAAATAAAGTTAAGGTTTTTAATTGTTTAGAAAAGAATAAATTAAAGTTGATTATTTAATCCAATCTTAATAAAAACTATACATAATAATAATATAAACAAATTATAAATAAATATATACAATTTAAAGTTTACAAACACATAAATTAATATTCATAATTATAATTAAGGATATTTTTATTATTTAGAAAAATAAGTGTGGATTTAAATAATATAAACAAATTATAAAAATAAATAGACATAATTAGAATTTATATATAAATATATTAATATTTATAAAATAATTAAGGTTTATGAAGTGAATTAGGGTTTATAAAAAAATATTAGGGTTAATCAAAATAAATTAGGGTTTTAGGAATTTATAAAATAGAATTAGGGTTTTATTTATTAATTTACAAAATAAATCCATTTATTCACAACAATATGATAATTATACATATATTCATATTATAAAAATAAATATAACAAATAATATTTTTAAGAATATATATACAAAAGTATTTTAATGATATTAGAAAATATTTTTTATAATTTATATTTACCAATTTAAATAAAATAGAAGTAATAAAATAAATTTAAATAAGAAAACATAGAAAATTGATCAAAAAGAAAGGACCTGGGATTTGAACCCAGGTCCCCTACCTCATATGCATAGCACAAAACCATCCAGGCCAGCGCGCGCTGGTGACATTTATGTGACTCCCAATCATTAAATAATAAACCTGCAAAATAAATGATAAAACACAAAAAATGTCCTTCAGCCAGAATCGAACCTAGGTCTTGAAGGTCTCTAACGCGCACGCTTACCACGAGGCCAAGCAGCCTTAGCTGAAATAAAATAGAAACAATTACAAAAAATATTAAACCAATTTTTGAATTTCCTGATGGCGCCAAGAGGTCATCTTCAACCTTGGTTCCTACGAATTTTGTTGCGATGTTTGTCACGGATTTTCCTGCGAATCTCATAATATATAAAACCTACGAATTTCGAATATCAACAAAACAGTACAATTATTACAAATTGATTAGTGAAACATGATCCTCAAGATCCATACAACACAACCATGTTTCCAGAATTCATTTATCTTTGATGAATCAAGAAACCCTAAAATGGCTGACGAACCCTAATCATGGTGATTCCTTAAACCTGTACCAAAAATCAAATTAAATGGCCCAGAAACAATCACGAGCTTGTCACAAACACAAAACCATAGTCAAATTCAATTTATATTGCATATATATATAAGAACGAAAAATTCAAAAGAGAGTTGAAAGTTTGATTCGGTTTGATCCATTCATGAGGTTTGGGATGCATATGAGTGTTGATACATGATCAGTGAAGTCCAAGGATCCTTCTTGTTTCCTTAAAATACCTTAAAAAGCTTTGTGATGAAGAATCCGAATTTGGAATTTTGATGAAATTTGAAAATTTGGAACTTGTTCTGGTGGCTGTAAAATCGTGTCCCTTGCTTGTGATCAGTTCCTTGTATATATGTGAACTGAATTAGGTCAAAAAATTGGGCTGTCCTTTGGATATTTTGATCATGGAAGATTGAAAAAGATCATGCTTTAAAATTCAAATATTCTTGAATATAAAATTGCTATTTTGGGTCAATCATCATAATTTTCATATCAATCTGATCCAACTAACTTTCATGACTTTCTAGAATCAAAATATTTTTAAATCTTCATTACTTTATATTTTATTTAAATTTAAAATGATTTTTAATATAAAAAATCATAATAAATAAAATAAAATAAATAAAATAATGAAAATATTAAATAAATTTCGTGCATGATGTCATGGAACACATTGGGTCACAAAAAAGTCAGCCCATTTGAAGAATTATGATTTTAAGACCCCATTTACTTCATAAACCACTCAAAAATTTCCCAACTTTGCAAGGGCACAAATCCTTCAATTTTAATGCTATGAGGGTGTTCTTGGACATTTTGGAAAGCTTAAAGAGTCCTATAGCCAACCCCATTGGTTTCAAGTCCATATCGTTTACCATTCTCAAGTTATGCTCTTTTGAAGTTGTTGACTTTTTGTTGACTTTCAAAAGGACCTATAATGTCTTAGCTCATACCTTCCAAATGAAGCATTTTTGGGCTTGGCTTATGAGACACAAAGTTTTAGATAATTCAATTTCCTTCAAAATGAGCTTTGGATGGAAAAAATTTGATGAAGCATGTGAAAGTTATGGCTGGTCAAAGTTCAGTTGACTTTTCCTGAGGAAATCCTAATTTAGAAACGCCTGATTCTTGATGATCTGAAATCTCCTTGATGAATCATGATCAACCCTTGATAAAATGATGAATTTTACTTCATATACTTGATGTTGGCAAAAAATCATGAAGTTTGACTTTGGTTTGACCACAGTTGACCTCAGTTTGACTTTTTAACTGCTTTGACTGATTTTGACCTATCTGATCATCTGACTGAGCAAACCTTTGGGAAAAGTCTTGAAACTTGTCATGGGGATTCTTAAACACACATAAGATATTATGAATCTCACTTGAAGTCTTGGAAGTCCATTTAGCCTGATTAAAGTCAAAACCCTAGTTTAGGATGCATTGCTTAGGAGGATGCATTCTCTGAGGGAAATGTCAAATCTTCTGACTAATTGTGAACCTTGTGAACCTCATGAAATGTCTTGTGAACCTTGTGAACCTCATAAGATGTCTTGTGAACCTCATAAGATGTCTTGTGAATCTTGTGAACCTTGTGAATCTTGTGAATCTCTTAGCACACAAAGTCTTGTCTTGTGAGGGCAAATTTTGGGGTGCAACACACACACAAAATTATAAGTAAAAATACGAATTAATTACTTCAAGAAGAACATGTGCATTTCATTAATCAACATTCAAGATAAACAAGTTTCATGCAAGCATACAATGTTCAAACAAACATATAAAAGCGACACATGAAAATGCAGTAAAGAAACTGAGCAATACCATTGAGGAGACTTGACTCCGTCTGGACCGGTTGATCTTGAATACTTTCTGTAGTCAGCAGCTTTTCCTGATAAGATCTACAGTCTTCAATCCACTGGCCACATGTCAGCATCATACTTCATTCCCAATTATTCTGACCTGAAGCTTTCGATGTTCAAACATTGACAAGAGACATCTGAAGAAAAGAGTGACACTGAGATGAAGTTGCCACATAAGTTTCATACCTAAGGTTGCTCGGAAAGACCTGACGATCTTCTGCCTATGTATCTCCATTGACCAAAGACCAATGAAGAATCAGAGCGTCGTAGTTCCCCTCAATAGGGATCAAAATGAGGTACATAGCCGCTCTTAAGAATCAAACTGAGAATCACCTTCACATATATCTTCAATAAATTCCTCCATAACATGAGCTGACGAACCCACATGACCAAACAAAGACTTGTTAACTTGAATGCCCTGAGGCGTCACTAAAATCAAAACAGACTCAATCAAATCCTGAACCTTATCCCTGAGAGGCTTGCATTCTTCAGCTGAATGTCCGGGTGCGTTGCCATGGAATCCACATTGAACATTGGGATCAAAACTTGGTGGATATGGAGAAGGCACTGGACCCGGTTTCTTCGGCACTACCAATCCACTATCGATCAGGCACGGAAGTATCTGACTGTATGGTACTGGCAATGGATCAAAATACCTTTTGGATCTCTTAGTGTAGTAACGACGCCTTTGCGGAGTATGCTTCTGTTGGCATGGTAGTTGTTGATACTGAAGAGGTTCACTATTAACTGATATCTGACATACGTCTTCAGAATGTTGCTGACTCCGAGCAGTTGAAATACCTTGGTACTGTGAATAAGTCAATGGAGTTGGAGGATCTTCCCAGATTGCATCAATCACATCCTTTCCTTGGGAACTGATAACAGATTCATTCTATTCAGCTGAGCTATCTGAAATGCCTTGGATCTTTCCCATCTTGATAAAACTCTCAATGCGTTCTCCAACTATCACAAAGTCCGAGAAACTCGAAGTTCCACTGCCACTCAACCTCTCCAAGTACGGCCCCTGTAAGGTCTCTATGAAAAGATCAACCAATTCTCTATCTGATAGCGGGGGTTGCACTCGAGTAGCCACTTCTCTCCACCTCTGAGCATATTCTCTGAAAGATTCACCATCTCCTTGGGATAAACCTTGCAAATCCATGCGGCTAAGAGCCCTGTCAAGATTGTAATCATACTGCTTCACAAATGCATTGGCTAGGTCTGACCATGACTAAATATGACTGCTCTCTAACTTCATATACCAACTCGACGATGCCTCACTCAGACTGTATTGGAAACAATGTATCATCAATTTGTCATTATGCTCATATGAGGCCATCCTTCTGCAAAATCTCACCAAATGCTGCCTTGGACAACTATCCCCTTTGTACTTTTCAAACTTCGGTATTTTGAACTTTGGAGGTATTACCAGGCCATGCACCAGACACATGCTCGCAGCACTTAGATCAATGACATCACGACTTTGAAGGGCTTTAATCTCTTTTTCCAACACACGAAATCTTTCCTCCCTCTCCACAACTCGTGGATCTTGGATTCTCACCACAGGGATTGCCTCTTGGGGATCAGGCATAGTGAAAGCAAAACTGTGATAATCTGCAGCATCAACAGAAGAAGAATGTCCACTTCGGGCGACCTGGCGCTCTTGAACATCTGGATTCCCAACAGGGATCTGTGCAGGCTGAGCTTGAGCGGAATTGCGGTCATCCTGCCTTGCCAAAGTCATCATAACCTCCAAATGTTGGTCCCACTGATCTCCTGTCAACCCAACACTTGCAGACTGGCTTTGCTCTCCAGGGTCCATGATTTTCTCAAAAGTTGCTTCAAATCTGATACGAGAACTGGAGTCTCAACTGTATATGGGGAACAAAGAACGGATGAGCCCTGCCTGCTGAACAGAAATGAAATGCAAATGGTATGAGATGCCATGTTCGGTTACTTCCAAAGGATCTATCTGTTTCGATCCATGTTTTGATGCAAAAATTCAACAGTAATAATTCAGATATGGGATTCTCGGAAATAACTGAACATGTATGCTAAAATGCTATGATGGCATGTATGCAACTGGTAGGTGATCGAGAACTGGGGTCTGTCTGGATATGGAACACTGAGCACAAGGACCCTATGAATACTGGCAAACCGAGAGTCCACTGAGTCACAAATCTCTGAAGAAGATCTCAGGACCACAGTATCAAGAATACCAGAACAAGAACTCCAGAAAACCAGCATCAAGAAAACCAGAACTCCGGAACCATAGAACCATAGAACCAAAGATCATCATCATAGGACCACAAATCATAACAAGAACCACTGAATAGATGAGTGTATGTTGAGGCAAAGGGTTCCTGAACACCTGTAAACACCCCCAATCTCATGGGTAATAGGCTCCGGGTCAGACATCACGGACTCTCAAAGCCGAATAGCAATAATACTGTCACCATCTCCGAGAAATGGCTCATGACCAAATCAGGGAATCAGTTTGGAATTATATACTACGCAGGGAGGCCTCAGCTGAGTCCAGGACACAAGGTCATCCTATGTGATCCCCCAGTGGGCCCTCGGATGCGAATGGGTTTGCCACAAAATGTGGGCTGCCACTGTCATCACTAAAGAGGGATGTTTCCACAAGGTTCTCAATGATCGGTCCCCAGCTGCACATAACTGTCAGGTTCATGTAATGAGAGAGGAAGATCCCCAAATCAAGACATTTCCAAGACAATCGCAACCTGGGTGTGGAACTCACTACTACCCCCATGACAAGATCTCATGAGGCCAAAGTGGAACCACGCTAAGTACTATAGTGCACTCGAGCCGGGTACTTGGCTCATATCTCTCAAGAACAAGTAACACCCATCCCACCAAAGAAAGCCAGTCCAGACAGTCCAGTATATACATGATGCAGTAAATAAAGACTGAAAACTGTAAATAAAGCTGTAAATAAACAACAATAAAATACAACAAGACACGGCAAACAAACATCACCCAATGAAACAACAACACACAAGCGCTAGGAGAGACTCACAGGGGAACTAGAGATTCTGGGTTCGGTCCCCAGCAGAGTTGCCAGCTGTCGCTCCCCGGATTTCCATCCTGGTACAAACGCGAAAGTGGCGCGGAAAAAGAATAGAGTGCCAGCCAAGCATTTTTATCCCGAAGAAAGGGAATGGTAATGCTGCACAAACCAGAAGAAAAGAAAGAGGAAGGATACAGGTCCTGCGAACCAAAGAGACTGAGTTCGGGAGTCGGTTACGACCTGAGAAGGTATTAGCACCCAGATCGTCCGCCGTACCCGACGAGATCCACGCTTGCAAATAATAGATATTTCAAAGGGTGAGGGTATGAAAACTGCAGCAAAAGAAATGAAAAGAAAATAAACTGGAAATGGAAAAGGACTGAAATAAGAAACAAAGAGAAAAATGTAGGGAAAATAAAGATTGTGCTCGAACGGGCCCTACCCCGCTGCCTACGTACCTCATCAGGATAATGAGGATCAGAGACGCCGTAGTTCCCCTAACTAGGGGTAACAAAGGGAAATTTCTTGTGAATTAAAGGCTTGAACTGCCTATGCCATTGCTCAGGTGTTGCAGACTCGGACGACGAGTGCGTAACCGTCTTGCAAAGTGACAAGTAGGAGCAAGTTCGCGTACGGAGCGAATGAGGTGAGAAAAGAATTCCTGAAGGAAAGACGCTTATTGTTTGTTTGTGTTTTTTAGAAGCTTTTATGAGTGTGTCACAAGGAGGTGAACTCAAGCTCTCTTCAATGGAATGTGCACTTGTCACCACATTCCAAGATGGAATAATAGAACAAACACACTCAAGTAAGGAGAAGATCCCCAAAACATGAACCCAAAGATTAGGGCTTAGGCTCACTAACTTGTTTACTTATTAAGTGTTTTGGTATTTACAGATGAAGAAGTGTTTTTTATGCTTTTCTTTTATGAAGAAGATACCTTGATCAGACTTGTGAATCACAAGGTAAACATGTACTATCCCAAGATGGGAAGACTACAAGCATACCTCATGGAATAAGGCTATGGATCAATGCATCACTTCAAATTTATTAAAGTGTTTTTTTAGAGTTATGAGATGAGAAGATAAGAAGAACCAAAAGGATCTCAAAGGAAAAAATTCTAAAGGGGAACTAAAATAATCCTAAGTATTAACATGCATGGATGTCCTAAGGGTTAGTGAGGTTTCTACCCTAATGAAGAAGAGAAGAAGAAGATAGAAGAAGAGATGAGAAAGCTAGAAAGGGGAGAGAGAACCACATAATGGCACAAAGCACATCAAACTTCACAAAGAAAAAGCAAAGCAAAAAAGGAAAGATGAAGAGTTGAAATGTGGATAAACATCCACACTTCTCTTACCATGAGCCCCTGAAATAGCAAAAATCCAGCAAATTGACCAACACAATCATGGAATTAATCATGCTCAAAGGTTCTTGCAAACAAGAATCAAACAACATGCCAAGCATTGCAAATACACGACTTACGCGTCGAAAACATGAAAGCATACATCAACCAGCAAGCAAATCACCCTAAAATATCATGTTCAATGATCATACAATGATCCATGGCAATTAAAATAAGCAAAGGGATCAAACAAACTCAAAACAACCCTAAAAAGTCATTCTGCTTTAGTGTTAACCGGTTAACCAAATGCGTTAACCGGTTAACCAGTTCAAACCTGCACAAAATACGCATAAAACAAGTGCGTTAACCGGTTAACCATAGGCGTTAACCGGTTAACACTGTTAAAACAACAGCAAATCCTGCAGAAAACAGCAACTCAAAACAGCTTATTCAAATAATCTTGCACCAGACCAGCAATCAATTACACATGGAAAAAATTAGATCAATTCACATTAATCCATACCATCAAGCTCATAAACATTAACAATAGGATCCGGTTACAAATCAAGCAACACAAGCAAATGTGCAAACACATGGTAGATCTAAAGCACAAGCATGCAAATAAGCTAAAAAACAGAGCTAGATCTGAAATTAACCAACCTACAAAGCTGAGGTATGCTTTGGTAGTTGTTGATTGAGCTGAAAACGGTATATCTCGCGCAAAACTTTGAAGATCCGATGCTAAGCTCCACACTCCATGCAAAATAAATGCAAGAATAAGCTCTTGATGCAGAATTTTGGATCCAAAAGCACTTCTAGATCTCAAACCAGATCTGAATCTCCAATAAAACCAGCAAAAAGATGCAAAGAAGCTATGAATGGAGGTTTAGTTCCAAGATCTACATACCTCAAGGCAAGGTTATGTGATCTTCAAAGAGGAACTTTGAGTGATTGGAAAATTGGGAGAGAAAAGTGAGAGAATTGTGAGTGAGAAGAATGAAAATTCAGAAAATGAGGGTGAAAAATGAGGGAGAGGTCCCTTGGTTTGGAGGGAAATGGAATAAATATGGTTTAGGTTTGGGGCCCAAAATTTTGGTTTGGGATCCAAAAATATGGCTTGGCATTAGCTTAGAAAGTGATTTGGATCTAGCATTGGAACTAGGCTTAGATAAATGCTCTAGATCTTTCTCCATAATTCAAATTTAATTCAAATGAATAAAAATCAGAAAATTGGAAAATGGAGCCAAAACACACATGCTGAACTTGCTGCTGGAAATTCAAATTTCGCAGCCGTTAACCGGTTAACCATATGCGTTAACCGGTTAACGCAGGAAAAATTTGAATTTCCCTCCTTTTGGTGGGAAACCTCAAGAATAGACCGGCACCAACCGTTTCAAGCAAATTTTGATCCTCCCTCTCTTTTTTAGGGCTCTGAACAAGATACCAGGCTTGTGCAAAATGATCCTGTGAGATTCTTGCCAGATCACCATGTTCTTGATTTCGACCTGCAGGTTCAGATTTTCCCGGATGACCGATCATATGCCTTATGCTAGAACATGTGAGTGGTATGCTTCATTTTTCTATGCAAAATGCTAAGGATATGACATACTTATGATGATTATGATATGATAATGATGCTAAACAAGAAAAGGGCAAATTTGGGGTGTTACACCGTCAACTTAAGTTTAATCTTAAGTAAACCAGATGAGGTCATGGTGTACGTACGCAACCTCTTCATGGCCAACAAAGATACGGAAAAGTTGTTCTTTTTACCGTTTAATACTGGGTTAGATTTTCATTCTAAATTCATCTATTATAATTTTTTTTGTATTTTGACGTCGTGTAGAAAGTTTCCATCTAACATTTGTTTAATCTTATAGTGGACATTGATTGTTGGTCGCAATTAATCCTATCAGAGAATTTGTTTATTATCTTGACTCGTTAGGAAATGATTGGACAACATACCCGGATATGAAGAACATGATTGACACGTAAGTGAGATTGTTCTAAATATTTATGTGTGTATTTATTTATTTATGTGAATTATTCTAAATTTTCTTTTATATTTTATTAGCATTATACAAGCTTTTCGATCCCAACGAGATATCCAAGTATCAAAGAGGAGAGCCAACAACATTACATGGATAAAAGTGGCGGTATATTAATTATCACATTTTTTATTATATTAGTGATGATACTTGATAAAACTTAGGATTTATCCATGTTTTCTTTTCATGTGTAGTGTCCTCGGAAACGTAATGGTATAGATTGCGGATATTTCATGTTGAGATTTATGAAATAAACTCTTTTTTTGGATCGATTAGATATTCCAATCGATGTATGTATTTCTAACTTATGAGTTATTTTAATATTTAACACATATTTCTCATATAATTAAATAGTTGAAACTAAATCAAACTATGTTATATTATTATGTAGTACTTTGATGAATTCAAGTGTGCATGTTATTCAAGAGATCATTTGGAAGAAATTAAAGAGGATTAATTTTAATTCATTATGGAGCTCGGAGTGTTAAGGTATATTGTACTCTTACTTTAATTGATGAAAATTTTGAGTATGTGTATGTAACTATAGACATATTGATAATGACTTGTTTTAATTGATCAATTACAATATTTTTGTGTTGTTTCAGGTGATAGTACAGTTGGATGAAAATGTATAGCTCAGAGTGTTATCAAATTTTTGTTTATGTAGATTTCATTTGAAGCAAAATGTATAGTTGGATGAAATGATTCGTGAGAACTATGTTGTATATTTAAATTGGTGTGTAAATTGGTACGTTTGTATAAATTGTTTCGTAGATATTGGTTTGAAAATCCGATTGTTTTGTATATATAAATCGGTGCCTAAATTGGTACGTTTAAATAGGAAAATTTGGTGCAAATTCTGGTTGGAATGAACAGGTACAAATTCTGGTTTAAAAACTAGGTGAAAAATATGGATACAAAACAGGTGCATATAATTTGGCAAATCCAGACAACGTTTTTTAAAGGAAATTATTTTAAAAATTTCGTATACCTTAGACAGCGCTTTCAACAAAAAGCGATGTCTAAGGTGTGGTTTAGAAAGCGCTTTCATTAAAAGCGCTGTCTAAGGTGGGGTTTAGAAAGCGCTTTTAGGGAAAGCGCTGTATAAGGTATACCATAAAAATAAAAAAAACGTTGTCTAAGGTAAATTAAAAAAAAGGCAAAAAGCGTTGTCTAAAGCGGGGTTTAGAAAGCGCTTTTGACAATAAAAGCGCTGTATAAAGCACCTTTAGACATCGCTTTTGACCTTAACCAAAGCGTTGTTTAAACCTTTAGCAGTGCAGGTTTAGACAGCGCTTTAAAGCGCTGTCTAAGGGCAAAAAAAGTGTTGTCTAAAGTCTTTTATGGCATAGTGTTTATTTAGGTTTTCCCATGCACCTGTCTAGTTAGAGTGATTCAGGCCATACTTGTTCGTGACATTGGTCTCTTCTTTGGTAGCGTTATTTCCATATCTTCCAAGTTCTTAGGGAGGGATACCACATTAATTTCCATCACATTCTCCTTACATTTTCCCTTTTGGTTGTGTTGTAGGTCCATATATACCTCCTGCTCTCTATACAAGTTCACACATATCATCACTAGACCATCATGGACATTGTGATACTTCATTTTTAAGTGTACTAGTGCGACCACCGCATCTAATGTTGTTGCAAAGGATATGGCCAAAATGCATTTTTATATGCTTTTGTAAGGAACTACTAAGAATTTTAGGTCAATTCTCCTGGTGTCTCTTCATTCTCACAGGGTTAGCATTAACGCAATATATCCCCATAGGTGAGTGATTGTTTCATTGAAAACTTATAGGTCGGCTCCATCATATAACCATAACTTCATTTTTTAGAACAAGTTATTCAAAGAACTCTGCATACATAATTACACAAGAACTCCCCCCGTCGATGAGGATTCTAGACACGTCAAGTTTGGATGGGGATATTGTTATTACCAAAGGAAAATTTTCATTGGGATTTCAGACGGATGCATTCATAAGTGTTACGGCAGCTACTTTTTTTTTTTTGTAAATGGCAATACTTTAATTTATTTGTCTTGGCTGATTCCCTGACTGAATAAAGGTTCTTGATCCCAACTTCTTAAAAGTCAATTTATGTGCATTATTGCCAAATTTTATCCTTTAATGTTTTCAAGGGAGTATGTGATGAGAACACGACCCGAGGTCCTTGTTCTTCAACAATAGATTGAATCTTTCTCATTCACCCAACTATGTACAAAGTTCCTTGCTCCTCAGATTCTCTTTCCTTCTTTTTTTTGGATATGAGTTATTCCTCATGATTAACATATGGTTTGGCCTTATCTAACATTTTATTCAAGCTGTTGGCTCCTTTTAGAACCAATTTCTCGTGGAATATGAAATCCGACCTCAATTTCCTTTTGAATATTTATCATTTCAAATTATTGTCCGTCAGAATCCCCCATCCTGTCATAACTCTCAAGATTTGCATGATTTTCAAGAGATCTGAGATTCTTTTATCGATGATTCAACTTGAGAACGGGTTGGTGTTTTTGTTATTGGTTGGAGCATCAATACTATGTCATTCTTCCCTTTAGGAGTGATGTAATGGTGATTGGTGATGATGACTGTCATGTGGTGGTGCGTGAATCCTACCATTTTCCTCCAAAAACACGGAGCAAAGTATCGTGTCCTCGACTATTGAGGCCTTGCGATCTAAGGGCCACCCGAAGTAGTGAAACAATATTGACAAGGATAGGATTTGGTTTGCCACTCTTCTCTCTGAATGAAATGGTTCTATGCATATAATTATATCGGGGGAAATTGAACTACAAGTGTTCTTCAATCTGAAATATTCGTTCAATGAAAAAGTTCAAGTTGTGATGTTACATTAGGTTATAGACATTGTTCAACAGATCATTTTCCGCTCGTGTGCCTAAACTATCTTGTAACTATTAGAGATGTGAAGCATTTTATGTATAGGAATTATAGGTTTCGATGAATGATGCTTCAAAGTTTGACCTTGGCGTGGTTGTAAGGGAGATTGAAAGCTTATTAGAATTTAGAAGGTTTTTTGTCCGACTGTTGGAGGTGTTACGTTTTACGGTGTTGGAATTCTAAGAGGAGTAATTAAGGTAGTGGGAGAAAATGAAGTCTATCTTATCGAATTTAGGGCGTTGGTTACAAAAACTGGTGTGTCTGTGGCATTGCATGCGACGACTGTACAAGTTTCTTTTGATGCTACCATGTCATTAAGGACTAGATTGATGACCTTTACGAGGAAGATATTAGTTCTTTGAGTGCTTTGAAAGATAGAAGATCATTGATTTGAGACTGTGGTCAAGAGATAATGGTTCTTCATGGAAATTCACGAGAATCAGAAGTCAATTCCCACAGACGACGCCACTATTATGTACAAGAATCAAAAATAGGTGAAGATTGAATGAACTTGAGTTCTGATGTAGTGAAGTAAATTTATGGTACGAAGGAGTGGGGGTGGATTAGGAAAGTTAGCACTTCAATGCTCAAATCAATGAATGAAGAAATAAATTTGAGTATATGAATGAATCCATCCTTGGAATGGCACATTTTGTGCGATGTATAAGACGAATGGTTAAGACTGACTATACGAGATCTGACACCTCATGCAGATGGTCGTCTGATCTGATGGCGCATTTTGTGCGATATATAAGGCGAATGGTTAAGACTGTCTATACAAGATCCGACACCTCATGCAGATGATTGTCTGATCTGATCTTGTAGTGGGAAGCTTGCTAGAGGTCGCAATCACGTCACATGTCCTCTTTTAGGAGAGCTCTCATATATATATATATATATATATATATATATATATATATATATATATATATATATATATATATATATATATATATATATATATATATATATATATATATATATAATGTAAGTATTCATAATTTCAAAACAAATATATTAGTTTTTATGTTTGTAAGAGCACCTCTAATGGGGTTGCTAATTTTGATTGCTTAAGCTATTAATGTGTGGCCAAATTTTCATATTGTGTTTAAGCAACATCTTAGCAATTTAAACTAAATTTATTCCAATGGTGATTTGATGTTAAGCGACATACTTTTTGGATTGTATCATGAAATAACTTGTACAAATATTTAAGCCACAAGAACGCCATGTATATCTACTCCAATGATAAAAATACTAAATTCTGAAACTTATGAATCCTAATATGCATTAAACAACCTCTATTAGAGATGCTCTATCGAGTTAAACATGCATTAAAATGAACATAATATATCTAACAAACACCAATGAACATAATATATCTAAGGAACACCAATTTTTAATAATAAATGCATTTAAAAAGTTATCGAGTAAATATTTATATAATAAAAATATAACTTGTTAAAAAATGGTTTATGATATGATTCAAATTTTGAAAACAATATTTATTTCTTAAAAAAAAACTACTATAAATTCTTGTAATCTTCTACATACGGTAAGTCCTAAAACAACTGTTCCATGTGTGTATGAAAAGAAAAGAAAACAAAATTACATCAAATAAACACATTTAGTTACTAATATTTAATAATCCAAAAAAATCTAAATATAAAAAATAATCATAACAAATTCCTAATTAGATATACTCCTATTTCAACAGAATAAAGTTAATTCTGGAATTTGAAGATTAAAAAAATAATTAAAAAAGGAAACACAGAAATTAAGGTTGAACAGAGTGTTATCCAATAGAGTTAAAGAAAAGTTTATATCTATTCAATATTGTGTCAACCACACGTGTGCTATTTCTTGGTGTCATGCGAAATAGTAGCCAACACTAAAGGCTATAAATACACACATGACAGATCTCTCACACACCCAAACAGAACAAAAAGAAACAACATTAGATATATGTTTGTGTTTGTGTTTGTGTTTATGTGTGTTTGTTGCTGATTTCATTTCTACACAGAATTTTCTTTCTCGATGACGAAACTTGAAGAACAAGAGATTCATAATAATGGGGTGAACTTATCAACCCGAAGAAGCTTTGGAACAAAACTGAAATCTGGATTGAAAGAAACTTTTTTTCCAGATGATCCGTTTAGACAGATCATGGAAGAGGAAAAACCGTCTCGTAGGTTGATTAAAGGAGTGCAATATTTCATACCGATCTTCGAGTGGTTACCGAATTATAATCTGAGATTGTTTTTCTCTGATTTGATTGCTGGTCTCACCATTGCTAGCCTTGCCATTCCTCAAGGCATTAGTTATGCCAAACTCGCTAATCTTCCTCCTCTTATCGGTCTTTGTAAGTTTCTTACTACCGATCTTCTGTTTCTGCGCGTAACTGTATAGACTAATACTTATTTACCTATTTCATTTTTAGATTTTGGATTAAGTGTTTGGTGAATTGTGATATGTATTTCAGATTCAAGTTTTGTGCCACCATTAGTGTATGCTGTGTTTGGGAGTTCAAGGCACATGGCGGTTGGAACAATAGCAGCTGCATCATTGCTTATTGGTGACACAATATCTACTGTTGCAGACCATGAAAAAGAACCAGCATTGTATCTTCATTTGATTTTTACAACAACTTTTGTCACTGGTGTTTTTCAGGCTTGTTTGGGTTTCTTCAGGTAACAAGAAAAAAACAGAGAACTTGTCTTTTTTACTAAAATTGTGTTTTTTCTGATTTCATCACATGTTTGTGTGTTTGGCTTTGTTTGGTACCAAGAAAATTTGATAGTTACCTTACCCATATAATACATAGAATAAGGACATTTTAGATTGAAAACTGTCTTATGTGTTTGATGCTAACACGGATTATCACGATTCGCATAAAAATAAAATTAAATGATGTCACTCCGACTTCAAAAATTAAAAAAGTTAGTCAAAGAAATTTATGTATTTTGTTCAAATTTTAGAGCAAATACATTATACTTCAGATCAAATGTGTATTCAGTGTTCTGACGAAGATTCCAAGATTTTCGTACAAAAATTTACGTAATACTGACACATCATATTGAAGACGTGTTTGGTGCTGATTATGAGAAATGACTTTTGTAGGCTTGGAATATTAGTTGATTTCTTTTCTCATTCTACCATTACTGGCTTCATGGGAGGTACTGCAGTGATTCTCATCCTTCAACAACTAAAGGGTATTTTGGGATTGAAACATTTTTCAACCAAAACCAATGTTGTATCAGTGTTAGAGGCCATCTTCAAAAATAGACAAGAGGTTAGTATTAAAAATTAATTTTTTTTTTTTTGAAAAGAAAAAAAAAGTTTTTTTATATTTATTTTTGTGTATTGAAATAACTCGTGAAATTCTTTTTTTATTATTTTAACAGATAAGATGGGAAACAACACTTCTTGGAGTAATCTTCCTTATTTTCTTGCAATTTACAAGGGTCGTGGTAAGTGCTTTATTTGGTAGTGTTAAATATAGTCATTCTCATTTCAACTTTTGCTTTTTCCATAACATAGAAAAAGTGGTTTTGATTTAGAAAACTTTTTAGTGCACCACTAAAAACTAGAAATATTTCACCAAATTATTTATATTTTTAAAATAATAAACATGAGTTTCAGTATTTTCTAATTGATTTTTTTTAATATAATTTTTTAGAGGGTTAAAAAACCAAAACTCTTTTGGGTATCTGCTATAGCTCCAATGACAACTGTAGTAGTTGGTGGCCTTTTTACATACCTTGTCAAAGGTCCAAAACATGGAATTCAAATTGTAAGTTCTAAATAATAATAATTATTTTTCCCTTCATTTTCTTAGTATTTTATTTATATAAATAAAACTTTGCTTTGTTCTTATATTTGATAATTATATTATATCTATAGGTGGGGCATCTAGATAAAGGATTAAATCCTTGGTCCATTCAATATTTGAATTTTGATAGTAGATATTTACCAGCAGTGCTAAGAGCTGGTTTAATCACTGGAGTTTTGTCATTAGCGGTAATTAATTAATTAATTAATTATATCCCTCTAATTTATTATCATAATCAATATTATATTTAATTAATTAAGCAATTTTTTTTGGTATATTGTATATATGTAGGAAGGAATAGCCATAGGAAGAAGCTTTTCTGTTACTGATAATACACCTCATGATGGAAACAAAGAGATGATAGCTTTTGGACTTATGAATTTATTTGGTTCTTTTACATCATGTTACTTAACTAGTGGTAAGTTAATTTTTATTTAAATAATAATAACATTATTATTTTTGTAAGAAAAAATCAATATGGCCCAATGGTAAGATTGTTGCCTTATGATGTAATTTAAAAGTCTATTTTATATTTTAATGACCTCAGATACGAATTTTGTTAGGTACTAACAATCTTTGTGTTATGACAGTTCATATAAATTTTTTTCTCTGACTTTAAACGAGACCATCTGCTATGGATTCGGTCCACTTGATTATAAATGACTCTTAAATATGAAATTTTGTAGGACCATTTTCGAAGACTGCCGTGAATTATAATGCAGGGTGTAAAAGTGCAATGACAAATGTGGTACAAGCAATTTTAATGGCTCTTACACTACAATTTTTGGCACCATTGTTTGGCAACACACCACTTGTTGCTCTATCAGCTATTATTGTATCTGCAATGTTGGGGCTCATAAATTATGAAGAGGCTATTTACCTCTTTAAAGTTGATAAATTTGATTTTGTTATTTGCATGAGTGCTTTCTTAGGTGTTGCCTTTATAAGCATGGACATGGGCCTCATGATCTCTGTGAGTACATCACATATTTTTAAATTATTTTCAAAGTCAGTTGATAGTTCTGCAGAGATATCAAATACAAATACAAAAGTGTAGATTCGAACCTGTGACATCTAAATTATTATTTTGAATATAGGTTGGACTAGGTTTGGTTAGAGGACTACTATATTTGGCTAGACCTGCATCATGCAAACTTGGAAAATTATCTGAGTCTGGTATATACAGAGATGTTGAACAATATACTAATGCTTCAAGAGTTCCAGGAGTTTTAGCTTTGCAAATTGGTTCTCCTGTTTACTTTTCAAATTCTACATATCTCAAAGAAAGGTAATTAATAACAAAATTTATTCACTTATTTGTTGTCATATAATGATGATATCTTAACATATACATTTAATTGAATAATCTTAAAATTTCTTAAAATTGAATATTAGGATTTTGAGATATATTAAAAGCGAACAAAGCTCCTCTGGAGATGTCGTCGAATATGTTATACTCGATTTTACAGGTAAAATAATTAATTGTAATATGTTGTTTTATTTTAATCTTGTAATTATTTTTAATATATATGAAATTTGACACTAAATTCTTTATTTCAAATATTATGAATTTTATTTTGCAGTCATTATTAACTCATTAAAAAATTTTAATAGCAAATCTTATTGAAATTTTTATATCATGCATGGATATTAAATTTGCCTTTTTTTTTAATGTTTATTATTCAGGAGTAAATTCCATTGACACAACTGGTATTGAAGGATTGTTGGAAACAAATAAAGTGTTGGAAAGAAAAGGAATTCAGGTATCATTTCCATTGAACTAAATAAAACTAGAAATTGGAAAATATATAATCTATCTCTAATTTTATTACTACATTTAATATTTTTTTTAATCATATTGTTATATAGATGTCATTGGTAAATCCAAGGCTAGAGGTTATGGAGAAGCTAATAATATCAAAGTTTGTTGACAAGATTGGAAGGGAAAAATTCTATCTAAATTTGGACGATGCAGTGATGGCAAGTCAATATTCACTCAGAACATCAAAGATAAATAATACTGAAGAGACAGTTTAATAGATCTGTCATACCCATATATACATCAATAAATCAAAATTAGGTTATACACATTTTGATTGTTTTAATCTTTTTGTATCAATGTTGTATAACACTACTTTTTATGGAATTGAGAATGTGTTTACAAAAATTAATTCTCTTCTCCTCATAATTGAAGAATGTGGAAAGGTTAATAATGACTTTTGTAGATTAAGTAGTAATTCATTAGCCCTTCATAAAAGAATAAGGTAATAATAATTTATAACTAATATTAATTTAAACGGGACTCCGCTAGTAGACGGTGGGGTTGATCCTCTTGGGTTAGTCGGTCGTAAAATTTGGATATCAAGATTTCAGAAAAAAAATTGTAAATAGAAAGTTTGTGTTGAAAAGTTAGATAAAAATTTAATTATAAAATTTTATTCAAATTAATGCATAATTTTTAAAATAAAATTTCTCTATTCAAAATAAATTTTCTATTTATTAATATATTTACTATGACACAAGTTAATATTATCGTTATAATAAAAAAAATTATAAGATTAACTCTTGTTTTTTTATAAGCGATAATATATTTAACGAAGAGATATTTCAACCTGTATACAAAAAACCAACCATCAATAATCCCTGAATATTGAGGATAACCCACAAAAGTAGCCTACTTATAAAAAATCAATTGGATTTTTAAATCAATCACAGAAGATGCATTTCACCATACTAGGAGAACAAACATCTAACCAACACCACGCTAAATGAGTAATCCTATGAAACATTTCACCATCATTTGCTATAGTATCATTATACAAGATTTGATTTCTTATCCACCAAATAATCCAACAAGTTGATATCCAGATGAAACAAACAGAGGCTTTGTTGCAATGTCTAAACAACACCAAAAACCAAGATAAAAAGATGTGATATTAGTCTTAAAATCCCACTCAATTCCAATCCACCCCGCCAGCTTCCTGCACATGTTTTGTATCTGAGGACATGCGCAAAATAAATTATTTATATCTTCAACTACCTTAGATCAGAACATATACAAATGTGGTGAATATTTGAGATTATTCCCGAAACTATCAGGTTTTGCCTAGTAGAAAGCCTATAGAGAATCAAGATTTTGTGTGGTTGGCGACTACCTGAGTCATTTGGTCATACAGAAACAATACTATCTTTAGAGATAACTATCTTTAGAGATATTAAGTGGAATATAGTAGATATGGTTTGGAAGATTAAACTCCTTTTATGGAGGTGGTTATTCATAGGGGAAATTTCCTATACTAAATGTAGTTTATATGATTTCAACAAAAATCTTAGATTGTATTTGGTTTAGGCGTATTTGGTAGGAAATTTTTATCTTTTTTGTTCGAGCTTAATCTCTATCCTTTTTGTAATCAGACTAGTGATTTGATACTTTCATCAATATATTTCTTACTTAAAAAAAATAAAAAAAATTCAACTAAATAATTTAGCCTTTAGCGGAATTTTAGAGGCCCACATAATATCCAAAGCAGCCATGGAAGAAATCTCAAATTCACCGCAATCGAGTAGTTTAATTGGTAGAAATTTGAATAGTGTGGCATATCTTAATTATTTTCAAAATATTTATCTATTTTCATATTGTCTTTCTTTTTTTGCCGTGAATAGATTTAATTTTAAATCTATTTCATCTAAATTTAGATTCAACTTTGAAGAACAGGTTTTTAAATTCTACTTTATTTTTAAATAACAGAATTTAGCATATATAATTATAACAATAATATGTTTATGGGCAATGCAATCTAGTGCCTCTAGCTGGTACATTGATTAAGGATAATTAATTGTATTATAAGTATATTCATTTTCTTTGAAAAAAATTATTAAAAATGTTATTTACTTTAACGCGTGTACTATATTATAAATTGTATGAGAGATAAAGTGAATGAATAAATTTATATGAGTTAATTAATAATAAAATATATTCAATTATCACTTTTGAAATTTCAGAAGAATACAAGTGTGATCAAAGAAAATTAATTTTTTTAGACACACAAGAATAGAATATATTAACAAAATTAATTACAACGAAAGAATTGCGACTCCACGATGACCAACCCACCTCTATGATGCCGAGATGATTCTCTTAAGAATGGCATCAACACTACCTATTTCATTATTAAATAGGATTTAGTTTCTCGACCACCAAATGCACCAACAACTTACAAATCAAATGAACCAAACTAACGATCATTACAAGAAAAATACTATTTTTCCACTTATTTTAACTCATATGAAAATCACGTCACTAAAAATTGAATTAGTGACGTGAAAAAAAAATCACTAAAAAAATAATAATATAAAATTAAAACGAAAAATAATTGATACCGGGAAATTTAAAATTTTAAAAAAAGTTTTAGTGACCTGCAAACAAGGTCGCTTTCAAATATATCAAAAAATAAAAATCTCTTGGGGGGAAAATAGTGGACGCCAATGTAAAAAAAATTGACCGTTGGGGATACCCACGTGTTATATATGTGAGAAACTAAACACTTGTATATCAAGTGGAAAAGTTTGATACAAAAAATTCAAATATCAGTCAATTAAATGCATGTCCACTTTATTGGCACGCGCAAAGCACATTCCCACATGTATTCCCCGTCGGAAAACTCCTTCAGGTATTCCACAAGGGAAAGTTTGATATAAAAAATTCAAATACCAATCACTTAATACATGTCCACTTTATTGGAACGCGCTAAGGACATTCTCACATGTACTCCCCGTCGGAAAGCTCCTACAAGTACTCCACGTCGGAAATTTTAAAGGAATCGGACACCTCATGTTTCCTTCTTGCCTACCACGTCACTATTTTCCTTCCTACTGCCCACGTCGGAAAGCCCATTAACTATTCCCAAAGCTGCTTTCTTGGAATGGACGAGATTCCTATTGCTGGCAGCATTTAATTATATACTTACTCATTTCTTATTTCCCCTATTCATTTCATCTTCAACCTTCAGCCAACCCATTTTCGTTCACTACCCGTCTCTTCCTTTTGCATATTTCCTTCCTCCATTATATTTTACACAATAAGTTTTTTAATTATATAAATATATTTTATTTTTGAATTTTCACACAGTAATATTTGTTATTTATTTTTTTAAGATCACAAATTTTCAAAAATTTATCAAGTCAAGGGTTGTTGATCGTTGCTTGCTTGTTGTTCTTCATCAAAGGTATGTATCAAAAAAATTTAATTTTGTTAATTTATTCTGATTTTTACTTATTGGTTGTTATTGTTTGAAATATATGAATGATACTAGATTTTGTTAGGGTAACAAAATTATTTTATTAGACTCAAGAATAAATTCTATACTGTTAGATTTTAAATATCTATTATATAGATTTTTAAAACACATAATATAATATTCTGAAAAATTATTTTTATTAGATTTAATAATATATTTAATTTATTTATTTCGAAAAATTAATTTTATTTCGAAAAAATATTTTTATATTAGTATATATTATCAAAACAGAATGTATTATAGATTTTTAAATATAATAAAAACAGAATTTATTATAGAATATATATATTATTTTAGTTTTAGAAATATAATAAAAACAAAATTTATTTTAGTTTTAGAAATAGAATTTATATTATTTTTATTTATTATTAAACATAGTAAGACAAAAGTTATTATAGATTTTTTATTATTTTAGTTTTAGAAATATAGTAAAAACAGAATTTATTTTAGTTTAAGAAATATAATATATATTATTTTCTTTAAACAAAATATGTTATATTTGTTATAAACAGATTTTGTTTTTAAAATAGAATTAAAACAAAATTTATTTTATTAGTATTTTAGTTTTAGAAATATAGTAAAAATATAATTTATTTTAGTTTTAGAAATAGAATTTATATTATTTTTATTTATTATTAAACATAATAAAACAGAAGTTATTATAGATTTTTTATTATTTTAGTTTTAGAAATATAGTAAAAACAGAATTATTTTAGTTTAAGAAATATAATATATATTATTTTCTTTAAACAAAATATGTTATATTTGTTATAAACAGATTTTGTTTTTAAAATAGAATTAAAACAAAATTTATTTTATTAGTATTTTAGTTTTAGAAATATAGTAAAAACATAATTTATTTTAGTTTTAGAAATAGAATATATGTTATTTTTATTTATTATTAAACATAGTAAAACAAAAGTTATTATAGATTTTTTATTATTTTAGTTTTAGAAATATAGTAAAAACAATATTTATTTTTGTTTAAGAAATATAATATATATTATTTTCTTTGAACAAATGTGCAGTATGGAATATTTTCGTTACTATCGTAGTTGGATGTACGATAGAACATTACCAGGAAGACGTGGACTTACACCAAATTTTGAGGAAGGAGTTAAGAGGTTTATCACGTGGGCATTTGCTCAAGACCGTTGTCGAAGGGAAGGAGGAGTAAGATGTCCTTGTCTTAAATGTGAATGTAGACCTATAATTAATGATTCAGAGGAAGTGGAACGTCATTTTAAGAGAAGGGGTTTCATTAAAAATTATTGGGTCTTGACATATAATGGAGAAGAACTGCCTAGTAATATTGTACATCCCAAAGTTAGTAATACACATGCATCAAGCAGTCGATCACATATGGAATTTGAGGAACAATTTAATATGATCGATGATATGGTTGGCAATGACCTTGGTGTAAATATGACATATGATGAACCTCAAGATTTTGACGTGGAAGAGTTGCCAAATGAGGAAGCGCAGAGATTTTACCAATTGTTGAAAGAAATGAACACGACTTTGTTTGAGGGATCGACAGATTCAAAATTATCAATGTGTGTGCGATTATTGGCCGCAAAGTCAAATTGGAATGTTCCTGATTAGTGCTTGGAATTCTTTCCAAAACTGATGTTGGATGCGACTCCTACGAAAGACAACCTGCTACAAGTTATTATGATGCAAAAAGGTTGGTATCGAAGTTGGGTTTAGAAGTACGAAAGATTGATTGTTGCATAAATGGATGCATGTTGTTTTATGACAATGAGTTTGGTACTAATGATGGGGTGTTGGAGGAATGTAAGTTCTGTAAGAGTCTGAGATATCAAGTTCGTAGTAAAACCCTTAACCGTAACCAAAAACGTGTAGCTGTGAAGTCCATATTTTATTTCCCGATAATACCAAGGTTAAAAAGATTGTTTGGTTCAATGCACACTACAAGTCAAATGACATGGCATCATACAGACAAAACAAGTTCAGGCACTATGCGACATCCATCTGATGGTGAGGCATGGAAGTATTTTGATAGGGTACATTCTGATTTTGCAGCAGAACCTAGAAATGTCTGCAGTTGCATATTCTTGTTGGCCAGTTATTGTAACCCCTTACAACCTCCCTCTAGAGATGTGCATGACAAAACCATACATGTTTTTGACTTGCTTCATTCCAGGGCCGTCAAGTCCTAAAGCTGAAATCGATGTGTATTTACAACCTTTAATTGATGATTTGAAGAGGTTGTGGATTGGAGAATGGACTTATGATATATCTCGCAAACAAAACTTTACTTTGCGAGCTGCCTTGATGTGGACAATTAATGACTTTCCCGCATATGGAATGTTATCTGGTTGGGGTACGCATGGAAAAATGGGATGTCCGCATTGCATGGAATTTACAAAGGCTTTTACTTTGGAATTTGGGGGGAAAAGTTCGTGGTTCGATTGTCACCGCAGATTCCTACCACGGGACCATGTCTTTAAAAGAAACAAGACTGATTTCAAAAAAGATATTCGAGTAAAAGATTTGCCTCCCCCTTGACTGTCACCAGAGGAAATATGGAATCGAGTTTCTGAAATACCAAAATTCACAGATTGTGGCGAAGCATGCAGAATTCCAGGATATGGGGTCAAACACAATTGGACAAAAAGAAGTATATTTTGGGACCTCCCATATTGGAAAGATAATTTGTTGCGACATAATCTTGATGTTATGCATATTGAGAAGAATTTTTCCGATAATGTATTTAACACAGTGATGGATGTTCAAGGCAAAACAAAAGATAATGAGAAGGCTAGAAGGGACATGTAAATTTTGTGTGATAGAAAAGACTTAGAGTTGAATATTATGTGACGTGAATATTATGTGACGTGAATATTATGTGACAAAATTATAATATCTTTTGATAATTTATTTGCATTTTTAAAAATTATTTAAGAAAATTATTTTTATTTAAAATTATTATTATTCGTGAATTCGTTTTAATTTTTTTTTTAAATTTATTTTGAAGTTTGTGACTTTGTGAACAAGTCACTAATTACACATTTAAATATCACGTGGGAAACAAGAGTGCAGAAAATTAATTTCCCATCTTTTTATCACGTCACTAAATAGTGACATGATTTACAGGCGGAAAATATGATGACTGACACACTCTTCCACATCTCTGTCCCGCATCACATGCGTTCTGCAATTATGCAGAATGGTGTTTTCCCATGTGTTTTCCAAGTCACTAATTAGTGATTTGGTTTTCACGCGGGAACATATTCAAATATTTTTGTGGGTTCCGAAGTAGTTTTTGGGTCAGTAATTACTGACTTGATTTTCAGGTGGGAAAATGTTCCCACTGTTCACTTTCCGAAGTGTTTTGACCACGTCGGAAATGTTGAATAGTGAAGTGATTTTATAATTAGTGACTTGATAATCATGTGGGAAAATGATGTATTTCTTGTAGTAGATTCTCAATACCTCCCAACCAATCTCAAACACCGCGCAAAGAGATTCTAAGAACAATTAACTTCATTACTCCAAGGAATACCAACCCAAACCGACACCAATTTCCAAAACAACTTAATTAGATGGCAATTGAAGAAAATGTGTGTGCTATCCTCAATAGAATTGAAATAGAAAACACATATATTTTCGTGATTATTAAGGAAAATATCTCCAGACAGTAAGTTCGTTCACGTGGGTAATTTGTCATGGATCAATCGCCAACCAAACACTTCCAGTTTTCACCTTCAATAGCATGTCAGGTCGTCATCCCAAAAAAATCTAGCGCGGTTTTTAAAGAGGCATCCACTTTTGTAAAATATTTATCTATATTCGCATTGTCTTTCTTTTTTCGATGTCAATAGATTTAATTTTAAACCTACTTACTTCATCTAAATTTAGGATCAACTTTGAAGAACAAGTTTTTAAATTCTATTTTTTTTTAAATAGCAAAATTTAACATAAATAATTTTAACAATCATATATTTATGGGCAATGCAATCCAGTGTCTATATATAGCTTAAACATTGATTAAGGATAATTAATTGTATTATGAGTATACGTATTATCTTTGAAAAAAATCATTAAAAATGTTATTTACTTTAATGCGTATATTATATTATTTATTATATGAGAGATAAATTGAGTGAATAAATGTATTTGGGTTAATTAGTAACTAAATATATTCAACTATCACTTTTGAAATTTCAAAAGAATACAATTATGATCAAACAATGTTTTTTTACAGACAAAAATAGAATATATTAACAAAACATGGAGACTAAGGGCTCCCATCCACCAACAAAAGCTACAATGAAAATTCTGTAGAAAGTTAAAAACTTACAAGAAGAGTTACAATGAAAATTCTGCGGAAAGATAAAAACCTATAAGAAATCGGTAGAACACTTATACCATTTGTAATAATTACAAAACCTACAAGAAATCGGTAGAACACTTATACCATTTGTAATAATTACAACAAACAAATTGTGACTCCCCAATAACCAACCACTTCCACAATATACCAAGATGATTCTCTTAAAAATGACATCAACACAACTTACTTCATTATTAAATAGGATTTGGTTTCTCGACCACCAAATGCACCAACAACTTACAAACCAAATGAAACAAACTGACGATTCTCGATACTTCCCAACCAATCTCAAACACCATGCAAAGAGATGCTCAGAACAATTAACTTCATTACTCCAAGGAATACCACCCCAAACTGACACCAATTTCCAAACCGACTTAATTAGATGGAAATTGAAGAAAATGTGTGACCTATCCTTAATAGAATTGAAACAGAAAACACATACATTTTCGTGATTATTAAGGAAACACTACTATAGAATGCTAAAACAACGTCAGACTTACAACACATTCTTTTACACCGTTGTAATAGGTTCAAAAATTTGCGATAGACATAAGTTGGATGTATAAACAGTCATTTAATGACAGTTTAATTAAAACACTGTAGTAATAAATAAAATGTAGCAAGCTTCGATTCCCTACAACTATATTTTTTTTCCCATTTTTTAGAGTATATTTAGCGTGTGTCACTTAATACCATTATTTAAAAAATAAATTGTAATAGCGTTTACAACGGTTATGTTAAACAACCGTTGTTATAGGATTAAGATTTCACTACGGTTTGTTTCTCCAATCGGATTAAAAGCTTTATTGATAAATTAAAACAAAACTTATTATGCTTTCATAAGACGCCCTATTCGTATCCATTCATTTGGAGCTCAAATATTCACCCTTTTTATTCATTTGCTTCTTCAGCTTCGCTGTAAGATACTCTTCAACATCTTCATTCCTTTTTTCTTGATTTATGTTATACATGCTCAAATATTCTTCATGTTTGTTCATTTGATTCTTCAGCTTCATCATACGATACTCTTCAACGTCTTCATTCCTTATGTTCATTTGATTACATCTTTGAAGTACGATATTCTTCAATATATCTTCATTCTGTTTTTCTTTATTCATATTGCATATGCATATGCTTGAGTTTTTGGATTAGATTTTGGTGTGTCATTCACATTATTATACGTGTATAAATTTCAGAAGTTGTAATGGATCATAGTTGAATGAAAGCCAATAGATTGATTTTGGTTTATGAGAACGGAGTTCGTGAATTCCTTGAATACGCTGATAAACATCTTCTCGATAATAATGGTATCTTTTATTGTCCTTGTGTTGTTTATGCGAATATCAAAAAAGGTACAAAGAAAGAAATACACAATCACCTTTGTTGTGATGGTATATGTCAAAATTATATAATATGGACGTGGCATGATGAGGTGGCTAATGAGGAAATTTGGGCGTCACAGAGTCAAAGAGTGGATGAAGATGAATATATGGAAGATCAACTAGAGGATATGTTCCGTTATATTGAGGAATCTTATTTTAAGAATACTCATATTTATGATACTTTATGTAGTGATAAAGACACCCCTTTATATAAGTGTTGTACCTCGAAAAATACGATCCTAAAACAAACAACAGAGTCGCCACCTAATTCTATTTATTCTAACTAAAGAAAAGAAAGATATAGACACAACCTAAATTGGATAAGAAATGGTCAACAAAACCACTAATCTAAGTTCGGGAGTCAGTTACGCAAAGGGAAGGTGTTAAGCACCCCTCACGTCCGTTGTACTCAACGGGAACCTCTAAGTCTAATTTGCGCTTAAAATGTTAACTTGTATTATTGTCTTCTTTTAATGATTAAAGTTACTAAGATTTCTTATTAAAGGGAAAAGAAAATTATTATTTATTCCGGAGAAAGGTTAAGTTTTTTTATTATTGTGCTCGTGAAGGATTAAAATCCCCGTGCCTACATATTCCCTTGTGCAATGGGAAAATCAGAGCTTCATAGTTTGTGTGACTACAGTTTGTGTTTTTTAATTGAACGATTGTTTGAAAACGCTTTCTAATCTGCTAAGCGTTGGCTTTTACTCGCGGCGAAGGCTGAAGCGCTAGCTTGTTTGCGAGATAGAAATATTTAAACAATGTTCGTTTAGAGAAAAGATGTTTGATCTTTATTAAAGTGTTTTAAACGAGAGGGCGAATGAACCACATCTCATGGGGCTAACCCAGGAGTGATTCACTCAAGAACTCGTGGAGTGCTAGACTCCAGGGTTCAGTTCTTTCGCAAATTAATTAGTTTTTTGAAAGTTTTTAGGTGTTTTATGGCTTAGACACGATGGTGAGGTACGAGTAATCAGACAAACGTAAATGCGGCAACAAGACTACAGTGAGGCACAAATGAGATAACATCGAGTTTTAATAGTACCTAACGGAGAAGGTTTGTTGCCTCTTCAATGTGCGCACAAAGCAATTGAGGATACTTATTAGAAGCTTTACCATTAATCAACCAAATTAATCCTTTAGTGCTTAACATCGTAAATTAGCATCCAAGATCGACTAAACCAAACAAAAAAGATAAAAAGGTACTAACAAAAGAAAAAGGTTAGCAAAATCCTTAATAAAAGAAATTCGATTAAAAATGCAATTAAAATCTAATAAGCTTTTAATCAAGGATTAATAAAATTTAAACTAAATCTTAACTAATGTTAATAAAAATAAAAATAAAACTAATTATAATTAACTAACAATTAATTAAAAAAAACTTAAGAGAAAGACAAAAGAAATTAAATTAACTAAAGAAATGAGAAGTAAAAGGGGGTGATTTGCTGTAAGCAGGGGGTAGTGGATATCAAGATGAATCCAAGGTTTGGCCAGTAGGCCCATTTACAAACAACAAGGATTTTTAAGAAAGAAAAAAAATGTAATAAGAGGTAAATAACATAAAGAGAAAATGAGGGGTTCAGCGGATGCGAGTTGTGTGTAGGAAAAAACAATCGAATGGGCCAAACCCAATAATCAACAACCAATCATTAACAGAGAAAACAACAAAAGAAAAATGTAAAGTCTAAAGAATAAAATTAAAAAAAAACTGAATGCAATAAATAGGAATTTATAATAATACAGGAAGTATTCCCAACCGTCATTCACAAATACCTAACGTGAGAAAACAAAGTCAAGAATCCACCCTTTGCCAGCTATTCATGAAAATTTTTTTCTCTCTCTTCGTCTTTCAAAAGATAAAACCCTCGGCCTCTTTAGCTTTCCTTTTGTGAATCGACAACCGCAACTCACGATCCTTTGTCGTCTTCGCCTACCTTGTCTCGCCGGCGGTTTTCTTCGATTCAAACTCTGTTTTCGGAGATGGTGGCGGCGGTGTTGGGTGCTTTTGAGGCTTCGGCGGTGATGGCTGAAGGGTCGAAGCGGCGGCAGATCGGTGAGCGTTTGGTGTTGGAAGGTTTGCAGTGGATGGTGCGGCTTCAACGGATCCGACCGTTGGATGCGGTGGCAAGTGGAGCCAAACTCCGAGGGATGCTGATCGGAGACGTTTGACGGTGGAGTGAGCGTGTGCGAGGGCGAGAGGCGAGTTAGGTTTTTGAAGTTCGTTTAGGGGCGGCCGGAGATATGGTTGTGGTGGTGGATTCGCGGCGTGCTGCGGTTTGTGTGTTATGGGATGTATGATTTGATGAAGGTTGATGGGGGTCGGTGATGCAGTGGTGTTGGAGGTGAAGGCCATTCAGGTTGAAAGAGGTGAAAGTTGTTATGGTCTTTTTTCTTTTTCGTGAGTTTTTCTTTCTACTGTGTTCTCCCCCTCCCCCTTTTCTTCCTTTTGCTTCCCTGTTTTATGCTTTTTTTTAAATTCAAATTGATTCTCTTTTTGGGTTGGTCAATCCTCCCTTTCAAAGATGCTGGTCTATGGTTGCTCTATTTTGAAGAAAGTATTGTTGTTTTGTGGCCAGAGGTAGCGTGTTAGAGGTAGCGTGTTGTTGGTCAAAGGTTAACAGACTGTATTGTTTGGCGGGATGTGAAGTTTTTTCAGGCTATGAGAGGGACATGAAGAGGGTATACACATACAAAGGACAATATAGAATTAAACTTATTCAAAGTAAATGAATATATGATAAAAATTAAGCTAAAGAACAAAATACAGTATAAAATTTTAAAACATACAAAAATAAATAAATAAATAACAAATAGAATTAAGTTAATTAAACTAACTAATAAAAATTAAACAAAATAGAGATTATACTAAATTAACAATTAGCTCGCATTCTTTTTTTTAAAACTTAAATAATTAATAAACAAACTTAATCTACATTAAACTAGAGAATAAACTAATTAAGATAATTTGATTTAAAATCAAGATAATATAAAATAATGGGAAAATTGAACTAAATTGAAAATTAATCTAAATTGAAATGGAATGAATCAAAATAACTAATATAAATTAGAAATATAACTAAAATACAAAATCACCTAATAAAAAAACTAAAGTTAATTTGAATTAAATTAACAATCTAAAATGAAATACTTACCTAGAAATAAAATAAAAAATAATAATAATAATTAAACTACGAAATGAGGTGAAAATTCTAAATAAATTCTACAATTGAGAAAAAAAATGATATAAAATTGACTAAAAAAATGCATGATTAATGATTAATGAGATGTTAAACTAACAAATGCAAAAATGAATGATTTTCGATATATCAACGAAATTGCGTCAAATGAACGAAAAATTCGAAAATTTTTGGTCAAAATTTAGGGTATGAGAATAAGGGATGGACAAAGTTCACACGATTGTCGACGGTGTGAAAGTTGTTTAATCTGAAGGCTAAAAATGGATGGTCAGATTAAAGTTTCACGAAATTACTTGAATTGTTACAATAAATGTTACCAGAAGATAATAAATTGTCGGATCATTGCTATGAGGACAATGAGATATTGTGTCCAATGGGTCTGGAGTATATAAAAATACATGCTTGCTCTAATGATTGTATATTATACTAGAAAGAGTAAGAAGACTTGTATCAATGTCCAACATTTGGTGTGTCGCGTTACAAGCAAAAGACCAACAATGGTGATGACAATGACTATGACAATGTTAGTATGAAGCATCCTCTTATTAAAGTGTTATGGTACTTGTCAATAATTTCACAATTAAAGAGACTTTTTGCTAATTCTAATGGCGCAAAGAATCTTAGATGGCATGCAGATGAAAAGACTCGTGATAGAAACATTCTTCATGTAGCTGATTCGTTGCAATGGAATAAAATTGTTTCGTTATTTCTGAATTTTGGAGTCGAGACAAGAAACCTTAGACTTGGGTTTGCCACCTATGGAATGAACCCCTTGGGTAATCTGAGCACTAATCATACTTTGTGGCCTGTTCTTATCACTATTTACAACCTATCACCTTGGTTGTGCATCAAGCACAAGTATATACTTGTTCTGGACTGGACCTCCAAGACATAGCTGGGCGCAGGCCCAAAACCCCCCAGGGCCAAGGCAGTCTGTCGGGAAGATGCATGGAATAATCGGGCAGGATTCGATAGCATGGGCAATCTACTAGGAAGGCGAGCAACCTACTCGACTCAACATATAGGTGATGGGGAGACCATATCTCTCCAACATGTGCCACGTCACCCAACTGTCCACCATTATCTCCTGAAAGATAGGGGCAGTTGGACCAGGGACAAGACCACGTGCTAGATCTTACACGCTTCTACACATACCTTGACAGTTCTTCTTTGGGCCTAGTTAATCCAGCCCAAGAAAGGACCTTGGCCCAGCGCTGGGGACTCAATATAAATACCTTTTTCACTAAAGTGTCAGGTATTCTGAACTATTCTCTCTCTTACCATCTCTGTACCCAAACTCACTTGTGCTTTAGAGTGTCTTGTAGGTACACCCCCTCCATCTTTCTATCAACCGCGACGTTCGCAGCCAACAACTGGAAGGCCCTTCTGATCAGGTAAGATCAGTGGAGCCGTCTGTGGGAACTTGCTATCTCCTTCTTCCATTTCAGAAGATCAAAGCTCACTCACCCCTCGCCCTTCCAACATGGCCGATGAACGCGGTGATAACAACAATCTGGACCTTGTCAACTACAACAATGAGGACGACGTGATCGTCACCCACGAGTCTGACGTGCGTGACGGACAACCATCGACCCCATCTCCTGAGCCCGAGGATAATGGTGTCCCCTAACCTCATTCAACCGCTGCTTTCCAGCCCATACTGGTGCCAGTCGACGGAGACCCCACCATGATAGCCATGGTGCACGCTCTGAACCATTTAGTTGTTACATTTAGTTGTTGTTGATCCGCTTCAGGTTAAGATGCATGATATTACATGTTTGCTTCTTTATTTGTTCACAATAAATGCCAACTTGTTGAAAATACACTTTTTGTGATTATGATCAAATGATTCACAAATTCATATGCTTGCTTCATTCACTTGATTGATCACCATGCTAAAATGCTTCAATTTTGATTTTAGTACCAATGCATGTTCAATTGATGATGCTAGAAATGATGCATGTTCACTCTTTATGCTTAAATAATCATTTGTGCCAAACTTGAAAAGTAATGCATGTCATGTTGTCATTTTGCTCTAAAGAAGTGAATCAAATCCATGTGTGCATGTTAATAAATTCATAATCATGTGTGGAGATATCTTATGATGTTTGTTCATTGTATTTTGTGATGTATTTGCATCATATTCCATTCATTTGTGCATAAAAAATGGAAATAATCAAATATGCCTCATATTTTCGCAGTTGTTTTTGGTACAGTAGCTATAAAATGTATGCTGCTTGTTATGTTGTTCATGTTGTGTGTGACTTTTTACACCTATTTTTGCATGCTGCGTGTTAGATGCGGTAGGCTGTTTGTGCTGAGCATTGTTTTCCTAGCTGTTTGTGCATTTAATAGCTGTAAAAAGTTGTTGAATTTCGCATTGTGTTTAGTTTAGGTCTTAGGCTTTAGGGTTTAATTAGTACTTTGTTTGCTTTATTATTTTAAATAATATGCAACACTAACCTTTGTTTTGTAGGGAGGTTGAGGTATGTTTCCTTCAACGTATTCTTTTACTTCTTTTATGCATTTAATTTGCATTTAATTTCTTTTACCTTCCATACTTGTGTTTGGTAGGATTTTCCCCCTCTTTTGTAGGATCAACTTAATTTCGTTAGGAAGTAAGTTGCATTCTAATTCCTTTCTTATTTTCCTTTTCTCATTATGATTAGAAGATCACACTAACCATAGGATATCTTTTGAATGAATAACTTAGGGTTGTGTCTTAGTCCCCCTTAGTTTTGTCCTTTGCCTCTTGAGTCTTCTTTTCTCAACTTCAAACAAAATCAAAAATACTTGATAAATGCATGAAAGAATCTCTTGTGTATAGCCTTATTCCATGGGAAACTTACATTCATTCCATCTTGGAATAGTGTGGGCTTGTCTAGCATGATGTACAAGTTTGATCAAGAGGTTATTTCACAAAGAAAATCTAAAAGACACTTCTTTACAAAAGCAACAAAAACATCTAATAAGTTCAACAAGCTAGTGAACTTAGACTCTAATCCTTGGAAACAAGTCTTGGATAAATTCTCCTTGCTTGGTGTGCTTGTTCTATTATTCCATCTTGGAATGTAGTAACAAGTACACATTCCATGGAAAAGAGTTTGAATTCACTTCCTTGTGCCAAATTCACACAAAACTCTTAAAAGACAAAAACAAACAATAAGCGACTTTCATGCGGGAACTTCTTTTCTCACCTCCTTCACTCTCAACACGAACTCGCAACGACTTGTCTCGCATGCAAGACGGTAAATGCACTCGTACCAGATGAGCCTGGAACACCTGAGCATAGACATACGCAGTTCCAGCGGTAAAAAACACAAACAAATAGTTCCCGTCTTAGTTAGGCGAACTACATCGACTCTGATCCTCATTATCCCGATGAGGTACGCAGGCAGCGGGGGAGGGCCCGTTCGAGCACATTCTTTATTTTCCCTACATTTCTCTCATTCTTTCCATCTTTCATTCCAGTTCCATTTCTCATTTCAGTTCCAGTTCCAGTAACAGTTTTGTTCAGCAAAAATTATATTCTTTTACCCTTTGAAACAAACAAGCAAGCGTGGATCCCGTCGGGTACGGCGGACGGATTGTGGTGCTAATACCTTTCCAGTTCGTAACCGACTCCCAAACCCAGATCTTTGGTTCACAGGACCTTGTCATTTCCTTCTTCCTCAGGTTTGTGCAGCATTACCTTTCCCATTCATTCGGGATAAAAATGCCTGGCTGGCGACTCTACCTTTTCCGGGCCACTTTCGCGTTTGTACTAGGATGAAAATCCCGGGAGCGACACAAGAGCATCCATGTATTTTCATATTATTTGTATGCCTATAAATAGGACCTTAGTTTTTTCATTTTTCTTCATCCAAACTTAGAATATCTTAGACATATATCAGTTATAAAGTAGTAACCACTTCACATCGGAATGTTGCTACAATCGAGTGATCGAGTCTGTATACGTCTGTGTGATCTAGTCTTAGAGCACTTTGGAAGGATGTTAATCCTGCTGCCATTTTAATTCCAGTTCGTATTTTATTTTCCGCACTGCTTTACTTTATTTATTTTCCGAACAACTTTACTTTATTTAAATTCCACACTTGCTTTACTTTATTTAATTTCCGCACTCGCACTACTTTCATTTAATTTCCGCACTCGCACTACTTATCTTTATTTCCGCACTGCCTTACTTTTATTTACTTTCCCGCACTCGCATTTTACTTAATTTACTTTCCGCACTCGCACTAAATATCTTTTATGAAATATATTAAAATGAACTTTTACTTTACCATGTCTAGCTAATTTCATAAAGGTTAGAATGTAAGGATCATAATTGAACCGATAATCTGTACAATTGTTTGTAGAAACACTTAAGGGCTATTTTGACTTTCAATATAAGTTTTCATGTTCTTTAAAGTTTCGTTGGGTAAGATCGAAAGTCGTCCAACGCCTATTTAAACTTAATTGTTTTTAACTATTTTAAAAACAACCAAAATCGTTTTGTTTGGTTCATTAGGAGTTTTTAGATTAAAAAGAAAAGATATTTTAAAACTATTTTCGGACGCGTTAAGAAGTTTAGAGTCTGGTTCGTGAGAACCTATTTTTGCTAGAAAATCCAGGTCAAAATACTTTTCAACTTAGTTAAGATACTATATTTCTTAAAAATAGGTTTACTACTCTAACGTAGTACACACCTTTTTATCCATGACAATATGAGGGTTTGATTAGGGAGTACAACTCGATTCTGAATACGCGAAAGCGACAATCCCCGTTAAATTAGTTCTTTTCAAAGTAGGAAACACTGCCCATAAGTAGTTCTATTCGCAAGTACTTGATTATCACTTGATTATGTGAATTGCATTCGAACCTGTCTTTATTAATTAATTAAAATTTATTTTATTTATCATTACGCACTCTTTAAAACCATTATTTTCAATTGCCTTAGATACACACCATAACAACAGATAAAGATAGATTGACTTTTGGTCTCTGTGGATTCGACAATCTTTTATATTACTCTGACGCGTTCGTACACTTGCGAAAAACACGCACATCACCAACGACAAAACCTTTAATAAATCAAACATTTAACCAACATGCGACAAAATTATCAATGTCATACAACATTTGTCACTGCACACTCACCTTAACTTAGGGTATTATTGCGGCAATATCGATATTATTTCAAATAATAAAATATTGCAACTTAGACTTCTAGCCTCACTCTTCAAATTATAAAAATTTGTTTTCAAAATAAAGATTTATCATATTCATCCCTAAAAAACTTCAACATAAATTTGAATAGAGCAATTAAACTCTAACAAAACATAATAAGCAAACAAACATTCTCAACCCCGATGTTACAAGATTATAACAAAACTTCGAAACAACGATGAAACTAAACGAAGTAACTCCAGAAGCTAACTTGCAGTTACAACAGTAAACTATACTCCTGAGTATCTGCAAGATGTGCATGGTGGACAACATCAAAACAAAGGGGGATGAGAAACAACAAACCAATATAGACAGTATAAGGAATACTAAGGTAGAGAACATATAACAAGTACACATTCATTACACAATCGACAACAACCTATTATCATGCCCTTAATAACATCATGCACATATTCACAACCAATCATCAACATCATGAACAATAAACTATGTATGCAAACATATATGCAATGTAATCCACAAATTACTCATTATGCATGTGGGACCATTTAAGAACATTTATGTTCATCTCGCTCCCGATCCCCAGCTCTCATTCCCCAACTTTGCTCCACCTTTCATATGTTTTCTAGTACCATTTTATCTCGAATAAATGAAATGACATATTTAGTAAGAGAACGTGTGTAAGGAGTGTTATATACGGTCCCGGGTTCAATCCTAGTTTTATTTTTTATTTTTAGCATGTTTGCACTTTTTCACATTTCATTATTTCTTTTTATAAAAGAAATAATTAAAATGATTTGCATCTTAAAATTAATTATTGATTATTAATTTTCTTTTAAAAAATAAATAAATTTTAGATAAAGACTATTTTTCATTTGTATACACTTATAGAAGGTAAAAAAAAAGTGTAATTAATATTAATTTATAAAAAGGGTCAAAAGGAAAATTTTAAAATCAAGCTCATTAGGATATTAGTATTTTAGATCTATTTAATTTCGAATGAACATAACAGATTATTTGGTAGAAGAGCATGTCTTAGGAATTCCAAGGAAGATGTATGAATTTTAATCTCATCTCCCTTGTTTTGTTTTTTGTTTTTCTCACCTTTTTGTTTTTATCACATTTCCATTATCCATATCATTTTCCTTTTTAAGACTAGTTTAATCATTATAAGTTTTGCTACTATTATTAAGATATACTGGTCTCAAACACAGTTCTCACAAAATCAAAATCCAAAATCTTTTACATGTTTTCACTTTCAATTCCCTCTCTCAATTTTTAAACTCATTAACACTGTCTAAACCAAAATGGAAAATGATTATCTGCCTTAAACTTGGAAGCATGTTTAAGATGATTTGTTTCCTAATACTAATCAACATTTTTGTGTCATGTGTTAAACAGATTTTTAAAGATTTTTTCATGTCCATAACTAACTTGTCACAAATCTTCTTATTGTTAATTAGATTTATACAGATATGAATTTGGAGCTATATGCATCACAAATCATATTCTAAACCGGTAAATTAAATTAAGTAATCTTGTATAAGCCGGCCATTAAGAATTGTGAGTGGAATTCCAAACATATGTCTCCAATTTGACGTGATAAAATATGAGCATTCTTGTATTTATCAATTATATATTGGAATTTGGAAGTGTAGTGTGAGAAAACGAGAAACCAAATGCTTCAAAACATGGGAGACATAGATCCATCTTATATACAACCCAATGAACAGCGTCCCAACCTATCCACCTATGTAGAAGTTGATGAAATTCCAATCATTGACCTCTCACAAACTAGTCAACAAAACCTCATCTCACAGATTGGCAAGGCATGTGAAGAATGGGGATTTTTTCAGGTAATCAATCATGGAGTTCCGTCTGATGTTAGCAAAAGGGTTGAGAATGAGACCAAGAGGTTTTTTGAGCAACCTATGGAGGAAAAGAGGAAAGTGAAAAGAGATGCAGTTAATGCAATGGGGTATCATGATGCAGAGCATACTAAGAATATAAGGGATTGGAAAGAGGCTTTTGATTATCTTGTTGAGGATGCAACACAAGTTCCTTCTTCTCATGACCCTAATGACTTTGAGCTAAGGACTCTCTATAATCAGTGGCCACTATACCCTACTCATTTTAGGTATTCTTAAATTTATCATGTCTAGTGTTTTTTTATCCTCTCATTTTTTTTTATAAGCAAGATTTCTTATAGTAAGGGTACTCAAGCCTTATATAACTAATAAAGGTTAATCACCTACTATTAAGACAATTAAAATTATAATTCTCATGAAAAACCGGATATAATATTTTCCACTAGTTATATAATATTTTCTCTATTAGATTCTCATATTAACATGTCTAACTCATTCAACTTATTTACTAAGTCATCTACTTTCAAATCTAGTTAGCAAAAGATTTCTCCGTTCCACCATTTCAGCCCCTCTTTAGAAATTTAAATTTTTCATCGATTACAAAAGTGATTTTCCCTATGATCTTAAAAGAATTCCATTCATCATCAACACACTTAGCAAAGTCTTTGTGCCCAAACCAAAAATTATTGATTCTAAAGAGTTTAGGATCCCAATTAGAACCCATAGCCTTTTACTATATAGGTCAGTGATCAAAGATGCCTCTCTGCACCTCGAATTGCCTTATTACCTTCCATCTTGATATCAAATATTTAGAAAGCAAAAACATGTCCAATTTTCTCATAATGGTATCTTACCCATTGAATCAAGTGAATATGATGCCTATACTTAGAACATCAACTAAGTCCATCCGATAAATAAATGTCCTAAATTAATTAGTTTCTCCACTTATACTTCTAACAACCACCCCTTTTTCTTTCTTTTCAACTTGATGTTTAATTAAAGTTACCCCTAAAACACAACTCTTTTATGCAACCTTTTCTATTTAACTCCACAAGCTTCTCCCACGTCTTTTTTTATCAAATATACACGATGCATAGATATTCACAAAGTTATATGTCATCCCCTACTACTAGTCTGCATTGATACCAATAAAGCCTTATCCTTTAAAATTGTAGTTCAAAGAAAGTAACGCCTATTTCTACAAGAGAAAAAGTTTTAAAAAACTTTATTCCCTCTTGCTGACTATTGCCTTAAACTACAAGTCTAGCATTGTTTCTAATGACTTCACCGGATTCGTTAAGTTTATTTCTGAAAACCCTATTAGTTCCAATGATGTTTTTATCTTGTGGTCTTGAAATAAGATCCCACACATCATTCCTTTGAAATTGATTTAGTTCTTGCATAGCCAAAATCCAACCATTATCAGTTAAGGCATCCTCAACAGAAGAAAGTTTTATCAAAGAACTAAGTCCAATAATTGATTGATCATTTCTGAAAGCAGATATGGTCCTCAATGGTTGATCCTTATTACCAATGATTTTCTTCTCTAGATGAGATGTTTTATACTTAAAAGATCTCTTAGGTTGAACTGAAGCTTCATTCTGAACAATCAGTGAATCAATTGTAGGTGGAATAATTTAAGTTTCTTCAGTAGCCACAACATCTGGTATAACTTTTGAATTAGTGATAAGATCTTCATCATCTGTTATGTCCTTTTCCTTAGGAACACAAATAATAAGTTATTCCTCTAAATTTGGGATGCTTGCAAAATTATCAAATTGGTCCAACGACTCTGACTTGTCATGGTCAGGTACCCTGTCATCAAATTTTATGTGCATAAACTCTTCAACCACTTCGGTTTCCAAGTTGTACACTTTGTATGCTTTAGAGCGATCAGAATATCCTATGAAGACACCTTTTTGAGCTTTAACATCAAATTTCTTTAGGTGGACCTTGTTATTCAGAATGTAACAAATACATTTGAATTGATGAAAATAAAAAATACTAGGTCTTTTATGCTTAAATAATTCATATGATGTATTTGATTCTGAATATAACATGCAGTATTAACAGCTTCTGCCCAAAAGTGTTTAGGAAGTTTGTTTTCGTGAATCATTGTTCTTTCCATTTCCTGCAAGGATATGTTCTTTCTCTTAACAACACCATTTTGTTGTGGAGTTTTGGGAGAAGAAAACTCATTGACAATAACATATCTTTCACAGAAGAGCTCAAATGGTTCATTTTCAAACTTGGATCCATGGTTACTTCTGACCTTTAGGATTTTTAATTTCATCTCTGATTGTACATGAGTGCAGAAGATGATAAATACTTCATATGATTCATCTTTTGATTTAAGGAATTTCACCTAAGTCCATCTGCTAAAATCATCAAAAATAACCAAACCATATTTGCTCTCACCGATTGAAACAATCCCAATAGGACCAAACAAATCAATGTGAAGAAATTCCAAGGGTCTAGAAGAAGATACAATGATTTTGTTTTTAAAAGAATTTTTCACAATCTTTCCAATATGACATGCACCACAAAGAGCATCTGAGTGATAATCAATGTTTGGCAGCCCTTTAACAAGCTTTAACTTGCAAAGTTTAGAGATTAATCTCCAGTTAGCATGACCTAACCTTTTATGTTTTATCCATTTTTCATCACAAATTGTCATCAGGAAAACGACCTTCTAATCATTCAATTCAGAAAGATTTATTTATAAACATTCCTTTTCCATTTCCCTTTAAATAACTTCACAACCGACATCACACAACTAACAGATACTAAGTAAATTATGTTTAAGACTATCTACTAGACATACCTTGTTAATGAGATTTTGAGAGTTACCTATGGTTCTGGTTCCTATGATTTTTCCCTTCCGACCTCCTTCAAATCCCATACTTCCTTCCTCTTTTAGATTCAAGGTTTGGAAGATATGCCTTTCTTCGGTCATATGTCGTGAGCATCCATTGTCCTGGAACCAAGAATGGCTTTCCATCCTATCCTTTTGGCATATCTGCAGCAAAGAAAATTTGAGATTTAGGTACCCAAATGCATATGGGTCCTTTCTGGTTAGCTTTAACATGTTTTTTTTTCTATTATGTCCTTTTGCCTTTTTAGTTTCACTCTTAATAGGTTGTGTCCAATTAGTGTTATCCTTGGTTTTAGAATTTGTTTTAGCCATTTAATCATAAACATGTGATACTGGGATATCAGGTTCTGATATAGAAATACCTTTCAGTTTATGATCAATAAGCCTAGTTAAATTCTTACCACTTAGAGTGCTGACAGCAGGAACAAAATAGTTTCTTAACATTGTTTGAGAAATGCTGGAAGAATAAAAGTTTTAAGGTAATCTGAATGAGTCATTAGGATTAGAGAAAACTTCATCATATCCCAAACCTTGCTTATCATATTTTCTAACTCCATAAATCATAGAAGCAAGTTTGGTACGATCAATTCCAGATGTGATGAATTTTTGAAAAACTTGGTCATGCTTACCAAGAGATGTACATACATTTTGAGATGTATTTATTTCTTCTTTCAGAAGAAACTTATCTCTTTTCAAAATTTTAATATGACCAGCTTTATCCTTGCAAAGATTTAAGAGATTGTTTGCACAAGAAATAAAGTTTGAGTAACGATATACCTCTTCTTCATTTTTTGACTCAGACACGAGTCCTTCTTCTGATGAGTGTGCCATTAATGAGAAATTAGAATCATCTTATTATTCTTCTTCATCCAGCTCCTCCAATGTCTCCATGAAGTTCATCTTGAACCTATTTCTGAACTTGCCTTTCTGATAACTTTCTTTCTTCTATCTTTCTTTCAGAAGATTAGGACAGTCGTTTTTGAAGTGACTAGGATTATTACAGTTGTAACAGATTCTGTCATCTTCTTTAAAGTTTGACCTTATGTTGCCCTTTGAAAATTTTCTGTTTCTTATGGCCATTTGCTAAAAAATTCTGATGAAGAAAGCCATATCTTCATCATTAGATCTTCCATCAGATTCTTCTTCAGAAGTTCCATAAACTTTGTAGTTCTTGGAGGATCTTCTGGACTTATCACCAGATTTTTCAGAAGAATACTTTAGAGAAAGAGACTTAAGTTTCTTTGGAGTCTCTTCTCCATCAAGTTCCATCTCATGAATTTGAAGATTACTAATTTGACTTTCAAGAGACTGTGTATTCAGGTCTTTGGCTTCCTGAATAATTGTCACTTTAGGTCTAAATCTACGAGGAAGACTTCTCCGGATTTTCTTCGCATGGTTAGTTGTGGAGTGGCTCTTGTTCAACACTTGAAGACCAGAGACAAGAATTTGAAACCTGTAGAACATGGTTTCAATATCCTCATCATCCTTCATTTTGAATATTTCATACTTCTGTTTCAACAAGCCAGGTTTAACTTATTTGACTTGTTGATTCCCTTGATAAGTAAAGCATAGAGATTCAAAGATAGTCTTTGAAAAAGACTTATTAATGATTTTCAAATACTCAGCATGAAGAAGCTCGTCAACCAGAATCTCTCTGACTCTATGATATTTTCTATAAAATTTCTCTTGAGCAAGAGTCAGAGCTTTTATGTTAGAACCATACCAACAATGTATATATGTATACATCTTTTCTGTCAATGCCATATTCAATAATATCCCATAGATCATCATCGAGTCCAATGATATATGTATACATATTTCTTTTCTACCATTCAAATTCAATTAATCCATCATTGAATACATGAGGTTTAGTAGTGTAGTGATTTTTCTCAGAGCTATTGTAATCATAGGGAATCCCCCTTGAGGTACTAAGTTCAATAACCCCATGATCCATATTTTTCTCGTTGGATCTTTTGATTGTACCACTGTTAGGTGTTATGCACAAAACTTAATTTGATGCCAACTGAATGTGAGAAAAACACACAAGAATGGGGGTTGAATTGTGTTTGCAAAAATATAATTACTTATGAACCAAAGTTCAGATTCTTAAACAATATTTAGAATCTGATATACATGTGCAGCACAATTAGAATCAAAAGTAAAGTAAAGATACATAAAACACACATTAGTTATCCTAGTTCCTCTCCCAACCGAGAGTACTCCAGTCCCCTTGACAAACAAGAGATTTTCCACTATAATCAACCAAATTACACTTGCTTATACTCACTTGTATAAGACTTTTTCTTTGCTTAGAACTCGTGTCTAAGACTTTACCCTGCTTAATTGCCTCTTGATCAAGAATTCCTATGTAGACTACTTAGCCAAAACTTTTCTCTTTCTTAAAGCTCGTATCTAAGACTTTGCCTTGCTTGAATCAGATGTTCAAGACTTAACCTTTGCTCAAGCCTACAACAAGAGACTTTAAATCTAAAATGATTGTTTAGAGAAGGAATAACTTATAACAGCACCTGATAGAAATCAGAGGTGTTTAAAAATAATACAACACACTATTATAGAAAATCTTAAACTACAGAAATAAGAATTCTCTTAGCAATTTTGCTTCTGATCTCAGTGTGTGTATATCTCAGTTGTACTTACAGTGTTATTTCTTGAGTTGATATTTACATCTTCTGATCCTTTTATAGCTGAGGAAATGTAGACGTTGGATCTTTCTCAATGACTATACTATCATCAAATCTTCTAATAAATCTTCTTTTCCAATAAAGCAAGTGTTGGAACTTTCAACCACTGGGTTATCCACTGAACATGATCATTATCTAGAGGTTTCATCAATGATTCAAGTATAACACGATATGCAGAAGATAATATCAATAAATCTCAAGTCTTGTGTTATCAAGACATAGTTGACAGTACTCAGTATCAGAAGTAGAAGTAGCACGCAACTGATTTTGAAGTGTACTAGATACTGTACTCTGATCAGACACTTCCAAACAGACTGATCAGAACTGAACCAAAGTCTTTCCTAGGTTAGAAGTAGTTCATCAAGTAAATACAAGTCTGCAGATAGAAACAAGCTAGGTAGAAATCCTAATTGATTTTAAAATATTTTATTATCATCAAAACCTTTTGGAGGATTCATGGTATGAACCAAACTTGTTTCAATAGTATGGACAAAAGCGTATGAGATATCGAGTATGAATGAAACTAGGTTTGCTAAAAAAATGTGATAAAAGAACCTGGTGACATTGGGTAGGGGTGACTTTCCAAGTCAACTAAATCCAATTTTTTCAGCGTGTGTATAAAAAGATTCTCAAATTTTGGAAGTTGGTTCAATTGTCAATTGACATGTAGTTTAGTCTCACCATAAGGAGCCTGGTACGTGGGATTCTTCAAAAGATCATTCTCAGACCCTAATTGATGAAACTCAGGAACTCAGGAAAACCAAAGTGTTGGTTTCTATCCTTAATTTTAAAGAGGATTCCACCAAACAAAAACCATTATTCGTATATCAGAAATTCAGCTATGACGCTCAACCAAAGCGCAATTTCTTCTGGATCAATACATACGACAACTCATTATGAATCTTCACAAGAAAACATATCTAGGGGATCAGTTTTGTGTTGTGATTCTATGAATGAATCAGATGTGTTGCATTGCAATGGTAGAATTTGGGAAAGGAAAAGTAATGATATAACTTCTATCACTTGGAAAAAGGTGAAATAATTTGGTATTCATGGAGTGGAGGAAGATGGGGTTCATGTTGAGAGAATTCAACTGGTGGAGGCTAAGGACAAGGAAAGCAAAAAAATAAGGGATGGAAAATCAGTAAAGTTTCAATGAATATTATGTCGTGATTTGACTAAATTCACCTTTAATCCAAACATCCACCTATTGTTATGGTGAAACTGTTTTACTATTATCTAATAATCATGCATGTGGATTACTTCAACAATAATCCAATGAAATCAAAGTCTATATAGTCTTACAAATAAATGCAACATAAAAGCATTTCTACATTAAAATTATAATTTTTTTTCTCTTTAGGGAAACAATGGAGGAATATGCTAGAGAATTGGAAAAGCTATCTTACAAGTTATTGGAGTTGATTTCATTGAGCTTAGGCTTACCTAGTGACAAATTCCATGACTGCTTCAAGAATCAACTAAGCCTTGTGAAGCTCAATTACTATCCTCCATGTCCTTTCCCTAACTTGGCACTTGGTGTTGGTCCTCACAAAGATTCTAGTGTGTTAACTGTGCTTGCACAAGATAATATTGGAGGTTTACAAGTTAAAAGTGAATCACTTGGTGATTGGATTCCTGTTAAACCTATTCCGGGTGCATTTGTCATCAACTTAGGTGATGTTTTTCAGGTATATTAATTAACTGCTGCAAAGACATTCGATTGTAGAGGTGATGTATATCATTGTTTTAACGATTAAAATTTACGGCACTCCACGTGGAATGTTTTTTTGCAGGTTTGGAGCAATGACAAGTATGATTGTGCGGATCATAGGGTAATAGTAAATTCGGAGAAAGAAAGATTTTCCTATCCATTCTTTCTTTTTCCAGGTCACCATGTTATGGTCAAGCCCGCAGAAGAGCTGGTAAATGATCAAGATCCTGCAAAATATAAAGCATACAATGTTGGTAAATTTTATGCTAATAGAAATCGTAGTGATTTCGGAAAACAAGACGTTGAGAATATCCAAATTCATCATTTCAAGATATTGGATTAACGATTCAAAATATTGAACTCTTTTAGAATTTTAATTGTTTTTCATATATATTTATTCTCTTCAAAGATCGAATAAATTCGTGAACGGGATAATTTGAACTAGCCCTCAAATTTAATGTAACATTTATCACCTCTTTTGTTTTCAATGAGTTTAAAGTTGGTTTCAATGAATTTAAAGTTGGTTGCATCTACTTTTTCCACTTAGATTTATATTTAGATATTATATAACTTAGCTTATTTAATTATATTGCACTTTATATTTTTCCTTCATACACTAGTAGAAATGCACTGTTTTCCTGCGGATTTACCTGCGGATTTTAGAAAAAAATCCGCAGAAAACACGTTTCCTGCGACTTTTCCTGCGACTTTTCGTCCCCAGCTAAAACCTTCGTGGATAATATAAATCCGCAGGTAAGGTCGCAGGAATCAAAATCCGCAGGTAAAGTCGCAGGAAAAACCCGCAGGTAAATGCGCAGGAAAGTCTCAAGTCGCAGTAAAATCCGCAGGAAAATTCGCAGGAAAATAAAAAACCACAGGTAATTCCGCAGAAAATGTTTCTCTAATTTTTAAATTTTTTTTGTCTAATTCATTTTTTAAATATTATAATATGTTAAATATCAAAGTAACAATAATATATAAATTAAAATTTAATTTGAATGAGACAATTTTAAACTAATCACTTTCTAATTTTTAAAGCAACCAAGTTGCTAAATATTACTATAAAGTCAATAATACATTACTAAAAATAACACAATCAAACTACTAAGAATCACTTATCAAACCAAATTAATAAGAAAAAGACAATCCAAATTTCATACTAGCTAACAAAAAAAAGTACAAATCAAAATTCACTACTAATGTCTTCATCTAATTCATCAACATCATCTTCACTTGGATTATCTCTTTCATTATTGGCTTAGGGTGGATGAGAAGAAGATGCAGTAAATCCTAAATGATTCATTAAAATTGAAAGTTTATTGTTCGTTTGAATCATCTCTTTTTCTTGTCGTTGCAATTGTTGCTTCATCTCAAACTTCTCTTGTTCTTGTCTTTGCAATGAAGCATTGAGAGCATGGACTTGACTTCTCAAATCATCAACCTCCTGAAAAAGAGACATTAGTAGCCATTAGCCAACAAAATGGGACCAAAAAAGAATTATTAATGATATTTATACAATTTTGTAGACAAACCTTATCAACTATTTCTGGTATAGCTTTATATCTACACCATTTACCCTAGGCTAATGATAGTTTTTATAAAATAATAATATAAATCCAATCCTTAGGTGCCTATATCACTATCACTACTTCAAAATGCAGCAAAAGTCACAGCAAAATATACAGTAAACTTAGAGCAAAAGACAACACATAAGTTTGTGCAGCAAAGGTGCAGAACAGACATTAAAGATGGAGTTTTAAACATTCAGATAGAATAAGCCAACAGTGGTGTCACTACACATTACACAATCCAACCTTTTGATCTAACTGAATTTCTTCCTCTATGATGTTCTAACTAATTTTGTTTACAGGCTATAACTGTTCTAATAAGAAAAAAATTCACAGTACACATCATGAATGAATTAGTCAGGATCTACAAGATTATCCAGAGGGATATCTTCAAATCATTCATACATATATAATTATATTATTGGTCTTAAATTCTAACTTTATAATTGAATGAAATATGTAATGCAGGTACTATATTATTGGTCTGGGAATATTGACAGGGCTCTTGTTGTTTTTTGTGATATGGTGGAGAATGGAGTAAGTCCAGATGTGGTCTCATACAATGCACTCATCATGCCCTTCTTTCAAATGGTAGAGCAACTTAAATGTTTCTCTCTCGAGATACTACATGAAATTGTAACAAACCGATGAAGTAGTCGATTAAAGGCTTGGCTAGTGTAAAAGGATATACTCAAGTCTATGGTTAGGATTACAGTGGTACCCTCTCTTCAGCTGTGATTATGACATTTGTCCACATCTTTACAGCTATGGGTTCCATGAAACTTCGACCCTTGTTTAAGTTAGATATCAAAACTGCATTTTTGCATGATGATTTGGTAGTGGTATTATAGAACTTGTAGATTTAAGTTAGATATCAAAACTGAATTTAAGTTAGATATCAGCAAATTTTACAGCATTTTAGGATCACTCGTTGCTAATCAATTTACATTTTTGTGAGGTTGGTATTATAGAACTTGTAGATTTTATTCATTCGAATGCCTAATTCGAATACCGTCGGGAAAAACCTTTCATCAAAAAAATTATTCACTTTTGCGACCACTCGGACTGATGAACTCCGAAGCAGACAACATAAATTTTGGGACATGCATAATACTACTTGATCCAGATTTTTGTAAATTAAACTTAACTTAATGAATAGATAATGACAGTGCATTATAAGTTTTCAATTATCCTATAATGATTATTGAAAATCTTGAAAACATTATAAGATATATGAATCACTTATTCTGCTAGTGTTTCTGTTTAGTGTGTGAGGCAGAAATGTTAAATGTCAAAACCAATACACAAAAAGCAAAAAGCTATTGGATGGCCTCCAATATCTACTAACTAAATATTGCTCACCTGTGTCAATGAGAGCAATGATTATATCATTTGATGAATGTTTGGGAGTAGTGACAGAAGGTTTCATTCCCAAATCTGAATCTAAAAAATCCCAAGATCTTGTTGTATGCAATTCTAGAACTGGATCTGGGAACACTGACACCACACCATCGTGCCCTGTTTACCAATCACAAACTTATAGTTACCTCTATACCAGACAAACTCATTTATATTATACAGCCTGTTTATTTATTTATAATTTATATGATTTATCAACTAAATAAATTACATTCTAAATAATTAATTGTATTCTTTGTATTATTAAAAATATTTCACTTTTACTATAACTTATGCAGAGTAGTTATTATAGATATTATAGAGTTAGACATCATAATTCATTTTTATTCTCTTTAATTATTAATTATTAGTACTAATCGGGACAGATTTTGCTTAAAGCAAAGAATCACTATAATTAAATTGACACTATGTAAATTTTAATTACAATTAAAATAAAATTTGATTTTCTTATTCATTCAACAAATTGATGTATCCCTCATTAAAATAAAATATAATTTTTTATATATAAATAGAATTTTATTAGCACGGTTTAAAATATAGATAAATAAAAAAGAGAGTAAAATGTGTTGAAATGTCTTAAAAAAAAAAGGAGGAAAAGTCAATGAATCATAGAAATTAAGAATAAAAAAGAAAGAAAGGAAAGAGAAGATGAAATACCAGATAATGCAGAAGCTTCATTCTCTGTAAGCATGGCAGAAATACTAGATACTTGGGAATTCGGACGCTTGGAAGTCAAAGAAATCACGAGCAAAAAGCCTGCTGCCAGCAAGCCAAAGTAACCAACAATAAAATGAAAATAAGTTGTACTGAAGCATCAGATATACACACCAGTTCTGCATAATCTAATTCCATCCAAACGAAAACCACTTTGATATCTAAACACCAAACACAAGCTAAAGAACTTTTAAAACCAACAAATGTACTAACAGGTAAATATGATTGCTACTACGACCCTCATAATTGAACAAGAAATTGCTAAAAAATCGAACACTGCAGACTTCCAATTTAACAACGAATTTGAACAGATTTGTGACTGCAACAGTTGAAAAAAAAACAGGAACGAGACAGAATTCTCGACAGGAAGAGGCACGTCGCCAGAACCAAACACTTGTTAATGAATTTATGAATTCTAAGACCCAACCAACTATAAAGGTAACTTTATAAATCTGAACAAGTTCAAACATGATTATTAAAAAACTAACTATGTTGAGTGACACTTTTTCTTTTCGTTCGTGTAATCGTAGGACCTTCCTGGCTAGCCATCACAACTATCCGTGTTCTAAGAGAAGACAACCTCTCGATTATACTCTTCAACAAATAATCATCGAGCGACTGAGAAAAATCAACAGGTTTCAGAATCCTTAAACCAGGAACATAAACCGAAACTTCTCCAATACTCCCCGGTCGCCTTCTATTTCCACCGGTATCCTTCGGAGTTGACACTAGGCATCCCATGCTGAATGCTGCTGATACAGAAAAAGCACTTACACCAGCTATGAAAAGTCATATTAATTTTGATTCATTTTATTCAAGTATTATGATTTTAACAACATTACAAGAAAGCAAGAGATTAAGACTAAAAAAGCACTTATGACTAATTAAATGCCAAGTTGCCAACGAACAAAAAGTGGCATTAGGTTACTCACGGGAAGCATTACATTTAACATGTAACAGTACTATCCATTCTCCACATCATTACTTTATGTCATGTTTGGATAAACAACTTAATCATTTATTATATAAGTGCTTATGTATAAGTTACTTTTAATACAAAAGATAAATATAGGCAACTGAGAAGGAAAATGTAGATATTTGTATGGAAGGTTTCCTGCCCTCACAAGATCACTTATCGATACAATATCAAGAATTCTTGTAGGTACAATACCATCTTACACTAACCAACACTGTATTTTCTAAATCTTTATGATCCCCTGCATATAGTAAAGTGTCAATGAACATCAATGGTACTGGTAATACCTTTATCATATCTTGGAACAAGAGATCTCTCACTTTCCTCATTTCCATCATGTTCCTCGTAATGGCGAACAGAAACAGCAACAGGTGCCAACCCTGTCTCAGTTATTGAGCAGACAGTGAATAATTCGAGTAAAAAGAAACTCCAGGAGGAGGAACAATCAGACCACATATTCTAATGGGTACATGTTTATATATTGACTTACATTAACACGCACGGATTTGCAATCAATGAGATTTGCTAAAAGAACTTCAAGTATGAGATTTTCCATATAATCATCTCATTTTAGTTAAAACCATATAATCATCTCATTTAAGTTAATACAACAAAACAGGTTAAGGCATAAAACACCGACAACCAAAATGTGTTTAGACCTCAGGCGAGTGAAATCAAGTATACTCAAGCACTTCAAATATGTTAAAATCAAGTTTACACCTAAATAATCAATTTAAGCTAATGTGATCAAGACTACTAAACACACTTATATAAATCTAAAAGCTAATCTAAATAGTACCAAAATCTAAACCTAAATTGCAAGTAAGTTTTTCAGGTGAAGAAGAACATTATCCACCTTACAGTGTTGATGAGCTATCCACCCACTCCCCATCTCAATTTCCATCTTCTTCCCAATTGAATGACACCGATTGACCATTATGTTATTCTTCGACGAGATTTTCTGCAACTATAAAAAATAGGGAGTGAAAAGAATCTGTAACGGAACTAAAACAAGTCAAAGAAAAGAAGAAACTTGGTTTAGGAATTTTACCAAACACTTGGTGTGCAGTTGCGAAACGTCAAAAACGTTAACCAATTCACAAATGAAAATGAAGCTCCAATCCGCAACAAAAACAAATAACATCCCTGCAGTAAGTCTATAGCAGCAATTGAAACAAGAGGAGAAGAATTTTCACACAGTTAAATTCCTCTTCAAAAATACGAACTCAACCAAAACAGAGTCACGATTGAAACAATTCCGCACCCGAACCACGAAACAACTCCAAACTGAGTTTAATACACAACAATTTCTGAGTTGTTCATAAGCAAAACACAATTCTGAATCTAAACGAAATTCTGAACCAAAATCACACAAGCAGAACTTCGAATTTGAAACCGATTCTGAGTCGAAACATGATGCTAAACCGAAACCAAGAGAGATTAGTTGTTGTTGTTACCTCGTTATCTGAGAGAGAAGAGCAAAAATATGTGAGAATCCATGGTGTTGCGATGAAAAATCGCTTATGGGAAGCATGGTTTCGTGTTTACGTTACCGAAATGCAATAGTGAAACTGTATCTCTTAGACAGTTACAGAGAAGGTTACGCAAAAGTTGAAAATCAAAGCCAATACAACCACGAGGGTTCTTTTCATTTTCCGGTAGGTTTTGATTTGTTTTGTTTCATTTGCTCTAATGGTAATGAGAGGGAGAGAGATATATTTTTTAATAAAGATTTTTTAATAAGATTTAAACAAAAATTATTATTATTCAATAATAATAAAAAAAATTGTTGTGAAAAATTATTTTAAAATATGTTAATTTTCATGCGAATTAAAATGTAGTAAAAACCGCAGGAAAATGAGAATAATATTATAAAATCCAAAGTTGCAGGTAAAGTCTCAGGAATCCCTGCGAATTTTGCTGCGAATTTATTATCGTAGAAAACAAGTTTTTACATCAGAAATCCGCAGCTAATGTCGCAGGTATATCTGCGGATAATTTTCCGCAGGAAAATCCGCAGGTAAATCATGTATTTCTAGTAGTGATATTATTGAATTCTCCAATCATATAAAATGAATCTGAAAATTTTCTTTAAAGACAACACTATAGTTGGTCTATTAAACTTTCATCAATCTTTACCATATCATCCTGCAAGTGTAGATTTTCAAAATTCATATGTTAAGTGGTTAACATATGAAGATGTTATTTATACAAATTTGATATTTAAATTTTTGGCAAAAATACTATCTATCAAATTAGTCATTTAAGTTTTTTTTAACACTTTGATCATTTATGTTTAGTAACATTTGTGTCGTTGATCTTTTTAAAAATCTTTGTTATAATAAATTGAAAATTCATATACCATTTGAACTGATTTTTCGCGTTAATCACTAATATGCAATCAAATTTATCAAATAAATTACGGTTCATGAGAATCAAGGAAACCATCACGGTTGTCCAAGCGTCGAGAGGTTGGGTGTAATTGTAAGTGTGTAGTTTACAACAACGGTCTATTGGCCATTGTAGTAAACAGGATACCGTGTCTCATATAACAACGGTTGTTTAAAACAACTATTGTGAAATAGTTTATAGTTTCTGGATTCGATACCCAACATCACCATTTTTTGTGTTTATTATTCTGGATAACATTTTGCTTATAAATGTTTACAACAGTTGTGAAAAATTTTTTTTTTTTTTTATTATATCGAATTCCCAATTTTTTAAACTGAATTTTTCTAAATCGTATCTGACCAAAAAAAACAACACACCCATTGTGAATTGGATTAGACCAAAAAATATATTACATCAAAGAAAAAATTTCATTAAGATCCAAAAAATCGTATTTTACATCAAAAGCAAAACGGTACAAAACAACCTACAATTTACATGTCAATAATATCAATTAATAGTATCTTGGTGTCTTGACTTTAAACACCTATAATTTCAAATAATAATACTTGTTAGTAAATAACCTTATAAATTTTAACTTACATTGAATTATGAATGGAGAATATAAAATACTTGTTAATTATTCCATATGTATTCTTGATGATCATTACGATAACATGGACATCATCTCTATCAACATCTTCATATGAAGTAGGCGCTTGTGTTGCGTAAGAAGGAGTGTAATACCCCTTATTTCATTAAATGCTCGGGATAATATTAATCCAGCTCAATTGGGCTTCGGTGTGCTCTGAGAGTTATCTTTTCAGATAATTAAAGCAATTGTTGAGCTCATATTAAATTGATTAATATTATTCAACTCCGAGGTTTTATTAATTGGTCTATTAGTGACATTTTTGGATGTAATCAATTTATGGACTAGTTAGTGTTACTAACATATAGATATTTGTTCTATATCTTTCCTTTTCCTTCATTTGCCAAAAATAGTAACAAATATAGAGAGAGGAAGTTAGAGAGAAGGAAGAGCAATGAGAAGAAGAAGGAAGAAACCCTAGAAGTGGGAAAGAAGCTTGGATTATCACCATTGTTCATCAAATCATCTCATCATCTTCATATCCATCATCGGAAAAGGTGGGTTCTAGATAGATAACTTAAATTCTAGAAATTCATGGTTAGAACTTATGTTAGAATATTGAGAGAAAATTACAAATCTTGATAATCAAAGTTTCTAATCGTTGAAATGCAGAGAAAATGCATGAGTATAATCAGGATATGTATGAAATGCATATTTTTTAGATTTTGTTACAGAGTAATCAATTACCCTATTTGAATAATAGATCACCCTATTGAAAATTGGCATTATGCTTGAAAAATACACAGAGTTATCAATTATCCTATTTGAGTAATCGATTACTCTGACACCTATTTGAGAAAAATGTTTGAAAATCCATAACTTTTGAACCGTAACTCCGTTTTGACCCCTGTTCGAAGCGTTGGAAATCTATTTCAATGATATAATAATTATATGATTGCGTTGTGAGAATTGAATGGAAATAATAATTATATGATTGTGAGAATACATGATTAAAAGGAAAAGAATTGAGAAAAAGTGTGGGAACCTTACCACAAAGCACTAAGTAATCGATTATCCCTTTTAAGTAATCGATTACACAATTATGCAGTGTGAGTAATCGATTATCCACTTTGAGTAATCGAATACTCTGGCATAATTTTGAGTAAAAGGTTTTGAAAATCATATCTTTTGACTCGGGTGTCCGATTGAAGCGATCTTGGTATTGATATAAAGCTATGGAAACAATTTATGCAATGAGAAGTGAATTTATTTTTATAGAATTGAGATTATTTAATTGTGTTAATTAAATGAAATTGAAGAATTATATAATCGATAATGTATATAATTAATAACTTCAAGTTTTATTAAAAGAGTTAAGTAGAGTATGGAAAACTTACCACAAATCAATAGTATGACCTAGTATTGTGACTCTGAATTTGACAGAGAATCTAGATGGCGATGCTCAAGCATATGATGGCTAGTATGCGTCCTTGTTGAGTAATGGTTTAATGGTGAGTGAGACACTATATGGAACATGTGTGAACCTTTGTGTTACTATTATCATAAGGAGGATGTGGACTTGCGGTTGTCGTGTACAATTGTGTTATCTTAGTGCTTAATGAGAATGGAACATATAGGTAAAGAGACTTGTGATGGTTAATAGGCCATGTGAAGTGACGATTCGTAAGGTGGATGATATGTCCCTTAGAATCTGATTCCATTCAACATTATGTTGTGTTATCATTTAATCGGAATTGTTTTCCTTGATAATTCTGTTTCATGAACTTAAGGCTCCTCAGCAATGTACGCGTAATTACTTCGCAAGTTTGATTTATGCATTTAGTACGAATGGAACCTACAGGTAAAAAGACTTGTGATGGTTAACAGGAAATGTGAAGTGAAGATTCATAGGTTAATAAACCTAGAATCCGAATTCGTTTTGTATGTCAAGTAAATTACAAGGATCCATGACTCGTGTCAGCTTCTAGACGTAGAAGAGGACGTGAATAGGGGATACCTTCGTGAGGTTACCGATTAGTGATATTTTGAGTTGGTGAACTCATGAACATGTTTCCATATGAGTGTGAGATTGTGAGTTGTTGAACTCATGAGAATGTTTCATAGTGTGAGATGTGTGAACTCAAGGTCGTATCCCTTTTCCCAAACTTGAGTTAGGTTTGATAGAATCTTGTAAAGCTGAGATCTGTTATCTCACCCTACTAGTATTGTAGTTTTATAGCTTTTGTTTTCATGTTTGATTTACAAGTGGAGCTATGTTTGGATGTTTCATGAGAAGCTTAGTTTTAGTTTTTCCACCGTGTATTATCACTTGTACAATGAAGGATATTATACTTTGATCTTAGTTATTTTTGTTTTGGCTAATTTCCATGCCCTGTACCATAGGTTTTGTTTTTGTTTCTAGAATTGGTCAAGTATGTGAATCACGCCATTAGGCACTTATGATGGTGTCAATACCAAATAACACTTATATAGTATTATTCTAGCTATATATTATACAGGGAACTACAATTGGTATCAGAGAAGGTCGTATCCTCGATCTAGCCTTGAAACATCATAAGTAAATCTATTCATGCCTCTTAAGTGTGTCTTGGCAGCATAACTCTTAATATTATACTATATAGTGTTGGGTTTGATCAACCTAATGTTATGTATGTGATAGGTAAAATCATGGTTGAGCGACCACGAGGACTCTGAAGTGTTGTCGTAACTTGTTTTATGAGGGTAGGGCTCAAGCCAAGGGTTAGTAGTGAAGAGTTACAGTCAGCTCAGTTGAGGTTTTAGTAGAAGTTGTACTTCCGGTAACATGGAATTGAAGAGTAGTGTGATGTTCAAGAAATTATTTGGAATTGATGGAGTATGAAGATTAAAAATCTCTATCAGATGAGTGGTCAATGGTATTAAGGAATATGTAAAGTCACTGGTAGAGGTGGATTGACCACTGATATGGATAAGAATTTCAAATAATCTCAGTCCATGAAAATAAAAGATATTATGTGGAATGTGTGACGTAAGGTATAGGAGTGAGATAGTTATTAGTGTTTTAGTTTCTAAGGTCAGTATGGCATCTTAGATGGATGAGGGTACCTCAAGGAGTGTGTTCGGAACAATATCTTATCTTTCAAATGGCTAAAAATTGAAAGTTAAAGATGTTCTAATTTTGTGGGAACCTAAAGTAGTGGTAAAGTGTGAGAAGAAACACGAGGATGTGATTACACATTTCAAATTAGGAAAGTATGCATCAGACGAAGAGTATGAGATAAATGTTGTATATACGGTTATGAAAAAGGGGAACCAAGTTTAATATCATACATCAGAATTTATGTCTTCGGTGAAAGACCAAATTGGAAATGTTAAATAACCCAAAGAACAATATAAAGTATTGTGTCGAAGAGATAGAACATATAGAAAACAAGCTAGAAAGACCAAAAACAATCTTTCAATAACTTAATTCTTTTTTCTCCCAAAACTTTCTTTATCTCCAACAAACCTCAAATGCTTGTTGTGTCAATAGAACTCACACTTGTGTATAATAATAAACATACAAAAAAAAGGTCAAATTCTACTTAGATTTGTTGTCATTGAACTTAGTTACAGAAAAATCATATCCGTAACTTAATGGTAAAGTAACAATATTAATGACCAATTCCATATTAATATTAAAAACACATAATGTAAAATCAAGTATGACATATTTCACAATATTTCCAGTAGAGGTTTGCTCACTCTTAACATACCTTAAAATCCTAATGCACAATTATGAGATAGCATAATTAAGATATATATATATATATATATATATATATATATATATATATATATATATATATATATATATATATATATATTAAAACTAATTACATAATAAATATAACAAACAATATATCAATTTAAGCTGACAAATAATTGATTAAAAAGCAAAATTATGAAGAAAAATACTTTTTATAAAATTTCTTGCGTGCGTGGACTAGAAAAACAAACAAATAGATATGAGAATATTTTGGTATCATTTCGTATAGTGAGAATAATTCTTAGAAATTTAAGACATCTCAATTTTTTGTTAGTAGCAACATCATTGGAAATTGGTCTACCAAGTGTATTTAAACGATTGATTGAATGAGAGAATCTCTGACAATTCTGCTATGGTTTCACCATGTTTCATGTGAAAGAGATTAAACTCTTGAGTTAAAGTATTGATTCTAGCTAGTTTGACATTATTAGCTCCCTCCTGGGAAACTTGCAATGCGTCCCACATAGCCTTAGCGGTGGTATAATGGGAAACTATATAATATTCATCAACTCCCAAAGCGGAGATGAAAACAATTCTAGCTTTCCAATCATAGTTATACTTTTTCTCATCTTCATTGTTCCATTGTGCTTTCGATTTAGATACTTCAACGTTATTATCATTGGTCATAGTAATTTCGACCGGACCATTTAGGATAACTTTCCATACCTTTCTATCAATTGAATTGATAAGCACCCAAATACAATCTTTCTAATAACTATAGTTCTCACCATTAAAAATCGACGCTTTATTATTCATTCTTTTAGGTTTGGCGGCCATTATCTAACAAGTTATATGTGAAGCACTAGATGAACTGGTGTTTGTGATACCACTTGTTAGATGATGACACTTGATCTAGAAGGGGTTTGAATATACCACTTATTTTCAGTAACTAGCGCTATAAAATATTTCTTAAAAATATATGCAAAATCTGCCTTGGATAAAAAAATGTCTAGTCGAACCATTATTGGAAATATCGGATATGCGAAACCAAATGGAATTATGTAAATGAGATAAAGGAATCAATATACTTTCCAATCAAGTGTTTGAACAACATCCACTTAAAATAAGCCAACTTCCAATGACTAATAGAAAATAAAATTGGAATAGACAATACAACAAATAGTTTGTGTGCATCAAATTATCAAATACTTGGCGCGCGAAACACACCAAGTTAATACTCCCTTTAATGTTGTAGTACTGAATTTTATATGCAATCAAGGTGAAATAAGTGTACAAAATTTCAATAATTTTTTTATATATTGTTTTCAACATCTCTAAGAATGTTTGTTCTTCATTATTTTGTGGATGTAATACGTTTCACATTCAAATGAATCATACTCTATCTAACCATGTATGGCAATCAACATTAAAATCTTAGAAGAAGCTTTCTATTTTGCAGTGAATTTGTAGTATAAAAGGTAGTGAGTATGATTGTTGAATGAATTTCTATCAGTTGCGCTATGATTGGGGAACTTAAAAATGCTAAATTCCATATTTATGCTAAATTCCAAGTGAGACATGTTCGGTCTCTCCATGAATCTGCCACAATATTGATGCTAAATTCCCAATTCGGTCACGTATTGCACATGTAACGCAAGGATCCAATCATCGTCTGATAGTGATTTGGATTAACACCTTGCTCATCCTCATTCTTCGATAAATGTAGCCTCGGTTCTACGGGAGTAACATGCAACATTACAATGCTCCATTTCAATTTTCTTCAAAATCTTAAGTAAACAAATTCTTTAGTGCATGAGCAGAACTTGTAAAACTCAATCGATTCAAGCTCCTCCTTCATACCATAAATCCATTTTGGATCACTTAATGCTTTCTCCATTTTAAAGGATTCGGATTCGGCCATAAGTGCAAAATGGACAAAATCACCAAGGTCTTTTATTTTGTTATCCCGGAACAATTAAAATTCTTGGAGTCTAGTAGGAAAACTTATTTGCCTTGATTATCTTCTAACATTTTCTTCCATTTGGGCTTCAATAGGGACTGATTGTGCGTCATCCAACTCTGCAAGAATAATATTTTCACTAGTGTAATCAATTGACATATTAGTGCAACTGATAGCACTCTGCTACAACTTTTATTTCATCCAAAACTATGTCCCTACTGATGATAATGCTTATGTTTGTTGCATCAAACCATTTGTATCCACCGGTAGCACCCAGAAGCAACTGACAAATGTTCCGACGAAAACGGTCAAGACTAATCAATTTCTCCATTTGAGGAATAAAATTGGTGATGTTAGTTTTGGTTAGCTGAATATAAATTAAAGGATAATGTTAGAAGTAATTCACATTCAGTAGTAATAATATTAGTTTTGTTAAGCTTAATCTAACTAGTGTAGGTTAGTATTTCTGTCTACATGGCATTATTGTTTGTGTATATTAACAAGTGAATAGTGTGTGTTGCCATTAAATAATTATTCAATGTAACCTCTTTGCAAGAATAATAGAAGTTTGTTATTCAATTCTCTCTCTTATTCCATTTTCATCTTCTTCATCTTGTGCACCAACAATGTCAATCGGTTATACTTCACTACTGAATCAATTTTCATCTAAATATACACAGGTATAAGTCAACCGATTGCGCTTTGCTAATGTAAGTTATGTGTACAATTTAAAGTGATGTAACAGGTTGACATAAAAGTAAAATAGGTTACATTGCACGTGAATTATTAATTTTTTTAATGTTATTTTATGTAATGTATTCCAAACCAACCAAAGTATCTTAAACTTCAACCTTGTTTTGGACACTTCAACCTTTTGTGTTTCTCTAATGATGTGTTTTAAATCTGTTAATAATGGTTTTTTCATCCATGAGTTCTTTTAGAATCTACTAGCACTGAGTTTTTATGTTCTTATGTGCTATTGAATTTAGAGGATATCATAAGTTATATGCATAAATCTTATTAAACATGTAAGATACTTTAGGGATTTTTTTTAAGAATAACATTGTTTAATAAATTATTTTCCTAAATAACATAGTGTTCCGATAATTTACAAGAGTGACGTACTTTGAATGCTTAGTCTCCCAATGGATTGGCTAATATGACCAAAAGAGTTTCTTTTTTTTAGACATACACACATGCGCCAATTGAGATGGCGCATTAGTATTATTTGATTTTTTTTTATTTGTTTTACACTAAGTCGTCAATTGAGATGGCGCATGTGTTAAAATGTTTTTTTTATTTTACATTGTGTCGTCAATTGAGATGGTGCATTGATTGATTTTTTTTTCTTCTTCCCTTATTCCCCCATTGAAATGGTGTATATGGTTAAAATGATAATTTTACCTATAAATACCGTGCACTTCCTTTCATTTCTCATTCATTTCTTTCTTGCCCTCCCTCTCATTTGTAATTTCTTTCTTTTTCTCCTCACAAATCTTTAACAAAGAGATCTACATCTCAACATGTCTGCTCCTGTAAATCACACATCATAATCGTCATCATCAATTGCAGAAGAACCGCTTCCCGAATTTCCATTTATGAAGAAAAATGCTTTGGTGTTTTTCTCAGCAAAAAAGCCTCCGCTGAAGATGTTGCTCTGGAACACGCAGACTTTGGAACATTTGCATAGGGAATTGAACCGCTGGTTAGAATGAGCAATTGGGCATAAAGAAAAGATCAGGAAAATTGAGAAGCGGGTTGTGGAGTCAGACGTGATGAAGTGGAGAAAAAGTGGTAAATGATACAGGTGTCTTTACGATGATGTTAGGTCCAAATGATGTTGTCTTGATGGTTGTAATAGCCTAGATATATTAAAGGTTTTAGTTGTTTTATTTATGTATGTTCATGTTATTTTATGTGTGTTATGTATGTTCTTGTTTTATTTATGTATGTTTTTGTAATAGCCCAGATGATGTTGTTTTGTTGTTGGGTTGTTTAAGTTTAACGCAGTGGTAAGAATTTAATGATATGAATGAAATGAACGATGCTTCTGTTATAAAGATATACAATTACATTGATTTAAATTACGTCGTTATGCTTGGTCCAACATTGGGACATTTCTTACGATTATGTCCATGTTGACGACATGAACTACATAGTCTCACCATTTTGTTCGCCGTATCCATTTCTGTTCGAATACGCGTGCTGTTAGGACGATCCTTTTTCTTTCTTCGCATATTTTCATTGTGCCAGACTATTTCTCTGTTGTATGTAGGCCAGTAGTCCTCATTTTCATCCACCAAAAAGGTTTTTTTTATAGACATTGCAAATATTTTTCACTTGGTAAACAACAGACAATAAGTTTGATGGGTCCAGTCGAGCCTTTGAACATGCCGCTATGATATGGGAGCAATGCATACGAAAGGCTTGAAAATTTCCACAGTCACATCAATTATTATCTAGTTCTACCCGATAGGATCCCCTTGGTCTCCCTTCGTGGTGATCCATTATCTCATCAACATTGAAATGCCCTTTATTGCGGTTAAACATTGTGACCACATGTGTGTTAGATTTGGCAGCCTCATCTTTAATGAACGTCATTGAACTATCACTGAACATCTAACCAGACTGTAGGATAGAACTCCATTTTGAACGTCTGGTGTCAAAAAGTTCCCCGAGCCTAAAGTAGGTTGACCTCACCAAAGCGGTTATCGGTAGGTTACAAATGCCTTTGAAAACTGATTTCATTGATTCCACGAGATTTGTGGTCATGTGACCTCATCGTTGTCCTTTGTCATATGCCCTGGTCCACTTATCCAATGGAATTTGGTTGATTCATTAGAATGCATTTGCATTTGTCATTCTGATTTCTTCACGATAGTGTTTGAATGACGGTTCGGTTAATGCGTACCATGCATTCACGACCTTCTTTTGTAACACCTTGTCTTTGATCTCCCTCATGAAATTTATTAGACCACATTGGTGTCGATCAGGTATTGCAACTAAACTACTATAACTTTACTTCTACATTAACATTCTACCCCTCTAATTAAAAAAATATTTGTTATTGCAGTATATCTGGCGGTCATATCTAGGCCTGGACCATGAACCTAATCCCAAGGATGTTGAAATATGGAGAACAAAGACATCAATCATTTGGCTCACTACAATTTAAATCCACCAGACTGATAGGGTGAAAATGTAGTTCAGAATGCAACAAGATATTACAGGTCCTCCAAAGTGTTTGGGAGACTGGCATCTAAGACAAGTAGATGCCCAGTGGAATTTGAATTATTGGAAAGACTTTTCCAGGGAGTTGCGTCAACAATGGAGAGATCGTCGCCAACACATCTTAAACGACTCCATCGCTCAAAATGTTAGACCAACTAGAGAATATTTGATTTGGTTTCGGTAAGTTACAATGCAAGAGTGGGTGTCTGATAACCCATATTTGCTTGACCCACGCTCGCAAGCCGTAGGATACGCTCAACCACCAACCCACCCCATGATCTACCCACCCAATTCCAACCATAAACATCAAACACTCATCAACCATTCATCCAAACACGCAACCCATTCTTGTCACACACACAATCACAGCAACACGAGCCTAACTTACCCCAATATACCCCCGATAACTCCTTCCATTCAACCTCATCCCACCAAAGCCCTCCACCATTGTATCATTCTCAAAATGAGGCACTATCCCCATTCAGTCGACAGTACCATCCTCACCCAACCCAACCACGATGCCCCAACTATGAAAACATGGGCACTCAATTGGATTACGGCAGCGCCGTTGGCAGCAGCCCACTAGGTTTTTGGGGACAAATGGTTGCGAGCATATCAAATACGCAGAGAACCTCGAGCCAACATCAACAACCTCCAACAAACACGCAAAGATCAGAGACACCTCAACAACCTCGTAATAAAGTTCGAAGATGGGGTCATCCACGTGCATGTGGAACTAGGGGGACTTCTAGATCGGGTGGGAAATTGATCATTTGTAATAGTCATTTTTTAAGTAATATAATATTTATTTCTTTTTTATTATATTTTTCTTTATTGGATTCTTTTAATTTAATTTAATCAAATATTAAGAATATTTAAAAAAAATGATATTGATTAGCTAATTCAATTGGTCACACAATGTAAAATAATAATAAAAAAATTAACATATACGTCATCTCAATTGGTGACTTAGTGTAAAACAAATATAAAACAATCAAATAACACTAATGCGTCAGGCGCTTATGTGTATGTCCCAAAGATAATAAAATTCTTTTGTTCACATTTGTCAATCTATTGGACGACTAAACATTCAAAATACGTCACTCTCGTAAATTATCTAAACACTATGTTATTGAGGAAAATAATTTATTAAATTATGTTATTATTAAAAAAAAAATCTATTTTAGGACCTCGCAAAAGACTTAACGAAAAAATCTTCTAGCTAATGATTTGAACTATTTCCTCCACATATGAACTTATTCTACTATAATTATGCTATTATTCCTACAATGTCATTTAAATAATTCTACATTTTTCCTGTGTCAAGAGACCAAAATTTTCTTTAAACGGTTACATTTCTGGTAAAGCATCAAACAAAGTCCAATTACATTAAAATATTTTAAAATTTATTTCTTCATTATTTTCTTTATGTTGATTAAATTTACCAATTCAATATTTTTTATATTGACATATTCTAATAAACTAACCATATAAATTCTTTTTTTTTTCTTAAATAACCATCCTTATTCATGGACTCTTAGAATTCGGGCTTAGTATTAGGCATATTTAGAACTTGGGCTTAGTATTTGACATCTTCTTAGAATTTTATCTGACACTCCAAAAATTATATCTAGCCCTCCCTATATTATCTGCACTCCATATATTTTCGTAATAATGAAAATATCCCTCTTATTTTCTTATTAATCATAAGTAAAAAAATTTCTTAGAGACAAAAAGTTCGGTAGGTCATATCAAAAATCTAATATATATTTTTATAGATATTATCAAAAAATCTGTCATATAAAAAAATTTCTTAGAGACAAAAAGTTCGGTAGGTCATATAAATTTTGAAAAAATAAGTGATTTTATATTGCATTTTTCAAATATTTGGTGTAAAATGCTACATTTTGATAAATCTTTAATTTTATAGCAAATTTTTATAATAATCAGTAAAAAAAAATTATAAAGTTTAATTCTACAAAATTCATTAGTAAATCTGATATGTTTTGTAGTTGTTTGGATTTTGTAAAAATCGCTATAAAATCATAAATTATTTTTTAAAAATCTATAATCTGATATGAAAAATATATGATTTTATATTGGGTTTTTCCTATATAAAATCATAAAAAAATTATCAAGTTGTTTACCGACTGAAATTCACCTTAATATTTTCATATAGCAGCACTATAGCGATGATGAATTTAAACAAATAGTTATTATTCTATAAAGGAAACTATTTAATATAAAGTGTTGTCATATACTAATTCCTATTGTTGGTACGATTAGAATTTCAAAAAAGACAAGGAAGAAGAAGTGAGAAAAGAGAAAGTAACTTAATTGTAGAAAATAATTTTATTGAATGAAGTTGTTGTAAAAAACTATATTTTGAATTACATCACTATTCTTATTTATAGACAACAAAAAATACAAATTACTAAGTACAGTATTTGTCTTTATCGAATACCTACTTACACAATTCGACACATATATTAATTGCACCTATTTCGACTAAGTCACACTAAATTTTGTTGAATCTTAGACTTGAACATATTGAATTATTAGCTTCTAATGTAACACCCTTCTACCCAAAGAATATTCACGACAATTATACATAAATAAATCAGAGTAAAATCACCAAAAAGGACGCCACGTGCTTTATGAAAACATCATAATAAACTTTTTGTTTCATAACATGGGTTTTCAAACATTTATAATAATAATTTCTTCGATAACATCAATAAATGAAATTCCAACTTTGTAGTGGAATTATAGTCTTAAAATAACTTTATTCATTTCATTAAACAAAAAAGACCTTTTAGTCATTGTTAAAGTCGTCGTCAAATAAATTCAACATGTAGAAAACTCATAAAATATGTTTAATAAAACAACACAACTTCAACTCAAGTGTTCCCCACCCGATGTTACATATCAGAGTAAGACATCTCTATTATTAATGGAAATAACTAAAACTCCAAGCTATTCTTCACGCTTATACAAGTTATTCTTGACGACCTACATGTTACCCACGTGGAGGCAACATTCAAACAGACAGGGTGAATAATCACAAATCATTATACAAGATATAAATAGGAAAATAATCATCATTATCATCACAACATCATTTAAAAGTCACGATATCGTCAACCATCACTCAACATAATCATCACTTAAGTCTCATTGTCACCAAAACATCATCTAACACTCAATTACGTTATGCCACTTAGTATGAAATGCAACAACATAAACGCATGCATGTGGTACCAAAACATCGTCATGGATAGACATTGGGTCATCACTGTAACACCCCGATAATAATATAATAATTATTTAAATTAAGTTAATAATATATTTATTGATTTAATTAAATAATTGAATTATTATTATTATTATTATTATTATTTTGGAATAATAATTATTGGGATAATTATTTATTGGAATAATATATATGTTGGACATGAGAAAAATCCCATTTTTTTGGTAAAAAGGTTATTTTTCACGTGAAAAAGGGAAAAGAGGCAGAAAGGGCAAAAAGCCAGAGAACGAAGGTTGAAGGAAGGAAAAGCTTAGAGCTCGGAGGCTGCCGGATTAACTCAGGTAAGGGGAGTTTATCATCAGTTAAAGGGTATTATATGATAATATGTAATGGGTAGTGATAACCATTGGTTGTATCTCTAATTTGATTGATGCATGATGAGTTTGTGAAATATTGGATGAATGAAATTGAATGATAATTGAAAAGAATTCGTAGGAATTAGAAGGGATAATGTTAGGATTGGTGAAGATGAATAGGATATGATTCGTGTAGATGATATGGACGATTATTTTGTGTAATTTGGACTGTGGAAGGTTGGATCGGATAGGTTTCGTAACAGAGAAAGCCATAGCAGATCTGAAAATTCTGGTTTCTGGTCATACGCGTATGGCACTAGGCAATACGCGTATGAGCTGGTTGGTACGCGTATGGAGGAAGCCTTACGCGTATGGGTGGAAAAGATGGTATTTTGAACGTAAATTGGTCTCTGTTGGTACGCGTATGGAGTAGGTAATACGCGTATGAGTTGAGTGAGGCAATGCGCAATACGCGTATGAGAGTGGGCATTACGCGTATGGACTTGGTCAGGTTTGGGCAATACGCGTATGGACATAGGCAATACGCGTATGGGCAGAATTGTGATTTTTCTGTGCTACTGTTGTGCAGTTTTGGTTGTTTAGGCTGAATGATGCGACTTAGCCGAGATATGATGTGATAGGGATCATTTCCCGTTGTTTTGAGTGGTAGAGGTATTAGTAGAGTGTGCTAATACTGTGTTTGATTATGTGGCATGATAGGATATGCTTTTGTGATTAATTATGTTGATAATGTGTGATGGTATACATGATGATGTGAATGTATACATTTGTGAATAGACTGTATTATGGCTTAGAGTGTGAGCATGTGTCTATTCTTGATTTTGTTGATGTTGCATTGCTAGATGATTAGCATGCATATTGTGGCCTTCGGGTGGTAGCTGATTCCCATGGTGAGGAATTAGTGAGTAAATCATTTTGATTGTTGTTGATTGTTGCATGCTAGATGAGTAGCTTGCATAGCATGGCCCATTTGGGGTGGTAGCTAATTCCCATGGTGAGGAATTAGTGAGTGAGTCACTATGTCTCAAATGAGTGGGACTAGTGGGCTTGGTAGCCGTGCCTGGATTTGGACGGTGAGGTTGAACTATATGTTCACAACATAGTCGGTACCGCATGCATAGAGTCTCATTGCATAATGAATGTATGGCATATAATATGAATGGATGCATTCCAGTATTATATGTGTGTTGTGTGTTGTGTGGTTGATGTTGAATATGGTTGAGAATCTACTGTTGAGTATGATGTTTGAACGGATATTGATGTTGCTGAAGGTGTAGCCTGATTAGGGTAAATTAATGTGTTAATTACTTGGCATTACATGTTATTTTATAATACTTATTATATTGATTGAGGAACTCACCCTTACACCTATTTTTCAGGTAACGAGAAATGAGCTGAGTAGAAGCTAATGCTTGGAGTCTAGGGTAGTTTCTTATGGGTCATGCTCTGATAGATGTAACATCGGGGGGGGATGTTTTAATTAATTTGAGACTGATTGTTGAATGATTTACATGTAGTGTGTTACATGTTTTACATTGATGTTGAATTTTATTCCGCTGCGAATTATGCAAAAGAACCTTATTTTGATTAAATAAATGAGCATGACAGGATGATTTGATAATTGTTGTGAAATGATTGTGTGACACCCTTCGGGGCATAATTACTCTGATGAATATATTGTTATTTTAATTATAATAATTTGGGGTATTTAGAAGGGTGTTACATTAGTGGTATCAGAGCATAGTCGGTCGTGTCGAGTCGTAATTTTTCTGTTTCCCCTGTACGGTATAGGTGTTGTGTAACCTTATCAGTACTTATTGTTTTAGTTGTTGGGTTTCAGAATAGAGATGGCTGGAAGAGGTAGAGATGATGCTGCAATTGCTGAGGCTCTGGGTATGCTAGCTGGAGTACTTGGAGGAAATCCGAATGTTATGGGAATGGGAGCTGCTCGTCAGTTGAGTGAGTTCCAGAAGAACAATCCTCCAATGTTCAAAGGAGCATACGATCCAGATGGTGCTCAGAAGTGGTTGAAGGAGATAGAGAGGATCTTCAGAGTAACTGAGTGTGCTGATAACCAGAAGGTCAGGTTCGGTACACATATGCTGTCAGAAGAAGCTGATGATTGGTGGGTTGCTACCCGCACTGAGTTGGAAACTGCTGGAAATGCTGAGATTACTTGGGCTGTGTTCAGAGAGAGATTTCTGAGGAAGTATTTTCCCGAGGATGTCAGAGGAAAGAAGGAGATAGAGTTCTTGGAATTGAAGCAGGGTAACAGGTCTGTTACGGAGTATGCTGCTAAGTTCACAGAACTGTCGAAGTATTATACTCCCTATGCTGAGGCTGCTGGGGAATTTTCAAAGTGTGTGAAGTTTGAGAACGGGTTGCGTCCCGAGATCAAGCAGGCTATTGGATATCAAAGGATTAGAGTGTTTTCTGATTTGGTTGACTGTTGCAGGATTTTCGAACAGGATTCCAAGGCCAGAGCTGAGAGCTATCAGCAGAAGGTTGATAGAAAAGGTAAGAATCAGATTGATCGTGGAAAACCGTATGCAGCTGGCAAAGGTTTTCAGAGGCAGAGTGGGATGAAGAGGCCTAGTGGGGGAGACTCTAGTGCTCCTGTTAAGTGTTACAGATGTGGTCAGGCTGGACATCGTATCCATGAGTGTACCAGTAATGAGAAGAAGTGTTTCAAATGTGGGAAAGGTGGTCATTTGGCTGCAGATTGCCGGTTGAAGACTGTGACTTGCTTCAACTGTGGAGAAGTGGGTCATATCAGCCCACAGTGTCCTAAGCCGAAGAAAGAGAATCAGTCAGGAGGCAAGGTTTTTGCTCTATCGGGTTCTGAGACTTTTGCAGATGATCGTTTGATCCGAGGTACGTGTTATATTAACGGCTTTCCTATTGTAGCTATTATTGACACAGGTGCGACTCATTCTTTTATATCCTTGGATTGTGCTGTGAAACTTAAGTTAGAGATATCTGAGATGCGTGGTAGTATGGTGATTGATACTCCTGCGAAGGGTTCAGTGACTACCACTTCGGTTTGTTTGAAGTGTCCTTTGAGTATTTTTGGTAGAGACTTTGGGATAGACCTTGTGTGTCTTCCATTAGTGCAGATTGATGTTATTCTGGGTATGAACTGGTTGGTGTTTAACCGAGTTTATATTAATTGTTTTGATAAGACTGTGATATTTCCTGAGGATGAGGAAGGAAAGAGTTTGTTTCTATCAGCAAGACAAGTAAGTGAGGAAGTGGCAGATGGGGCAGAGTTATTTATGCTGTTAGCGACCTTGGAGGCTAAAGATAAACTGGTGATTGGCGATCTAGCTGTGGTGTGTGATTTTCCTGATGTGTTTCCGGAAGAGGTGAATGAATTGCCGCCAAAGCGTGAAGTTGAGTTCTCGATTGATTTGGTACCTGGTACTAGACCGATATCAATGGCTCCTTATCGTATGTCTGCTGTTGAGCTAGCTGAATTGAAGAGTCAGCTGGAAGATCTGTTAGATAAGAAATTTATTCGTCCGAGTGTGTCACCGTGGGGTGCACCAGTGTTGTTGGTTAAGAAAAAAGAAGGTACTATGAGGTTGTGTGTAGATTACAGGCAACTGAATAAAGTGACGATCAAGAATCGGTATCCTTTGCCGAGGATTGATGATTTAATGGATCAGTTGGTTGGTGCGAGAGTGTTCAGCAAAATAGATTTGAGATCGGGATATCATCAGATACGTGTGAAAACTGAGGATATTCAGAAGACTGCCTTCAGAACAAGGTATGGACATTATGAGTATTCTGTAATGCCTTTTGGCGTGACTAATGCACCTGGAGTATTTATGGAGTATATGAATAGGATTTTCCATCCGTACCTAGATCAGTTTGTTGTGGTGTTTATTGATGACATTTTGGTGTATTCGAAATCTGAAGAAGAGCATGCTGAACATTTGAGAGTGGTTTTAGGAGTTCTGCGAGAAAAGAAGTTATTTGCTAAACTGTCTAAGTGTGAATTTTGGTTAGAAGAAGTTAGTTTTCTTGGTCATGTGATTTCCAGAGGTGGTGTTGCTGTTGATCCTTCTAAGATAGAAGCGGTGTCTAAGTGGGAAACTCCTAAGTCTGTTACTGAGATTCGAAGTTTCCTTGGTTTGGCTGGGTATTATAGGAAGTTCATTGAGGGATTTTCTAAGTTGGCGTTACCGTTGACAATGTTGACTAGAAAGGGGCAAGCGTTTGTTTGGGACTCAAAATGTGAAGAAGGTTTCCAAGAGTTAAAGAGAAGGTTAACTACTGCTCCTATCCTGATATTACCGAGTTCGTCGGAACTATTTGAGGTTTATTGTGATGCTTCATTGTTGGGTTTAGGTGGTGTGTTGATGCAGAATAAGCAGGTTATAGCTTATGCTTCGAGACAGCTAAGGGTTCACGAGAGGAATTATCCGACACATGATTTAGAGCTGGCAGCTGTGGTATTTGTTCTGAAGTTATGGAGGCATTATTTGTACGGTTCAAGATTTGAAGTTTTTAGTGACCATAAGAGTTTAAAGTATTTGTTTGATCAGAAAGAGCTGAATATGAGACAGAGGAGATGGTTAGAATTTCTGAAGGATTATGATTTTGGTTTGAATTACCATCCGGGTAAAGCAAATGTAGTAGCTGATGCATTGAGTCGGAAATCATTACATATGTCTATGTTAATGGTTAAGGAATTGGACTTAATTGAGCAGTTTAGAGACTTGAGTTGGTGTGTGAGAGTACTCATAATAGTGTTAAACTGGGAATGTTGAAGTTAACGAGTGGTATTCTGGACGAGATCAGAGAGGGTCAGAAATCCGATGCACTTTTGGTTGATAAGTTGACTTTAGTGAATCAAGGTCAAGGTGGTGAATTCAGAGTTGATGAGAATGGTATTTTGAAATTTGGTAGTCGGGTGTGTATTCCGGATGTTACAGAACTTAAGAAGAGTATCCTTGAGGAAGGACATCGTAGTGGCTTGAGTATTCATCCTGGAGCTACGAAGATGTACCATGATTTGAAAGGGTTATTTTGGTGGCCGGGAATGAAAAGAGAAATTGCAAGTTTTGTGTATTCTTGTTTGACTTGTCAGAAGTCGAAGATTGAGCATCAGAAGCCGTCTGGGCTAATGCAACCGTTGGCTATTCCAGAGTGGAAGTGGGACAGTATCAGTATGGATTTTGTTTCTGGTTTGCCGAGAACAAGTAAGAATTTTGAGGCTATTTGGGTGATTGTGGATAGATTGACGAAGTCGGCTCATTTCATTCCGATCAGAATGGATTATCCGTTAGAGAGGCTAGCTGAGTTGTATATTGAGAAGATTGTAAGTTTGCATGGTATTCCGTCTAGTATTGTTTCGGACAGAGATCCTAGATTTACATCGAAGTTTTGGGAAGGTTTGCAGAAGGCTTTGGGAACTAAGCTGAGATTGAGTTCTGCATATCATCCGCAGACTGATGGTCAGACTGAGAGGACGATTCAGTCGCTAGAGGATCTTTTGAGGGCTTGTGTTTTGGAAAATGGAGGTGCTTGGGATTGTTATTTGCCTTTGATTGAATTTACCTACAACAATAGTTTTCATTCGAGCATTGGTATGGCACCGTTTGAAGCTTTGTATGGTAGGAGATGTCGGACACCTTTATGTTGGTATGAGTCCGGTGAGAGTGCTGTGGTTGGACCGGAAATTGTTCAACAAACTACGGGAAAGATTAAGATGATTCAGGATAAGATGAGAATTGCTCAGAGTCGTCAAAAGAGTTATCATGACAAGAGGAGGAAGTCACTTGAGTTCCAAGAGGGAGATCATGTGTTTCTTCGTGTTACTCCGATAACTGGTGTTGGTCGAGCCTTGAAGTCGAAGAAGTTGACACCTCGATTTATTGGTCCTTATCAGATTTTGGAGAGGATAGGAGAGGTAGCCTATCGTATCGCTTTACCGCCGTCGCTTGCAAATTTGCATGATGTTTTTCATGTGTCTCAGTTGAGGAGATACATTCATGATCCGTCGCATGTTGTCCAAGTAGATGATGTACAGGTGAGAGATAACCTGACTGTTGAAACATCACCTATGAGGATCGAGGATCGAGAGTTGAAGCAGTTGCGAGGTAAAGAGATTGCCTTGGTGAAGGTAGCTTGGGGAGGACCAGCAGGTGGCAATGTGACTTGGGAGCTGGAGAGCCAGATGAAGGAGTCTTATCCGGAGTTGTTCGATTGAGGTATGTTTTCGAGGACGAAAACTCTTTTAGTGGGGGAGAGTTGTAACACCCCGATAATAATATAATAATTATTTAAATTAAGTTAATAATATATTTATTGATTTAATTAAATAATTGAATTATTATTATTATTATTATTATTATTATTTTGGAATAATAATTATTGGGATAATTATTTATTGGAATAATATATATGTTGGACATGAGAAAAATCCCATTTTTTTGGTAAAAAGGTTATTTTTCACGTGAAAAAGGGAAAAGAGGCAGAAAGGGCAAAAAGCCAGAGAACGAAGGTTGAAGGAAGGAAAAGCTTAGAGCTCGGAGGCTGCCGGATTAACTCAGGTAAGGGGAGTTTATCATCAGTTAAAGGGTATTATATGATAATATGTAATGGGTAGTGATAACCATTGGTTGTATCTCTAATTTGATTGATGCATGATGAGTTTGTGAAATATTGGATGAATGAAATTGAATGATAATTGAAAAGAATTCGTAGGAATTAGAAGGGATAATGTTAGGATTGGTGAAGATGAATAGGATATGATTCGTGTAGATGATATGGACGATTATTTTGTGTAATTTGGACTGTGGAAGGTTGGATCGGATAGGTTTCGTAACAGAGAAAGCCATAGCAGATCTGAAAATTCTGGTTTCTGGTCATACGCGTATGGCACTAGGCAATACGCGTATGAGCTGGTTGGTACGCGTATGGAGGAAGCCTTACGCGTATGGGTGGAAAAGATGGTATTTTGAACGTAAATTGGTCTCTGTTGGTACGCGTATGGAGTAGGTAATACGCGTATGAGTTGAGTGAGGCAATGCGCAATACGCGTATGAGAGTGGGCATTACGCGTATGGACTTGGTCAGGTTTGGGCAATACGCGTATGGACATAGGCAATACGCGTATGGGCAGAATTGTGATTTTTCTGTGCTACTGTTGTGCAGTTTTGGTTGTTTAGGCTGAATGATGCGACTTAGCCGAGATATGATGTGATAGGGATCATTTCCCGTTGTTTTGAGTGGTAGAGGTATTAGTAGAGTGTGCTAATACTGTGTTTGATTATGTGGCATGATAGGATATGCTTTTGTGATTAATTATGTTGATAATGTGTGATGGTATACATGATGATGTGAATGTATACATTTGTGAATAGACTGTATTATGGCTTAGAGTGTGAGCATGTGTCTATTCTTGATTTTGTTGATGTTGCATTGCTAGATGATTAGCATGCATATTGTGGCCTTCGGGTGGTAGCTGATTCCCATGGTGAGGAATTAGTGAGTAAATCATTTTGATTGTTGTTGATTGTTGCATGCTAGATGAGTAGCTTGCATAGCATGGCCCATTTGGGGTGGTAGCTAATTCCCATGGTGAGGAATTAGTGAGTGAGTCACTATGTCTCAAATGAGTGGGACTAGTGGGCTTGGTAGCCGTGCCTGGATTTGGACGGTGAGGTTGAACTATATGTTCACAACATAGTCGGTACCGCATGCATAGAGTCTCATTGCATAATGAATGTATGGCATATAATATGAATGGATGCATTCCAGTATTATATGTGTGTTGTGTGTTGTGTGGTTGATGTTGAATATGGTTGAGAATCTACTGTTGAGTATGATGTTTGAACGGATATTGATGTTGCTGAAGGTGTAGCCTGATTAGGGTAAATTAATGTGTTAATTACTTGGCATTACATGTTATTTTATAATACTTATTATATTGATTGAGGAACTCACCCTTACACCTATTTTTCAGGTAACGAGAAATGAGCTGAGTAGAAGCTAATGCTTGGAGTCTAGGGTAGTTTCTTATGGGTCATGCTCTGATAGATGTAACATCGGGGGGGGATGTTTTAATTAATTTGAGACTGATTGTTGAATGATTTACATGTAGTGTGTTACATGTTTTACATTGATGTTGAATTTTATTCCGCTGCGAATTATGCAAAAGAACCTTATTTTGATTAAATAAATGAGCATGACAGGATGATTTGATAATTGTTGTGAAATGATTGTGTGACACCCTTCGGGGCATAATTACTCTGATGAATATATTGTTATTTTAATTATAATAATTTGGGGTATTTAGAAGGGTGTTACAATCACCCTCCAAAAATGAAGCACATCATAATTACCTTAATCCACACAATGGGATTGGAGCCAACACTGGACCGAAGTCCCAACATCATCACTGGACCGAAGTCCTAACTTATGTTATGAATGCATGATGCAAAACGTCATAATAATCACCGTAACAGCTCTTCAAAATTGCATCACCATTCATAAAATTCATCATAAGACTTTAAGTAACATGTATAACATCTACATGCATATCATCAATTTAATTCATCATAGTATCATAGTATAGTATCACTAACACATGTCGAAAATCATCATTATAGAATCATCAACATATAATCGTCATCACATAGTATATATATATATATATATATATATATATATATATATATATATATATATATATATATATATATATATATATATATATATATATATTGTAGATGTTAAGAATTGGCAGAATTTTTGACCAACAAGAAGTGTTGAACTTAGTTCAGGATGTCACACCAGATGTTGTGACATTGTCAAACAGAGTATAAGTTAATGAATTAAGTTCAGACATCAGGATGTCACACCAGATGTTGTGACATCTTAAACCTGCTACCAGACTTAAATGATGCATAACAGAACTGAGTAAATTCAGGGAATTTATCTGGAATTAATTGTGAATAGATAAACAATACAAGGCGTATCTGTAGGGAGCTTAGTTATCTGATTTCAGTGTAACAGAATAACTAACTAACCTTGAATCAAGGAAGTAACAAACCCTAATTTAAGGTGATGACAACATGATCTATCAGGACTGGATAATCTACAGAAAGCCCAAAAACCAAGCATCTATTTAAGGAACATAAACTCTCAAAATAGAGTACGAAATTAAGAAGACTGAAAAGAGTGTTTGTGTTTAATAGCAGGTTTTAGTTGTGTATCACTTTATGAGCTTTTAAGCAAAAAGTGTATTGTGTCTTGATTGAAACTGTTAAGTAAAATCAAGCTGTTGTGTTTGAAGTGTGACTTCAATTTTATTAAACATTGTAAAATATCACTGTGTGATTGAGGGGGAGTGAGTTGGTACTCATATCTAAGTTGTGTCTTAGGTAGAAATTGCCTTGGGTAGATATTAAGTGAAGGATTAAACTGATTGGTTTAAGTCCAGAATTAATATTACTTATATTGGATTTCCTTCCTGGCTTGGTAGCCCCCAGATGTAAGTGTGGAGATACACTGAACTGGGTTAACAATTTCCTGTGTTATTTAATTTACCTGCACTTTAAGTTTTATTTAAGTCTTCAAGTGTTTAAACATCTCATTCGACATCACGTACCTGATCCCAGAATTTTATATATGAACATGCACATCATTAAAACATCATCACAATATCATCAATAACATTACAGCAGCATCACCAATAACATCACATTAGCATCGTAGCAACAACACGCAAGTTTCATCATTCATAGCAAAATATCATTAACTCAACATACAATTACACACATTCCAATATTAATGCATATCATCTAAATTATTTCCAGCAACATGAAACTATTATTAAATGAAATTACATTATTTCATCTTCACACAGCTTCATACGGCGCGCGAATCGGACTCCCAAAACTAAAGTTATGAATTATCAAAGTTTTTCAACAAACACTGACACTGTCATCTTACATTGACACTATAAAGCCTCATCACGCACTAGTTACATTTATTTCCAAGACTTGAAACCATTTTTACGTGAAAGTACACTATATTAGCTTTCCACGGGTTCATACAACGCATCAAACGGACATCCGAAGCTCAAGTTATGAATTTCCTAAAGTTTTAAACAAATCAGTCACAGGATAATCGATTACCTCATATAGGGTAATCGATTACTCCCCCGAAAAATCCAGTTTTCATGTTTTTAAGCTATCTAAATGCACTACTACAATTTTGATCTTTAATAGCACTTATATAATAGCGTTTTTCTCTATTATATAAGAAAACTGACTCATAATTTTATTTTTATGATTAAATACGTCATTTGCTTGTTATTTGTATATGTATTTGAGTTGTATATATTTTGATTGGCATTTTCTTAAGTATGAAATTGGCTTGAAGCTATTTTACTTTTATGGCCAGTTAAATTATTTTCCAAAATAACCTGTAAACGTTCTCATTTTTTTTTAATTTAAAAAAAAAAGTGTTTTTATAGCGTTTTTTAAGTAAGTGCTATAAATAAAGTTTACTTGAAGAGCTTAGGATAACGGATATAAAAATGCTATTAAATCCAATTAAAATCCATGAGTGAATCAAGCTATGTTAGCGTTTTTTAGGGAATGCTATTAAAGTATCTTCTTTTAATAGCACTTTTTCAGTGCTATTATAGATAGCCATCCTATAATAGCGGCAGCTTTAATAGCATTTAAAAGCGCTATTAAAAGCTAAAAAAAAGTGCTATTAAAGATCAATTTTGACATAGTGATGGTAATCGATTACCACATATAGGGTAACCAATTACCTTTGCTACAAAAACATTTTTCTTCTATATTTTTACACAAAAATCACTTTTTTCCTCATTCAAACATCCCCAGAACCCGTTTTTCATTACACATCATTTACCCTATAATTCAACACGAAAAATCATCTTTCAAAGTTACAAAAACTCTAAATATTTTCCCCCAAAAAGACAAATAACTCAGTTTTGACTCTAACATGCAACCGTACATAACAATGCAACAACCACCATCATCCATTCATTCAAATGCATCATTTCAACAATTTTACAATTCACCATTCAATCATATGAATTTCATCATGTTCATCCCAATTGCATCATATTCATCAAATTCATCATAAACTCCCATAAATTCTCAAAACCCCAAACCACCTACATATAATCTAAACTCTATTAATTATGATGAAAAGTAATACTCCCCATACCTTAGATTCTTATTTCGATCTTCCTCTTTGAATTCTGCAGTGATCTCCCTTAAGCCCTAGCCTCTTCCACAGTTTCTCTCAGAGTCGTTCTCCAAATACGATCGTAGGGAATGAACTTTTCCACCTCTATTTTCCTTTTTGTCATTATTACCTCTTGGACCCCTATTATGTTATTCCTCTATTGTCATCACTTACTCCACACAACATTACTGTTACGCCGTTAACATCTCTACACCAAATATTATTTTATTTAATCAATAATAATAATAATCAAAATTATTAAAATATCCCATATCACATGAATCCTCACAAATCCACACCATGGCATCACATCACGCATCAATAAAACAACATATATTCACAATTAATTCCCACATACTCGTCAGAAAATAATTAAATAAATAATATAATTATTTTGGGGTGTTACATCTAACACACCTAATTCATCTTTCCAATACTTCTCATCTCGATTTTTCTCTTCAACTCATCGAACATGGCTTTCTTCAGAGGTTTGATGACTATATCAGCTAACTGCAGTTCTGACTTACAATGCTCAAGTTCAAGATTTTTCGAAATAAACGAAACATCTTATTTATGTGTTTACATCGACCATGACACATAGGATGATTGGCTAGGTCGATAGCTTACTTGATATCTACAAACAACTTCATTTTCATTGGTTTCATGATCTTGAGCTCATCTATCATCATCTCTATACATGTTGTTTAACATGTTGCATAGGATGTAGTCACATATTCATCTTCACACAGTGAGAAATCAATAATGCTTTTCTTCCTTGAGCTACACGATATTGGAGCAACTTCAATCATGACTATGTAGCCTGCAATACACATTTTCTCGTCTTAATCTCCAATGTAATCTGAATTAGTGTAGCCATATACCTATACATATGTATTGGTTTTCTTTTACCTTGGCATCGATACACCATGATCAATTATACCTTTGACGCATCTCACCACTATCTTGACAGCAATGAGATGACACTATTAAGGTTTCTCCATAAATATGCTCAACACTCTGACACTTTGACCAATGTCTGGTCTAGTATTGCAAATAGACCTCAAGGATCCAATGATTTGTTTATATAGTGTCACACTTACAAACTTATCATTAGTATCTTTCTTCAACTTTGCTCCAGTTTCAGATGGCGTTGCAGTTGCATTACATTTACTCATCTTGAACCTCCCCAAGATATCTTGAGCATACGTATTTTGGGGCAAGAACACTTTTTCACTTGTTTCTTTAAATTCCATCCCTAAGAAATATGACAAATTCCATAGGTCATACATTTCAAACTCCTGCATCATCTTCTATTTGACTCTTCTTATCTCTGATTTATCTGCACGTGTGATCAACAAATCATCTATATACATGCATAAAATGATTCGATTGGCCTTGTTAGCAACATTTACATATACTCCATGTTCTGAGACACATTTTGTGAAACCTACTTTGATCAGGAAGCTGTTTATTCTCTTATTACAAGCCTTTGGGGCTTGTTTCAAGCCATATAGAGCCTTCATCAAGCCGTTCACCTTTAACTCCGGCCTTTTGATTTCAAATCTTGGTGGTTGACTGACATAGACCTCTTCTTCCAACAATCCATTCAAAAATCCTGGTGGTTGACTGACATAGATCTCTACTTTAAAGGTTTTATTATCTACCAATGGTGCTTTCAGAATCAAATTTCCTTCACCATCATGCACTTTCTTCTGATAGTTTTCATGCTTCATGGTGTAACCTTTTGCAAGTAATTGATACATGTTTATCAAATTACCTGTCATTGAAGGTACATACAAAACATTAGTGATGATGGCCTTTTGACCGTTCTTTCTAACCACAAATATGCTTCCTTTTCCACCTGGTGTGACATGCCTGTCATCTGCAAACTTGATCACTTTCTTAATTAATTCTTCTAACTTGGTGAACCAGTTTTTATTACCAGTTATATGATTATTACGTCCTGAATCTAGGTACCACATATTGTCATGTTACTTGCTCAACTTATTATTGGCTATGAGTAGCATATCATCAGAGTCACTACCTCTTGCATGTGCATATTTCACTTCTTCATTATCTTTTTCTCTTGGGTCCTTTTTCTTTCAACAATTTCGAGCATAATGACCAAGTCATTGACAGTTGTAACATTGCAACTCTTTCATATCAACTTTCTTCCTTGAATACTTCTTGCCCATGAATTTATTAATTTAATACGATTGATTCTTTGAATTCTTTATTGAATTGTCATCATTTTCAAGATTCTTTATCCACTTAGCCTTCTTTTTTCTAGATTTCTTGATGAATCTCGTTTGTTATGTCTGTTCAACCACTTTCTCCCTTTCTGAGTTCCTTTTCTTTAGTCTCATCTCATAAGCCTCCAATGAAGATTCAAGTTCTTCCACCTTCATCTCAGTAAGGTTCTTAGACTCTTCAATAGACACAAAATTATAATCGAAGTCTGGAGTCATAGATCTCAAAAATTTCTCAATCTCTTGCAAATCAGTGATTGATTCACCACATGTTTTCATCTAGTTCGTTAACAATACCATGTGTGAGAAGAATTATGAGACTAATTCGTCTTCCTTCATCTGAGTCATCTCAAATTGCTTTTCCAACTTTTGCAACTTCACCCTCTTCAAATTTTCATCTCTGTCGTACAAGTTCTCTAACTTATCCCACACTCCTTTAGTTGTTTCTTCTTCAATGATCTTATCAAACACGTTAGGATCCACACATTGATGGATCAAGAACAGAGCTTTTCCATCTTTCTTTCTTCATCGTGCAACCTGTTGAATATCATATGCATTCGCTTCCAATGCAGGTACTCCATCATTCAGGGTTTTAGCCACATCTTGAAATTTGAAGATGACATGTGCAACCTACCATTTGTAGTTCTCTCCTTTGAAAACTGGTATATTCGCTGGAAATTACTTTGATGTATTTTTTACCGTTTGCCAATACAAATTCTCTCTGAATTGCAACTCGGACTCGTTGATACTAATTTGTTGGAACGATTAGAATTTCAAGAAAGATGAGAAAGAAAAAGAGAAAAAAAAGAGTAACTAAATTGTAGAAAAGAATTTTATTGAGTGAAGTTTTTATGCAAAACTATATTTGAATACATCACTATGCATATTAATAGACAATAAAAAAAACAAATCACTAAGTATAATATTTGACTCTGTTAAATACCTAGTTACACAATTGGATATATATATATATATATATATATATATATATATATATATATATATATATATATATATATATATATATATATATATATATATATATATATATATATATATATATATATATATATATATATATATATATATAAACTGCACCTACTTCGACTAAATTGAACCAAACCTTGTCGAATCCCAGACTTGAACACAAGCGAAACAATGTAACATAGAAGAATTTGAAGAAACTAATATCTTATACTATACATGCAAATTGGTTTTTTTTATCATATAGAACGGTGTGGATAACATGAAAATTGTGTAAACATGGATACATTGTTATCTTCACTTTTCTTTCTTTCTTGGTATGTTTCTAATTTCTCAATCCTAGCCTTGTCTTTTTCCTTTAGATGTTGCTATTTCCTTATCCAAATTGGCTTGCCTGACTGACCTAGAAGAAAAACCAAACATGATTAATGAAAATGAAAAGAATGGTGCGTTTGATTTGCAAAATATAAAGTACTGAATAGAATAATACTAGACAGTACAGAACATACAAGACAATTTTTAATTTTTAATTTTGTTTGATGGTCGATGTACTGGACAACTTTTTGTCTATATTGTTTAATATATCTATGTACTAAATAATATAATTTTTACTATAATAGTTTTATTGATATATAAAATATTGATAGTTATGAATCAAAATATTAAATAATGAGAATGAGAAGAAAAATGATGAAGAGAAAAAATATTCAACTTTATTTGATATGTCACAAAAATAATATAATGTTATTATAATATTTTTATATTAATAAATAAAATATTAATTATATTTATAAATCAAAATATTAAATAGAGAGCGAATAAAAATTGTATTTTGATATTATTTGATAATTTATGTTTGGGACAAAAAGTTGTCGCATGGTTTAGTGATGGATAAGAATTCATGTTTTTGTCATGTCCCTTGTTATATATCTTGTCATGTCCCATAATAAGTTTATGTATCAAACATGATATAAAGAAAGTTGTTTTGTCCAATTTCTCTTCTTTTTTTCAAATCAAACGCAATTTTGTCGAAGTGTCTTATGAACATCTCAGTGTCATTTGGTATCACAGTAAGTTTCTATGCATCAAAGTAATGATAGAATTAAAATGAATTGATAGATACAATATTATAGCATATTATTATATTAAAGAATGATCAATAATAATAAGAACAATGTGCCTTGTTGGACCGGAGAAATTACTGTCGGAGATAGTGGATATGAGATGATTACTACCATCATTGTCGTTTAGGGTTTTCAGAGTATGTTAATTATCTAATGGACTGACACTTAAATAGCTAAACGGATGAGGGCAAAGATCTCTCACTGAGCTTAACTGAATGGTCCAACTCATCATGGTTCATTCAGGCACAAAACTCAATCAAACAATTCATTTATTTAGTGTTTAATAACAATAGATCATAATATAATCAATTAGTAATTAATCATGTCAATCCATATTTGATTAATTGAATAATTAATCTAACAATCTCCCACTTGGTTGATGATAATTAATTATTAAAAATATTAATTTTAATATTAGAATATCAATAATGGTCAAAACACTAATTAATCAAAAAGAAATCAATTTCAACACTGCAGAAATTGTATCTGATAGGGAAGACAAATCATACATGTTAAAGCTCACAACTTTATATAAAAAATGATGAATTTAGAGTAACATATTTAAGTTAACCATATTGATATTTACTTATACTTTCATATTACAACCTAACAAATGTGGACTATTGAATATAGAATAACACAATATTATTGCATGCTAAAAAATTATTGTGTCTTTTCAATATCGACCTAAACATCAAATTATGATATTGTATGAGATTAAAAGAATAATATATATCTCAGTATAAGTCTTCTTAGATTTATTTTACATTTTTAAGTCCATTTAGAATATGTCATATTTATAGTGCGTAAGAATATATGACAATATCGAAGTATATAATTGTGTACACATGCATTCCCACTGACCTGGCATTTATAAATATCATACGAATTTATCAGAGCTCACTGGTATTAAATACTCTGATTATACAATGGGATACTAATTTTATTTTAAGTGCAACATTTTAAGAAATGGTTCTATAATATATCATCATTAGAGTTTTAAAAACTCAACCACATATTTTGCACGTAAATAGAATATATCATTATTTATATCATTTCACATGAAAGATTATGATGGTCGTATAAAAAGGTTTATCATTATTTGTGTGAGATCAAATCCATATAACTTTAAATAGAATATAGGATTATATACAATATCTTAATAACTCACTCAAAAATCAAATATTACAAATATAACTACACAGATTTGAGAAACATATTATGTTATACGCGGCAGAAAACATGAGACTATAATTTTATTAATATTGAGGATATAACACAAGTAGTAAAAGATTTTCATCAATAACATAAAAGTACAACATCCTCGATATAAGTCTCTATAAAATAATATTGTTTTAAACAAATAATATTTGTTTCTCATTTCTATGCAATTGACATATTAAATTCTCCCACTTGATAGAGAATAATAGGTGAACTAAGATTAAGAGTTTTCAAATATATTTAAATAAATATTCAACTATTTTCTCTATCACACAATGATCATGTCAAATAATATCACACCGATAGGGTTGTCCATCACTTACATAATTCAAAGAGAATTAAACTTCATTATAATAAAAATACTGAATCAAACACCATTAGATTTCATAAAGTATTACATGTCTTTAGAATAGTTTCTTATTTTGCAAATAATACTTTCAACAATTTTAAATAAGAAATATAACAATGTACTTTAAAAAAAAATGTTTCACCAATTTTTTTTAATACCAATAGGGTATTCGAACAATAATTTATATAATCACAAATCATAAGTATATTGAACAAAATAAATTATATTAATAATAATATACCGATAGGATATAACTATAACCAATATAATATTTATTATAATTAAAATAAATTTAATTATTTTACTAAATAAAATTTGTATAATTATATCTATGATAGGTGAGTTACAATACAAATTAAGAATAAATATATTTTATTCAAAATATAAAAAAAAATTATATAATTGTATTCACGATAGATGTGATTACAATTATATCAATTACGAGTTATTACCTAATTATTCTGAATATAACTCTCAAAATCATAATATTTCAAATATACTCATAAGACTATATTTATTTGAGTATATAACCATAAATTAATTTATGAAAATAAATATAGAGTTTTAATTTTAGTGTTTTCTAAAAATAACAATATTATATAAATGCACATTTTATAATTTCAAAGTAGTATATAAGATTGGAAACTAATTTTTTCTTAAATGCGATTATATAATAAGTCACAAGATAATCAATAAATTATGACTAACTTCGAAAGTGTGACATTCATCATTACAAAAAGAAATGGTAAACTTTGTTGACTTATTACATTCTCATCTCAAAAGCTCATAAATCAACAATAAATTATTATATTAAAATATAAGACTCAATTTATAAATTAACATAATTTAAGAATAATATATTTTTATTTGCTTTAAGAATAGCTCAAGAGTTTATATATTATACAAGTGAGCATCTAAATAACGAGGCAATATATAACTTAATAATAATTATAAATTAAAAAATGTATCTAATAAATTGAGTTAAAATTTTGAAAATATAATTTTAAAAAATAAGGATATTATTTTCTAACTCTCAAAATTATTGATCAATATACAAATGAGATTAATATATAATCTAATCGATAAACTAGACTACCAATAAAATGAATATTTATAATTAATATAGAATAAAAGAGAGGCATATATTTATCATTCTATCAACCAACTCCATCAAAATAAAAGAGAGGCATATATTTGTCATATTATTTCAGAAAATAGAAAAATATATTACTACTAAAATTACAATTTTGATATTTATTTCATAAATATGTATCAATATCAAAATTTAAAAAAACAAAACAAATTATTCAACTCAAAATTGGATGTAACAAAATATGGCTATAATATAGGATAAAAAAACCTTGAATAATTCATCTATGAAAATTGCAGTTATTTAGAAAGATAAAGATCAAAATATCTAATATAATACAAAACCATATATCCATTTAAACATTATCGTTATAACAAAGAACAACCATATTCTTCAAAATAGATATAATATAAGATAATTTTTTTATAATCGCATGAGTCTCTTAGACATTATATGCATTTTTATTTTTGCCCTCATTATTTTTGCTAAGGTATCTTTGAACACACCATTTTTTATTTAAACGTTGATTTGTTTTGTAGATATACCAGCGGAACTTTTCCTCAAATGTAGTTACGGAACATATTTTGATATACTTCGGGCACAGACCTTTCTCCTCCCTCATTCTTCACTTTTCATATTCTTCAAACACTAAAAATCTCTCTCAAATCTCTAAAAAATCATTTCTGAGTTTTCGAATAGTTTTCGTAATCGATTTAGAATAGCTATTTAGGTGTAGAAATCACTGGATAAGTTTACAAACATAGTTTAGAGACAATATAGGTACTTATTTGGGGTTTAAATAGACGATCAGAGGTTGTTTTTGAATTTTTCTTCCATTGGATCGTTAATGGAGTTCATCACTGTTTTCTTAAGTTTCAGGAACTTCTGCAAGTGCATCAGCGTAACAATTGAACGTTAACACGTTCCGTAGATGCACTTGCGGAACAACTCAAACTTTATATATCCTGGATGCTTCCGTAGATGCACTTGTGGAACAAACTTTCTATATCCTAGGTGCTTCCGTAAATACACTTGCGGAACAATTGAATGTTATTTTTTTTATTTTCTTTCTTTTATTTTCCTTGTATCTTAATTTAACTTATTGGTTTGCAGACATTATGTCTTCTTCGGACTCAGACTATCAGATCCCTTCTGAGAGACGGATACACGAACGCGTTTCCCAGTATGCCTCTTTCCGGAAGGAGAATACACATGTCATGTTAGACGTACCTTCTACATCTGGAATTGTAGGCACTTCTTCATCCTAGAGGCCACAAGATGCTTCTGAGGGTACTTCCCAGTCTTCGCCCTCCCAGAGGAGACACCAGGAGAGTCTGGTTCCACTACCGGAACCCAATATTGAGGATCTTGAGCATACCCATGGGGGAGTTCAAGAGACACCGGTGGATGCCACTGCTTCTGAAATTATCTGGGGGTCCATCTGACATGTCACTACAGTTTGGTTATGCAGCTCATGCTGCCCCACATGTCTGGCGTGGAGAGGTAACATAACTAAAAAAAATCATTTGAAAAATATTATGTGTACCATTTTTTATTAAAATTTGTTTCTTGATAATTTTCAGGCACGTCAAGATCATATGTTTTATAACCATGGACGCAAGAAAGTGACTCCACCATATTATGAGTGGCTCCTGGCAGCCATCGTTGCGTCTGGTCTAAAAGACCTTGCTAAGAATGGGTATTTTGTGATACATACCGGTATGCTCATGACTTTTGTGGAGAGATGGCATCCAGAGACATTGTCTTTCCATCTACCACATGGGGAGATTACTATCACCCTTGACGATGTTTCATATCTCCTACATGTACTGATCAGGGGTATTATCCCCCATCACGGGAAACTATCGAAGGAGGAGGCGCATGATATGCTTATTCAAGAGCTCGGGGTGATTCCAGAGGATGCGCTGACGGAGACTAACATGACCCTAGGAGCTCATGTGAGGTACTCCACCTTGGAGACTTATTATCCACGGGCCCAGGCAATTATAGTACACATAGTTGGTGATGCAGCAGAGGTAGTGGTACACAAACATCGAGCATTGTGATGTTATTTGCTATACTTGGTGGGCACGCAACTGTTTGTGGACATCAAAAACTCCTCATTTACAAATGTGATTTGGCTGAGGTACCTATTGGATCCAACGATGATCCATGAGTACAACTGGGGTGCATTGACGTTGGCACACACTTACTGCAGACTCCCCACTAGATGCCTTTGAGCTACTCTGACTGTTGCAGGCAGTTGTTCGCTGTATATGGTACCAATCCTAAACCCTTAGACTTTTTTCTCTTATGTTGTCGTGATATTAGCTTGATAACATTTTTTTATTTAAGTCCTGGATCGTCCAACACTTTCCGCAGATACATGGTTGGGACTATGTGCAGGAGTACACAGAGGAGTGTCCTCGGGCACATGCCTTCCACCCGCTGAGAGGGAACGAGTCAGTAGAGCCTTATAGGGTGTATCTGAACCACATGTCTGTTGAGGATGTCAAATACGACTGTTACAGAGATCACAATACGACGCGCCCGTTCGATGAGGTTTCACTTTACAACGGATGGTTGGCATGCAACTTGACCATCACTGCACGATATATGCCCGAGTGTGTCATGCGGTAATTTAGTTATGCCTAGACAATTCCCAGGCACCCTTTTGTGTCCGTGATCAAGCTGAGTACGAGTGGTGTAACACCCCAAAGTTGAATTCTGATTTATTTGAGGTGTTTGTTGTGAATTTTGATTATTTATGATGTTATTTAATGTTTAGTGGAGTTATGAGGGTGACTTAATATTTTATTAATATTAGAATATTAAGTATAGTGAGTTTAGTTTATTATTTGAGACTAAATAATTTAAAATAAGGGGAATTATAGGATAAGGGTAATATGATCTTTTGATGGAGGATTAGTGAGGTTATTATGAGGAAAGACTAACGAGGTCCTAGGGGAGAGATTGACAAAAAGAGTAAAGTAGTTTTGTGTACAATCAATTGGAAACGATCGCACTTTTGGGAGAAGGAAGAAGAGCTCTGAAGAGGGAAGGCTAGGACTTGAAGGTTTGGGAGATTCTTTGAGGAACTATCGAAAAGGATTACAAAATCTAAGGTATGGGGAGTAATTTTATTCGGTACTGTAATATAGAGATAGGAGTTGGAGTTTTGAGGGAGAGTATTGGGGTTTTGGGGTTTGTTGATGAATGTGTCATATGATGTAGATTTATGATGAAATTGATAGTAGCGATTGATGTTAATTGATGTATACAATGATGCCTTGATGAATGAAGGTTGGGGTAATGATTTTATGGGTTATTGCTACTAAATAAGGGGTTTTTGAGGGTTTTATCACAGATGGAGCGATTTTGAGATCGCAGAAAATCTGCAGAAATCACGAAGATCACTTAGTGAGCACAAACCGTGAGCTGGTCACTTAGTGAGCAAGGTGTCTCGCTTAGCGAGACCTGGAATGTTTGATAAATGATTTTTTGTTCCGAAAAATGTTTCCTCGAGGTGGTTTATGTCTTAGGCTGCTAAGATGTTATATAGTTGTTGTAGGATGTGTTTTAGAGGCTATATGAGTAGAATTAGTGATTAAATTATGTATGATGACTTATTTGATTTTTCTTTGAGTTATGAAGAATGATTACATGATGTAGAGGTATGATGTTAGATGAGTATGTGGTATGATGTTCATTGAGTATGTAATACGATGGCATGAGTGAGAATGAGAAATGACAATTAATGATGAATGTGGATGCAATGTTTATGATGTTTTGAGGATAATGTGCATATATTGCGTCTTGCATTCATGGCGTTAATTTATAAGGGGACTTCGGTCCAATGGTAGCTTCAATCCTATTATGCGGAATGAAGTGATATGATGTTATGATGTGCTCCCTTAGTGGAGGGTTGATGCCCCAGTGTCCATCCATGAGGATGTTTCGGTACCACATGTATAATAAGAGGTTGTATATCATTCTAACTGGCATAGCATGATTTTGTGTGATTATGTGATGTACTTGATGTTATGTATAAATGTGTTGTGATGATTGATGTTGTGATGTGACATAATTGACGTTGTACATGATTGAGCTATTAATGATGAATTTGTTGTTGTTTATGATTTTAAATTCTCATTTATATATTACTTATTGAATGTAAATTTACTCACCTTACCTGCCTTCTGGTGATGGTATATTATACCATCCTACATATATTCAAGGTTACCTCGGTGCGTGTTTAGCTCGGAGTAGTGTGTTATCTTATTATTTAGAAATGGAGTCCTGCTCTGTGTTCAGCAACATCAGGATGGGTTTCGCTTGAGTTGTTTTTGTTTACTTGAATTAAGATGTTATTTATTTTGAGTAGTTTTGGTTTAAACAATGTTTGGATTAAATTATGAGGTTTTATTTTATTTAAGAGGAAAGATGATGCTTTGTATTCCGTTGCGTATTTGTTGAAAAGAGATTTAAAGTGTTTTCATAATTTTATTAACCCGTGTTATGAGACAGAACTCAATGTGATGCTTTATGATGTTGTTTTTGAGTTATTTGAAGAATGTGATACCCTTTGTATGAGGGGAACTCTGATTTTGTGATTAAAATGTATTATAATTGTGATGGGGTAGAAAGAGTGTTACATTAGTGGTATCAGAGCAGGTCGGTCAGTCGGTCGTGTCATGTCAATGTCAATCGTGTCGGTTATTGAGTTTGAGTGTTTTGAGGTTGAGTTGTTTTCTGATGTTGTTGGTGATTTGTAGAATTACTTCGAATCGTGCTCTCGCAAATGTGGTAACTGCACTTGCTCAGGATACGGCGCAGAACAATGTCCGGGATGAATTTCATGCCTTGGGGATATTTCAGAGGAATAATTCGCCTAAGTTTAAGGGTACTCATGAACCGGAGAACACACATAGGTGACTGAAGGCGATTGAGAAGATTTTCAGGACTATGGCGTGCTCCGATGCTCAGAAGGTGCAACTTGGCACTCATATGTTGGACGAAGAGGCTTAGGATTGGTGGGATAATACCCGTCTGAGATTAGAAGGACCTGAGGCTGCGATAACTTGGAATGTATTTAGGAGGGAATTTCTAAGTAAGTACTTTCCTGAAGACGCTCGTGGCAAAAAAGAGGTTGAGTTCTTAGAGTTGAAGCAGGGAAATATGGAAGTGGCAGAGTATGCTGCCAAGTTTGAGAGGTTAGTGAAGTTTTATCCTCACTACAACCGTGATGATGTTGAGTTGTCCAAGTGTTTGAAGTTTGAGAATGGGCTGAGACCAGAAATTAAGCAAGCGATTGGGTGTCAGCAAATCCGTAGGTATGTTGAGCTTGTGGATAAGAGTAGGATCTATGATGAGGATAGTCAAGCTCGGTCTGCTCACTATAAGAAAGTAAGTGAGAAGAAAGACAAGGGTCAGTTTTGAGGGAAGCCTTATGAGACTCCCAATGACAAGGGGAAGCTGAAGGTTACTGATGGGAAGAAGCCAAATGAGGGAGCGGGTTCTACTCCTCTCAAGTGCTATAAGTGTGGTGAAGTGGGTCACAAGTATGATGTGGGCACTACTACAATGATTAGATGCTACAAATGCGATAAGAGGGGTCATATGAAGGATGGGTGTCCAAATGCAGGACCAACTTGTTTCAATTTCCGTGAATAGGGACATATCAGTACTCAGTGCCAGAAAATGAAGAAGGTTGCTACTACGGCTCATACTACTGGTAGAGTGTTTGCTTTGAGTGGCTTAGATGCTTAGAAGAAAGATAACTTGATTATAGGTACATGTTTTATTAATAATATTGAGTTGGTTGCTATAATTGATACTGGTGCTTCTCATTCGTTTATTTCGATTGAGTGCATGACCAGGTTGAATTTGCCTTTGACTGTTATGAATGGTAATATGTTGATTGAGATTCCTGTTGACGGTTCAGTTACGATTAACTGTGTGTGTTTGAAGTGTCCTTTGACCATTTATGGTAAGGATTTCTTGATGGATTTGGTGTGTTTACCTCTACGTCATATGGATGTTGTGCATGGAATGAACTGGTTGGAGTTCAACATTGTGCATATCAATTGTTATGCAAAGACGGTGGAGTTTCCAGAGTTTGGTGATTGTGGGAGATGATGTTTCTATCTGTGAAGCAAGTGGATGAACTTCTAGTAGATGAAACCCATAAGTTTGTTTTGTTTGTGGCGTTACAAGTTGACCATGAACAAGAGAGTGTTGTTGTCTGAGAATTTCCTGATGTGTTTCCGGATGACATTTGTGATTTTCCTCCAGAATGTGAAGTAGAGTTTGACTTGAGGTCGGGTTATCATCAGATTCGAGTTAAAGCAGATGATATTCCGAAGACAGCTTTTTGGATGAGGTATGGTCAATATGAGTATATTGTGATTCCTTTTGGTGTATCTAATGCACCTGGTGTATTCATGGAGTATATGAATCGGACTTTTCATGAGTAATTAGATAAGTTTGTTGTGGTTTTCATTGATGACATCCTAATTTATTCAAAGCCGGAAGAAGAACATGAAGGACATATAAGGATTGTATTACAAGTGTTAAGAGAGAATAAGATTTATGCTAAGTTGTCGAAGTGTGAGTTCTAGTTGAAGGAAGTCGGTTTCCTTGGCCATGTGATTTCTAGTGGTAGGATTTCAGTGGACCCTTCGAATATTGATGTTGTGTTAAAGTGGGATACTCCGAAGTCTACTACGGAGATTATAACTTTTATTGGTTTGGTTGGTTATTACCGAAAGTTTATAGAGGGTTTTTTCTAAGTTGGAATTGCCTCTGACTCAGTTGACTCGGAAGGTTTAGGCTTATGTGTGAGATGTTGCGTGTGAGAAGAGTTTTGTTGAATTGAAGAAGAGGTTAACGACTTCCCCAATATTGATTTTTCCTAATCCAAATGAATCCTTTGTGGTATATTGTGATGCTTTGAATATAGGTCTTGGTGGTGTGTTGATGCAAAATGGTCAGATAGTTGCCTATGCTTCTAGACATCTACATGTTCATGAAAGGAATTATCCTACCCATGACTTAGAGTTAGCAGCCGTAGTTTTTGTGTTAAATATTTGGAGACACTATCTGTTTAGATCGAGGTTTGAGGTGTTCAGCGACAATAAGAGTTTGAAATACTTGTTTGATCATAAAGAATTAAACATGAGGCAGAAAAGATGGTTAGAGATGTTGAAAGACTTTGATTTTGATTTGAGTTACCACCCTGGTAAGGCTAATGTGGTTGAAGATGCTTTGAGTATAAAGACTTTGTATAGGTTGATGTTGATGGTAAAAGAACTTGAGATGATTGAACAGTTCAGCGACATGAGTTTGTTGTGTGAAACTACATCTGAGAGTGTGAAGCTGGGTATGATGAAATTGACTAATGATATTATGGAAGAGATCCTATTAGGACAACAATCAGACTTGAAGTTGGTCGATCAAATGACTTTGATCAACCAAGGTAACAGAGGAGAATTCTGAATTGATGAAAATGGTATGATGAGGTTTCGGGATCATGTGCGTGTTCCTGATATTCCATAATTGAAGAAAAATATTCTAGAAGAAGGACATCGAAGTAGATTGAGTATTCATCCTGGCGCTACTAAGATGTATCATGATTTGCATAAGTTATTTTGGTGGCCGGGTATGAAAAGAGATGTTGCAGAGTTTGTGTATGCTTGTTTGGTTTTCCAGAAATCGAAGGTTGAACATCAAAAGCCTTTAGGTATGATGCAACCGTTGAGTATTCCGGAATGGAAATAGGATAGCATTTTTATGGACTTTGTGACAAGTTTTCCAAAGACAGTGAAAGGAAATGATTCCATTTGGGTGATTGTTGATCGATTGACTAAGTCAACACATTTCTTACCGATGAAGATTAATAATTCCATATCGAAGCTAGCAGATATGTGTATTGCTGAGATTGTGAAGTTGTATGGGATCGTTCGAGTATCATGTCGGATAGAGATCCGCGGTTTATATCGAGATTTTGGAAGAGTTTACAAGATGGTTTGGGAACCAAGTTAAGGATGAGTTCTGCTTATCATCCACAAATGGACGGTCAAACAGAACGCACTATCCAATCTATAGAGGATTTGTTAAGAGCTTGTGTATTGGATCATAGAGGTGTGTGGGATAGTCATTTGCCGTTAATTGAGTTTACTTATAACAATAGTTTTCATACGAGCATTGGTATGGCTCTGTATGAAGCATTGTACGAGAGGCGGTGTAGGATTCCATTGTGTTGGTATGAATCAGGCGAGAGTGTTGTGCTCGGACCTGAGATTGTGAAGGAGACGACCGAAAAGATTAAGATGATTCAACAGAGAATGAAGACTTCAAAAAGTCGTCAGAAGAGTTATCAAGATAAGACGAGGAAAGCACTTGAATTTCGAGAGGGAAATCATGTGTTCTTGAGGGTTGCTCTAGTGACTGGTGTCGGGCGAGCTTGAAAGACTAGAAAGCTTACTCCGTGTTTCATTGGAGAGGTGGCATACCATATTTCATTACCACCGTCACTTGCAAATTTGCATGATGGGTTTCATGTGTCACAGCTGAGGAAGTACATTTCATATCCATCGCATGTGATTCAGATGGATGATGTTCGAGTAAGAGATAATTTTACTGTGGAATTTTTGCTAGTACAAATAGATGGTAGAGAGATGAAGCGATTAAGAGGTAAAGAGATTGCCTTGGTAAAGGTATTGTAGGGTGGACCAGTTGGTGATAGTTGGATTTGGGAGCAAGAGGATCAGATGAAAGAATCGTATCCGATGTTGTTTGCTTCAGGTACATTTTTTAGGACGAAAATTCTTAAGTGGGGGAGAGTTGTAACACCCCAAAGTTGAATTCTGATTTATTTGAGGTGTTTCTTGTGAATTTTGATGATTCATGATGTTATTTTATGTTTAGTGGAGTTATATGGGTGACTTAATATTTTATTAATATTAAAATATTAAGTATAGTGGGTTTAGTTTATTATTTGAGACTAAATAAAATAAAATAAGGGAAATTAGAGAATAAGGGTAATGTGATCTTTTGATGGAGAATTAGTGAGGGTATTATGAGGAAAGACTAAAGAGGTCCTAGGGGAAAGAGTGACAAAAAGAGTAAAGTGGTTTTGTGTACAATAAATTGGAAACGATCGCACTTTTGGGAGAAGGGAGAAGAGCTCTGAAGAGGGAAGGATAGGACTTGAAGGTTTGGAAGATTCTTCGAGGAGCTATCGAAAAGGATTACAAAATCTAAGGTATAGGGAGTAATTCTATTCGGTATTGTAATGTAGATATAGAAATTGGGGTTTTGGGATTTGTTGATGAATGTGTCACATGATGTAGATTTATGATAAAATTGATAGTAGAGATTGATGTTAATTGATGTATATGATGATGTCTTGATGAATGAAGGTTGGGGTAATGGTTTTATGGGTTATTGATGCTAAATAAGGGGGTTTTGAGGGTTTTATCACGATTGAGCGATTTTGAGATCGTAGAAATCTACAGAAATCGTGAAGCTCGCTTAGCGAGCACAAACCGTGAGCTGGTCACTTAGTGAGCAAGGTGTCTCGCTTAGTGAGACCTGGAATGTTTGAAAAATGATTTTTTGTTCCGAAAAATGTTTTCTCGAGGTGGTTTATGTCTTAGGTGACTATGATGTTATAGAGTTGTCGTAGGATGTGTTTTCGAGGATATATGAGTAAAATTAGTGATTAAATGATGTATGATGACTTATTTGATTTTTCTTTGAGTTATGAAGTATGATTACATGATATAGAGGTATGATGTTAGATGAGTATATGGTATGATGTTCATTGAGTATCTAATATGATGGCATGAGTGAGTATGAGAAATGACAATTAATGATGAATGTGGATGCAATGTTTATGATGTTTTAAGGATAATGTGTGTATATTGTGTCTTCCATTCATGGCATTGATTTATGAGGGGACTTCGGTCCAATGGTAGCTTCAACCCCATTGTGCGGATTGAAGTGATACGATGTTATGATGTGCTCCCTTAGTGGAGGATTGATGGTGTCGTGTCCATCCATGAGGATGTTTCGGTACCACATGCATAATAAGAGGTTGCATATCATTCTAACTGACATATCATGATATTGTGTGATGATGTGATGTACTTGATGTTGTGTATAAATGAATTGTGATGATTGATGTTGTGATGTGACGCAATTGACGTTGTACATGATTGAGCTATTGATGATGAATTTGTTGTTGTTGTTTAGGTTTTAAAATTCTCATTTCTATATTACTTATTGAATGTGAATTTACTCACCCTTCCTGCCTTCTGGTGATGGTCTATTATTCCATCTTGCAGATATTCAAGGTTAGCTCGGTGCGCGTTAAGCTCGGAGTAGTGTGTTGTCTTGTTAGTTAGAAGTGGAGTCATGCTCAGTGTCCAGTAACATCGAGATGGTTTTCGCTTGAGTTGTTTTTGCTTACTTGAATTATGATGTTATTTCTTTTGAGTACTTTTGGTTTAAACGATATTTGGATTAAATTATGAGGTTTAATTTTATTAAAGAGGAAAGATGATGTTTTATTTTCCGCTGCGTATTTGTTGAAAAGAGTTTAAAAGTGTTTTCATGATTTTATTAACCCGTGTTACGGGACAGGACTCAATGTGATGTTTTATGATGTTGTTTTTGAGTTATTTGAAGAATGTGATACCCTTTGTATGAGGGAAATTTTGATTTTGTGATTAAAATGTATTATAACTGTGATGGGGGTAGAAATGATGTTACAAGTGGAGCTATGTTGATGGATACATCAGGTGGTTCTATACCATCTCACATCCCTTTATGCTTCCCACTACAGATGGTGTTCCTCCCACACCAGCACATCAGGAGATATTAGAGGAGGAGCAGTCTCAGATGGACCACACTCAGGATCTGGTGCCCATATATCTATATATAGTTAGGATTGGACAGAAATGCATTGAGGTTGGATTCTTCCTTGAGGGGTATGATGTCTTGCGTACTGTGGAGGAGATGATTCGGGTTACATTGAGTGGCACACAGTACCGTAGATATAGCGACAAGACTGATGGGATAGGCAGCTGAGGATGACGGAAAGGCAGACAAGACGGCAGAGGCAGAGGAGTGCGTGCACAGGGGGCAGAAAGAGGAGATGGTGGAGAGGATGTACTCCCGCACACACAGTAGCTATATGTATTTTTTTTTATGACAGACATATATTTATTTTGGATGATGATATATATATATATATATATATATATATATATATATATATATATATATATATATATATATATATATATATATATATATATATATATATATATATATATATATATATATATATACATGTTTGTGCATTTATATATGATGTATTTATATATGATACTACTTTATTATTAAAATTGATTTAATTTTTATAAAAAAAAAATTGTTTTGCTAAAATTTCGTAGATGCATCTACGAATTATTTCCGCATATGCATCTATAGAAGGTTTCAATGTAAAGCAAAAATTTGGTGCATCCGGTGTATCAATAGAAAAGGGGCATATTTGGAAATGGACCAGGTGACTTAGAGTATTATGGGATGGATTGAGAATTCTCTAATATAAACCATCAAAATCATAAACTTCAAATTAATTTGGCAGGTCAATATTTCAAATACATTAATGAGTATCACCAAACTAAAAAAAAGACTATGAAGTAAGGTTAATATATAATCGATACAATATCTATAAAATATATCTAACCAGGTTCATATACCAATTGATAGATTTAAAATGAATCGATAGATACAATATTATAACATATTATTATATTAACGAATGATCAATAATAATAAGAACGATGTACCTTGTTGGACCGTAGAAATTACTGTCGGAGATAATGGATATGAGAGAATTACTACCCTCATTATCGTTTAGGGTTTCCAAATTATGTTAATTGTCTAATGGGGCGACACTTAAATAGCTAAACGACTGATGACATAAATCTCTCATTGGGCTTAACTGAATGGTTAAACCCATCACGATCCATTCAGGCACAAAACTCAATCAAACAATTCATATATTTAATGTTTAATAACAATAGTGAATAGACGATAATATAATTAATTATTAATTAACTATGGGTCCGTTTGTTTTGGTTATTTTAAAAAAATTATTTTTATAGTATAACAAACATTAGTGAAAAAATAATTTACAAAGAAACTTTCATAAAAGTTTCAAATGAAAATTTGGTTTGAATAATTATTCTTAAAATGCTATTTTAAATATTTCATCATTTGATCGAGAAAAAAATTTGGGTATCAAAATTTCAAAAAATCACTTAATTTTGAAGTTATTTCAAATAGATTTTCATAAAAATCATTTTTGAGATACAACTTTTTAAAAAAATTATGCTTTTGACTATATTTTTTATCTTTAACATTGTATGTTTATGTTGTACGATTTCAAACTTAGTCTTATAATTAATAAAAATAAATATAAAAAAATTTATAATATTTTAAGAAGCGATTATCAAAATCCATTTTTTAAAAATATAAAAAAAATTCATTTTTTAAAGCTAAAATAAACTATGTCAATCTATATTTGATTAATTGAATAATTTATCTAACAAGTAAATCATTTGAATTTTGCAAAAGTTATTTTGTTTCACTTCTGGAGTAAAAAATGATTATGAAGACCTCATTTTGACATGTTTGACAATTGTAGAGTAAATTGATTTTACTTTCAAAATTTATTCGAACTTAAAATATAATTTGGAGCTTTTGATGATAGAATCACTTTTAAACTAAAACTTATTAACCAACTCATTGTTACATGAATGTATCTAAATATTAATTACTTTACTTCTAACTCATTTTAATTAAAATTAATTATACATATTCAAAATCAACTTTTGTCATCACAACTAATCATACACCATCTAGCTTTTAACAAAAAAAATAATGCCATATCAATACCAATAAGCACTTATCCAAAATGTTTAGTTAGCTAATTATAAATGCTTTACAACTCAAACCGGTTGTCAGTGGGTCATAAGCAAGTAATCACTGGAACCAGACCATGTTTGCCTCAAATGGATGATCATGGGACCAGACCAGGTGTGTCTCAAATGACCTTGTATCTTTGTAGTTGTAACAAATCTCTGTGACACAACACAACTGTATTTAGTATAACAAAATTGTTGACAAAAAAAATTAAACTTATACTGCTTAAACTGTATTTTATTTTTTATTGTTCATATAATATATATATATATATATATATATATATATATATATATATATATATATATATATATATATATATATATATATATATATATATATATATATATATATAATTAATCAACTTCATAATTTAATTAATCAATATTTTACATTTTATTAATCAAATTTATTTTTAATATTTGAACATTTATTAATCAACTTTATCATTTCTTTAATTTTTTGTAAATTTTTTTTATTAATCAACTTTATTTTACTACTAAAATTAATTTTAATATCTAAATATTATTAACTAACTTTATTAATTAAATTGTTATATTTCATTAACCAAATTTATTTTATTATTAAAAATTAATATTTATGCATTGTTGATGAACATTATTCATGGCAAATGTTGTAACTGTTCATAAATATTATTATTATTTATTTAAAAAATAGTATTCATCATATAAATTCGGTGAACAATATATAAAGTACCAAATCTTGATGTAAACTTAATGATAACATATTGTTGAGAATAATAATATTACTACTAGAAAAATTGCTTTTAGTGATCGATTTAGTGGCCGAAAAATTTCGGTCATCATAGTCACCGAATTAGCCACCAAAATTTAAAATCCATGAGCAAACTTTTTGGGGTCACTAAATAAATATTAGCCACCGATTTATCGACCAAAATTTGATATCCATGAGCAAATTTTTTGGGGTCACAAAATTGGTCACTAAATAAATATTAGCCACCGATTTAGCGACCAAAATTTTGTGACCACCAATTCGGTCTCAAAAAAGGTTTTTATATAATATTTAATTTATATAAAAAATTCAGAGACCGAAATTTCGGTAACTGATATTTTTTTTGTTTTTCTCTTTATTTTTTAAACTATTTCTCTCCGATTTGTTTAAAGAATTTTATTCTTTTTTTTAAAATGTTTTAATTAATGATTCACCTTTTTATTATATTAATAAATAAAACATATAATTATATAAATAATTATACTATTTTTTTTTATATATGCATAAAAATGAATTTTATTTTCATTATGCAATTACATTAATAAAATCAAATTTTATTTTCACACTAGAGCAGAAATGACATTTTACATCGGACGAAAATGATTTTTTTATATTGGTTCTGAGTCCGATGTAAAGGCAGACTATGGAATAAATCAAAGATATTTTACATCGATTTTAGGACTGATGTAAAAAATATGTCAACCACATCGGTTAATTTTTAAGTCTGATGTGGAAAAAAAATAGTAATCTTCTAATTTGTTATGTTATATATATATATATATATATATATATATATATATATATATATATATATATATATATATATATATATATATATATATATATATATATATATATATATATATATATATATATATATATATATACTTGTTACCTCCTACTATTTCAATTTCAGTTAAACCTTATCACTAGACCACTTAATATAATTTGTAATATTTTATATATATATATATATATATATATATATATATATATATATATATATATATATATATATATATATATATATATATATATATAATATAACAGTAGTTTATAGCAAAAGTATTAGTTTTACCTTGTAGTTTATAGCAAAAGTATTAGTTTTACCTTGTTTAAAATCTACATAAATAAACCTTTCTTGATTTTGTTCCTTTCTTTCACATTTTTTTTATGATTTGCCAAATACTTTTTCCATTATTCTTAACCCAAACCCATCACTCATATTAAAGAATGTTCCAATCATGGGCAATCATTTGGCCACCTTTTGATTAGAAATATTATTTCTCCATATATAAAAAGTGGTCGGAGACTATATGATAAATATTTTTTTGCTAAGTCGTGCTCTCTCCTAAACATTAATTTTTTTTAAGTAAAGAATTTTAAGCATCTTATATAGTCTTAATCATATATTTTGTTTCTATGAGGCATGGTAACTGAGCTGGCGTAAGGTTCTTTTGATTACACGTCTCCTTAACGAATCTAATTTGTCAAATTGGTTTGAAGAATACAAAGTCGTTTGGTTTTATTCTAACGTGCCGACAAGTACTAGGGTTAAGGAAAGCATAGTAGTTCTGAGTTTTTTTTAATTTGAATTTTATGTAGGTAGAAGATATCGTTGTGGCTCTCATGTTCTGTTTTTTCTTTAACACTTGTTAGATTGGATTCAAGCATGATTGCCAACTTTCTCATTCTTTAGTATGGGGTGCTTCATCGTGTTCTGTGTGGTCCAAGGGTTATGTGGCAAAATAAAATTGGAATGATATTTGTGATATATTTGGGATTTAAGGATGAAATGACAAATATTTCTATCATCTTAAGATTTTAGATAAAATATAGCGTCGAGATCTGATAGAACATACATATTTAGTTTATTAACAATTTCGATATTCTTGAGACTTTTCAATAAGTCATGATTAAACTCAATTGAAAATCGGAAGTGAAATTATAATAAGAATTAATATTAATGTTTGAGTGACTTAACATATGGAGGAGATTGTTATAATTCAAGTACAATTTATTAAAAATGAAAAAATAAATAAATATTAAATATAAAAGTAAGGTGATTTATATTCACACTAATTTAATATTTTTGGTGAATATGTGATGTGGAAGTCTCTTAAATATTAAATATTTAATTTATTAGTTCATTTGAATTTTGTCAATTGACATTTTCGACATTCTCCGAATTAGAAATGTAGAATTGATTTTTCACATCTTTAGATCTTTTCAAATAAAATTAATATCACATATAAAATTAATTATAAATTTTAATTTATATTTTTAATTTTTACAATTCGTCTGTCTGTTTTTTAATGTACATTAATGAAAATATAAATGTTATTTTTTATTCAAATATAATATATATAAATCAATAAAAAAAATGTGAAAGTTAATAGTAGTGATTTTAATAGAAGTTATTAAATAAATTACACGATAATAGGAATAATATTTTATGACCAATTTAGTTCATTGCAGAATCATACAGACAATCCATTTATATCTGCAATTTGGTATGGCCATTGTATGAGTTATTTTTGAGTAACAACTATTTTGGTTGAAATAGTTGAACGTGTGGGACTATACTCATTAAATATATTCAAATTGCAAATATTTTTTGAATTAATGAAAATTGCATTGGTCTCTATCTAATTTTGGCTACCTTCTTTCAATTCACTTAAATAATTTTATAATGAAAAATAATTTTCTAATTAAACTAATAAAAAAATTACACAAGAATTAAAATAATTATGAAAAAAAATTAAAAACCAAAATAATTTGAATACGTTAAATGTATTTGCAAAAAGAATAGAGATTTAATGAAGAAAATAATGGTTTCTCAAAATATTATTGGAGTGTGAGGCATGGAGATGAACACCAATGTCCAAGTGGAAAAAGTGAAATGTCAATATCAGCATATAATGTGTATAGGCAAGTAGATATAATAAATGTAGAGAAGAGAGTTGATGCTATGAGAAGACAAAAGAGTGAAAGGAATGCCACAAACTAGGGTTAGGAGGCTTTTAAGGCTGCATCTTATCTTCAAAACAGTCATGTTCCACCTTGTTGTAGAATGAGAACCATGCACATGGCACCCATTATTAAGGGACCGCCACCAAGTTTGGTTTCATTTAATATTCTCTTTTTTCATTTATTTCCTTTTTATAATTCGTTTATATGATGAATGGATATTTTTTATCAACCTAAGAACCAATTGATTAATAACTACTTATCAAATTCTCACAAAGCATGTATAATTGAAGAGTTAAATACAATAGCATCAACACAACAAACAAGTAAAGAAACAAAAATGATTCAAAGTTTTCAACCTCAAACATAGCAACACGCAATTGAAGCCTTTGAGCTTCGCCTTAAATCACCACAAAATTTGTAATTTAATTTGAGTTCAATATAAGAAAATTGATTTTCCGTGACATTCAAAAACTGTCACTAAAAATCACTAATATTAAGTATATGTCTATACAACTTTGAATGAAACTCACATTCGGCGTCAACTTTAAGGGGGTGTGATGTGACACCAAATTAAATGTTACAATAACTTTTAACTACGACTATACTTTTACCTATAGTTATAATCAATGCCACTATATGTTATTCTGGTTTTATATATACTAAAAATTATACCTACGATTTTATAGGTGTCACTAAAACTTATATAAAATAAATACTAAAAATTATTCCTACGATTTTATAGGTGTTACTAAAACTTATATAATACTAAAAATTATACCTATGATTTTATAGGTGTCACTAAAACTTATATAAATATAAATTTCTATTTTATAAATATAATTTTTATTTCAAACTATAATGATTACTGTTCACACTAATGCATAACTATATATCTCACGGTTTTTATAGTTGGTCCACTAATGCATTATTCAGAAAATGGTCCACCTTAAACAAACTAACATATGTTCTACAGGAGAAAACTCTACTATTATTAATTAGTTTTCGGGCATTTAAAAGACATAACATGTCTTAGAAAGTCACATAACATAGAAAGGAAAAGTCATAACCATGATTATTATAAGAAACTACACTTCAAACAAGGGGAAACATGGCCTAGTATTTCCTATATGCCAACTCCTTTATAACATCAAGACCCTTTTCATGAATGTAATGTCAGAGACAGTGCTTTAAAGTTCTAACAATGGCGGACATAGGATGACTATCAAAGAATGCCTCTACTTCCTTTTCCTTCTCAAGGGAAGTAAACCGCACCAACAGAAAACAGATAAAATTCCACATCAACATGTTAGTAGTAAAACTAAAAAAAACTGGCATATACAACCAGCATGACAAATAAAATTGACAATCTTAACAAACATGACATGTATGCAAACCGACATGAACAAAATTAAATCCATTGATGAAAAAGATAAGTATAATATCAAAACCAGCTCAAATTAAAGTCATTGACTCTTTAACTATTAAGCATATGATATGTGGTCAATACAAACGCCTAAGCACCCTAGAGACCAATAGAACAATAATAAACAAATAAGCTCTTAAAAAGTAATTCATCATTAACATGCAATGCAACCGAACCCAACATGACCATTTTCAATTTTTCCATTATAAATGACTATAATTCTCTTTCTAATTTCTACATTAACAATTGTAGTAGCTGCTAGCATTAAGAAAAATCCATGATTTAAAATAGAGTACTTATGGACTAACATTCTAACTTAACATCAAAATATATACCATACCATACACTTCGAAATGATGTAACAAACATCTTAACAATGCCGAAAATATAACGCAAGAAAAAAATTGCACACCTCTGTATACAAGGTTGTAATTCAGGAACTCCACAATGACATTTTTTATGTAAGAGATTAAGAAGCTAACCACCACGAATATCGTCGCGCTCAATCTCTAGGATGAGCTCATACAAAGGTGGCAAAAGGGTTAAAAAACTACAAAAACACAACAAAACAAAACAAAAACAAAGTCAGAGTCAAACTAAACATCTAAAAGTAAATGAACAAAGGAACAAAAGGGTAAATCACTGTCACCTTTCTTCATAATTACCAAGTTCAAAATAGAGAGGTAGAGGCTGACAACGCATCCTCGAACAAACTTCCTTCAACGCTCTCCATTACGCCTTTCGTGTCCACGGGAACAAGGAGCACCTAAAATATAGAGTAATAAAACATAAGCAGAGAAGACATATAAAACAACATTGAACAAAGAACTAGAAAGAAAAGCATAATGTTTATTACATTAAAAGAAGAGCAGAATATAAAGCAGAGAAGACATATAAAACAGAACTAGTCTTATCTGAATTATCATCAGCTATTTTTTTGTTAATTTGCTAAATTGATTTTTATTAAATTTATGATATACCATATTGATTGAGTTAATAATATAATTAAAGTAATATAATGTATTGAATACAAATCAAAAGAAATTTAATTTGTTTTAATAGTTTGTTTTTTACAGCGAATATGATAATTTTATATTTTAATATTAAAATATTATTTATTTAGAATAAATTTTTAAAAAATATTTTTACTATATATCTGTAGGTTAAAGTAATATAGGTGTAGGTAAAAGTAATATTTAGTGACAAAAATTAAACTGTAGATAAAAGTAATATAGGTATAGGTAAAAGTAATATTTAGTGACAAAATTCAAACCATCACTAGAAATGGGTGTCACAATAGATCAATTTTCTTGTAGTGGTTATCGTAGGCTACATAAAAACTTTATTATTGAAAAAATAATTGTTGCAACCACTTCAAATCAGACAAATTGTTATCAATTAAATAACATGAGGGTTTGCGACTTCAAAAGTAAATGGGGGTTCGTGACTTCAAAGTGCACATCAAACACCGACGATCACCACTTTTTTCTTTGATGGTTTCTTCACGATAAGGTTTTTTCTCTTTCCCTACCGCCTAAATTTTTTCTTAGATCATCCACCGTATGGTTGTGCCAATAGTCATTCCTTGTTTGTGTCTACATCCTCCTCTTCCCAACCCTTCATCTGCGTCTGCCTCCTCTATTCCACCACCTAGCAAGAAGAAATCTTTCGCGCAGGTGGTTACAAATGTTTGTGATATTCCTACCAGCCAATTTCCCTAATCCATAGTCAAAGGATACATAATATTGATTACAATTCCCGAGGAAGAATACCTTGTTAAGGTAGCTTCCTGCAAACACAACCTTCACAAGAAGATTTATGGCTAAAAGGTGTGTTGCCGCTTAAGGTTAATGCTTTAAAACAGAGATTAACCTCCATCTAGAGCTTTTTGGGAAAATGGGGACTTATATCTTTGGGTAAAGGTATACATGAATTCAACTTCTCATCAAATAAAAAACTACAAAGGGTTTGTGCGCGTCACTCTTGGAATACTATGCCAAACAAGGGCTACGACAACGCTTTTTTGGCCTTTAACAGTGCTTAAAAAAGTTGTCTAAGGTGGCACTGTCGTAGGTAAAGACATCACTTTTTTTAAAGGAAAAAGTGTTGCTAAAGACCTACTTTAGAAAGCGTTTTACCTTTAAAAATGCTTTCTAAAGTAGGCCTTTAGCATCGCGTTTTCCTTAAAAAATGCTCTCTAAAGTGGGCCTTTAGACAACGCTGTCTAATGTACACGTATAAAATTTTAATGAATTTTTTTATTTACCTTTAGAGAGATTTTTTTTAAAGGAAAAAGCGCTTTCTTTTGTCCTCCTTTCGACAATGCTTTTGAAAGCGCTCTCTAATGTATACCTATAATTTTAATGAATTTTTTTATATACCTTTAGAGAGCGCTTTTTAGAAGAAGCGCTTTCTTTTGTGGACTATAGGCAGCGCTTTTTCAAAAAATCTTTGTCTTTTCTATACGTATAATTTTAATGATTTTTTTAAAAAATCTCATTTTGACCATTTTTTTTATGCAGAAACATGTATAATTCAAGCCATTTCAATAAACATATATAATTCACATTTCCACTACCAATTTCTAGTATGATTCATTAACCATTTTCACTAATCCCATAAATCACATAAACCACAAGTCATTTACATCTCAAAACTAATACCATTTCACTAATATCATTTCAATCCAAAACTATACAATTCAAGTCATTTACATAAACCAAAAGTCATTTATATAAACCACAAGTCAATAACATTCACATAATCCCATTATCCTAATCCTTAAACGATTCTTTTTTCAATAAGGTATTCGCACAATTCCTCCGTAATTTCTTGTGATTTTGAGGGCGTGTAATGGGAACACGCGTATTCATCAAAGTACTACATAACAAAACAAAATATGCATTAGTTAGTTTAAAATAATAAATTATGGCATATCCGATAAATATTAAAATAAATCCTAAGTTATAAATTCATGCATACATGAATAGAAATCTTTAATCGATCCATTTGAATGATTTCTCTCATAAACCTCAAAACGTAATACCCGCAGTCTTTGTCATTTTTCTGTTGAGGACACTACACATAGACAAACAAATAAGAATTAATATATAGTTGTTTTGTGTTATCAAGTAGCATCACTAATAAGAAACATTGTGAACATTAATATACCCCCACTTGGACCCATGTAATAGTGTTTTCTTTAGCCTGTGATACTTGAGCATCTCTTTGTGCTCGGTATACTAATATAGCTCTATAAAAGAAAAATGTAAATTTAGAACAATCTCACAGAAATAATTAAATATACAAATACACACGAATATTCGGAACAATCTCACTTATGTATCAACCACTTCCTTCATACTCAGATATGTTGACCAATCATGCTCCAATGAATTCATATAATAGACCACTTCTTTTATAGGATTAATGCCTACCAACAGCTAGTGTCCACTGTAAAATATAACAAAAGTTTAGATGGATAATTTCTACGCAAAAGATACAAAGATTAGAATGAAATTAGAATGAAAATCTTACTAGTGTCCAGTATTATACGGTTAAAAAAATAAAGTTTCTGTTTTGTTGGCCTTAAATCTCTCAATTAAATGGTCTCTTACTGAAAGTGAATTCAAACTAATTATCGTTGCATTGACACGAGTGCAAGAAAAGAAACAGAATCTGTTTGACAATTGTGTCCCGTGCATAATTTTTTCATATAAGAACCTTAAATAAAAACATAATAAACATTAGAATATTTTCATTAAAATGTGTAAATAAATTGTTCAACTAAGTAAATGATAGATTGATCAGAGTACCAGATGTATGCATGCATAACACTGATACCTAATTCAAGATGCTTGAAAATATGCTCCATGTTATCTCTTTTGATTATCTCAGAATGAGGAAAATCAAAAACACCTTCGTTCATGTCTATTTGACGAATAACACCTTGCATTACATCTGATGTTGCCACAAGTGTCTCAAGACACAACCGAAAGCGAGGTGCAAGAGCTATTTTTCCCTTCACGGTTCTTGCAGGAACCTTTTTCTTACTGATGACCTGCTGTGAAGCTTGAGCAGGAACCTAACAATCATATAAGTTAGGTAAAGTAGAAAATTATGAAACTTTTGAATTCGGATCATAGAATAACACTTTAAATATACCTCTCTTTGTGATGCAACAAACTCTTTTCCAGAAAAATCCCTTTATCCTTAGATGCGGGTTTTGTAGGAGTCTAACATTACCATGTAAAACAAATGTACGTAATCGTTCAGAATGATTTTCATAATGGTTCAGAATTGAATTTTGAATACTAAGAGATTCGTAATGGTTTTCGACATACCCCATCATCTGTGGAAGTGAGATCTGACGGCCATGCAACATACAAACCTATTACATCTCGCAGCAATGTAACCTCTGAAACCGAGTCGGTCATAGGTAGTACTGTATCCATATCTAAAAAGATATCAATCGACACTTTCAACCATGCGATAAGTCGGTAACGACAAATACAACCGACAAGATGAAATGCCCTGAAGCAATAGTGAATGCATAAATGTTAATGTGGATAAAGGTAAATTAAAATAAATGTGTTCATTTAATTAAAATAAATATGTGTTAGTTACCTCAGGAATTTATTTTCACAATTAATACTAGCTTTGTCACTAGTATCTTTCAACCCGGAACCACATTTTTCTGCCTCATATATCTCTTTATCCTTTTGCAATTCACGGACTTGTGTTTTTAGTTCCTCCAATGATTGCATGACTTCTTGGTTGCTGAGATTTTTCGTCTTTGGTTGCTTATACAAGGAAGATGGAGTCACACCAAATCCTTTACCCCTCACTTGACTGGAATACTCAGGAACATTTAGTACTCGACTAAAAATGCTCTTGTAATCCTCCTATCGCTCCCTGAATTTCTATCCTGGTACAAATGCGAAAATGGTGCGGAAGAGGTAGAGTTTCCAACCAGACATGTTTATCCCGAAGGAAGGATAATGTTGCACAAACCGGGAAAAAAAGGAAAGGACAAGGTCCTGCAATCCAAAGAGACAGGGTTTGGGAGTCGGTTACGACCTAGGAAGGTATTAGCACCCCAAATCGTCCATCATACCCGACGAGATCCACGCTTGAAAGAAAATGTTTCAAAGGGGTAAAAATGAAGATGCTACAAAACTAAGACCGAAGATGGAAATAAGAAAATAAAAGGAAAGGGTAAAATGTATGGAAAATAAAAGAGTGCTTGAATGGGCCCTACCCCACTGCCTACGTACTTTATCGAGAAATGAGGATCAGAGTCGATGTAGTTCCCCTAACTAGGGAGGAAGATTGTTTGTGTTTTTTAAAGCTTGAACTGCTTATGTCTATGCTCAGGTGTTGCAGACTCGTCTGGAACGAGTGTGTTACCATCTTGCAAAGAGACAAGTAGGAGCAATTTCTTACGTTGGGAGTGAGTGAGATGAGAGAAGAATTCTCGAAGGAAAGAGATTATTCTTTGTTCAGTGTTATTTTAGGAGTTTTTTATTTGAGAGTTTGCATAGAAGAGTGTACTCAAGTCTCATTAAATGGAATGTGTACTTCTTACATCACTCCAAGATAGAATGAATAAGAAGCACACCTAAGTATGGAGAAGATCCCCAAACTTAGTTCCAAGGATTGAGGCTCAAACACACTAGCCTATTTTATTTATTAAGTGCTTTGCCTTTTGGAGTGAAGATGTGATTTTTAGCTTTTATTTGTGAATGTGACTTCATGATTAAACTTGTACATCATGTTAGACAAGTTTTCATTATCCCAAGATGGGATGAATACAAATTCCCCATGAAATAAGTCCATACACACAAGGTCACTTCAAACTTTATTAAGTGTTTTTTGCTTTTTGTTTAGAGATGAGAGAGAGAACCAAAGAGAACCAAATATAAAAAATATAATGGGAGACTAATAATACTAAGATTTATCATGCATGAGATTCCCTAGTTAGTGTGGTTTGAGTTCTATCCTAATGAAGATGAAGAAAGGAGCAACAAATTCAACTTACTTCTTAAGAGAAGATAAATTGATCCTAGAGGGGATGAAGAAGAGTTAAGCATAGATGGCCTAAGCACATCACAAGAACAAGTATGAAAGCTTAAAAGAGATGAAAAAAGAAGTTGAGATTTGGAAGCAACATCCACACCTCTCAAACTTACCAAAGCCCCTGCAAGGTTAGAAACATTCACATAAAGGCAAATGAAATTCAAACAAGCATTAGACATGAAAGAACAAGGCTCTAAGTCCTAAAAATCACACAAGTTAGAACCTATAAGTCCTACAAGACCCCTAATATTAGTCATACAAGTTCAAGCAAAAAGAACTAAGACAAGTCTCACAAACATCTAACAATGAACCAAAGAAGGAATGAGATGAAAAGAAGTGATCAAGTAAGGCAAACAAGTCAAAATGCAACAACTAAGGTCAAATTAAGAAGCTAAACACCTTCAATAATGTCACCTTATGTCAATGAAATGTCATACAATTCATGAATTATGGTATGTGAGCATAGGAGATGGAATGAGGATGAAGTGAGATGAAGATGCAAGTATGTGTTCATGAAACAATGTCATATAATGAGATGAGACCAGCATACAAGCATGATTTGAGATGAGTATGAACCAAAGTTAGAGGTGTATCAACATGTTAAGATGCATATAAGATGCACAAGTAGTCATATTTGAACATGGATGGCGCATAATGAAGTTAGAAGAAGAGATGAAGGGAAATTAGGTCATTTAGGGTTCATGCTTGGAAAACATTCATAAATGCAAATTAACAAGTGAACACATGCTTCATAAAAGTCCTAAGGACTCCTAAGATGATGTCAAGATGCACAATCATATCCTAATATGATGGAACATGTGCCTCTTAATGAGCAAGTAAGTCATGATTAAAACTTTCACAAGATAGACAATCAAAGTTCATGCATCAAAGAAAATACCAAACATACTTCAAAAATCATGCAATTAAGTCCCAAAGGACCCCAACCATAGGTAAACATCATGCACATGTCTCAAGCAAAGATTCAGAACATATGGAATTCAATAAAACAAGCAAAGCAAGCTAAGGTTTCACAAACTTAAGCTTCAAGAAAGGCCTCAATGCTCAAGCAAACATGTCCTAAAAAATAGCACAAAAATATTTTAATGCACCTTAACATATCTCTAACACAATGAAAAATGAATCAGATTCATAGCATACATGGATATCAAGAATTTAAATCAACAAGTCAAGACACTCATGGAAGAAAGAAATTCAAAAGAATTTTCCTTTTTTGTCAACAAGTCAAGGCACGAGTTTTCCTTTTTTGTCAGGAAATTTTCAACAGAAGAAGGGTTATGTGGAAAAAATATTCAATGTCAAAAGTATCCATTGATAAGGAATAAGATTCTCAAATACCAGAGGCCTCCACCAACACTTATCATCATCCCACAGATGTGGATACCTCTAATGTAGTGGCAGATGCATCAGCTGTCACACCTTCTCCTATTCTGCATTAGCAATTAGATAGTCAAGTTAAACCTTTAGTAGAAGTCCTTGACTCTAATAAGGATTTGCATAACGACTTTCTTGCTATCCAAGCTTCTACTAAGCCTACACACCTCATAAGTTCCCCCTTAATTGAGGACGAACTGGATAGTCCTAGTGGCTCTGAATTTGTTGATTCCACTCAAATGGATGAAGGAAATTTGGAGTTGGTTGGAAGTCAAGTCAATCTGAATGTCATGCAGGACATGGAGTTTCTTAAACAACCATGGGAAAATATGGAAGATGACCTGACAATCCAGATGAAAATGAGAACCAATTTCAGAAGGTGGTATCAAAGCAATCAAAGAAAAAAAGTAAATCAATTCAGAAAACATTGAAGGAAGGTCCTAGCTCTAGGAAAATGGTAGTCATGTTTCAATATTCCTCATGAAAAGTCTCTATTGGAATGTCAGAGAGTTTGCCAATCAACCCAAACAATTGGCATTTAAGAATCTCATAAAAAACACAGGCATGACTTCTACTTAATTACATAGCCCTAGATGGAATTGGACATGTTATCCTCCATTTTTTTTTAAAACTTAATCTTAGAGTTTTTCTTTCAATCAAAGACAGTGAAACTCTCCCAATCTCTGGTGCCTTTGTGCTCCTAACCTAGATCCTCAAGTTGTTATCATAAATGATCAACATATGTCTTTTACTGAATTCTGGTTCTCATTGTTTTGGTTTGGCCATCATTTATGCCTCTACGAATTACATCAAAAGAAGAGATCTTTGGTCCATCCTCACTTCTTTAAAGACTTTGAAGAATGTCCCTTGGAGCTATATTGGGGATTTTAATACTATTATTGGAGCACAAGAACATATGGGGAACCATAGCCCATGTAGAACACTGTTGTACCCCAAAATTTTCCCACCCACAATTAAAGCAATGTGTCTCTAGAGTTCTCACAAGGTTCACAAGATTCACAATTGGTCAGAAAGTTTGAAAGTTATCTCAGACAAAGCATCCTCCTAAGCAATGGATCCACAACTAGGGTTTTGAGTTTATCTGAGCTAAATGGACTTACAATGCCTCAAATGAGCTTCATAACATCCCACATGTATTCAATAATCCCCATGTCAAGTTGCAAGACTTTCTCAATAAGTTTGACCAGTCAAATGATCAGATATGCAAAAATCAGTCAAAGTGGTTAAAAAGTCAAACTGAGGTCAATTGTGGTCAAACTAAAGTCAAACTTCAATATTTTTTGCCAACATCAAGATTATGAAGTAAAATTCATCATTTGATCAAGGTTTGATCATGATTCATCAAGAAAGTTTCAGATCATCAAGAATTAGGAGTTTCTAAATTAGGGTTTTCTTAATTAAAGTCAACTGAACTTTGACCAGCCATAACTTTCACATGCTTCATCAAATTTTTTCCATCCAAAGCTTATTTTTAAGGAAATTGAATTCTCTACAACTTTATGTCTCACAAGCCAAGCCTAAAAATGCTTCATTAGGAGGGTATGAGCTAAAACATTACAGGTCATTTCAAAAGTCAACAAAAAGTCAACTTTTTCCAAAGAGCATAATTTGAAAATGGTAAACGATATGGACATGAGACCAAAGAGGTTTGTTAAAGGACTCTTTAATCTTTCCAAAATGTCCAAGAAAACCTTCATAGCCTTAAAATTGAGAGATTTATGCCTTGTCAAAGTTGGGAGATTTTCAAGGGGTGTATGAAGCAAATAAGGTCTTAAATCCAAATATTTCCAAATGGGCCTATCATTTTGCAACCCAATCTTAACAATAACATCAAGCACGACCCAATTCCAACTAATTATGATTTTTATAATTTATTTACTATTTATTTGGATTTTATTCATTAAAATTCAAATTAAATCAAAATAAAATATAAAACTCAATATTTGGATATGATTTTGGTTCTAGAAATTCATATACATCATTTAAAACTGATTGAGAAGTTCCAATTTCGTGCAAGGTCAATTTAGAAAGATATCATTTGATTTTTGAGCATTTAAAGTGATGAGATTTCTTCAATAATCAAGGTATCCAAAAGTCCAAACAAGGCATCAATTTTTTGACCTAATTCCATTCTCCTATAAGTACACAAGATAACCAATACAAGGGACACGAATTTTTGCAGTTGTTGGCACCCTTCATAGTTTCATAAAAGTCATACAAAGTTCAAATTCGGTTTGGAGGATTGAGACAATTTTAAGACCCAATAAAGGTTGCAACATCTCACAAGATGATCATTGAATGAATACCAATCATTTGCTTCATCAAAAACTCGTTCATATGCATAAACCGATTTTGAATTTCCTTAATTTTTTCGTTTTCTGATTTTGCTTATTCATGCGCTATCAATGATATTTGACCTTGTATTGTTGTTTGTGATGATCCGTAGGACGATTCTGGGCAGGTTTCTTGGAGTCCCACCGTCAAATCCGTGAACCACCATGATTAGGGTTCCGAAAGTTGTAAATTGGGATTTCGTTCAAGAACTGATTTTAGACCAAATCCAGGACATATTTAGGTTTATTAGGTTGCCTTTGATTGATCTGAGTCATTAAACTGGATTTCTTGTTTGTATTTTTCGTGTTTAAGCATGCAGGACTTTTAGTGACGAAAAAGATCCGTCACTACAACCTTTTGTGACGGACGAAGTGTCACTATAGGCTAACCGAACGGCTGGAGGTAGAAGATGGGCTTTGGCACGTTCTGGAAATTCAAAAAAGGCGCATTCGTTTTTATTGATTTTGGTCCATTCATTTGACACAAGCGTGCAGCTTGTCCCAGCGGTCAAACGTGAAGCATATGAGGTAATTGGGGTGGGTTCGATCCTTGGCTGATCCCTCCACCCCATTTTTTTAGCATTTTGTTTTCTTACCCTTTTTTTTCTTTTATATTTTAATTGATTATTATTATTTTATAATTATTCATTATATTAAATAATTAACTCACTAATATGTTATTAATCTTTTTTATAAAATAAATAATGAATCAATTAATTTTTTTTCCTTTCATAAATAATTTATAATAAAAATATATTAATAATTTTTTATATATATAATTTATTTATGAATTAATCAACCTTTTTTCTTTTTAATAATAGTTTGTTTATAGTTTTTTTTATTTGTAAATAAAATAATAATCAAGTAAGTATTTTCTAAATTTGTTTTAATAATTTAAAAAAAAACTTTAATTTTTTTTATAATGATGTAAATAAGTAAATTTTGCATATATCCTTATAAATTTAGCATAATCCATAATTAACTTAATTCTTCTCTAAATTCTAAATTTTCTTAATAAAAATTAATTTTTTTTAAATTAACCCTAATTTTGTTGATTAAGCCTAAATAAATACTAACCCTAATTATTTATTTTTACTTTATTATTATTATTATTGCTTATTTATTATTTTATTATATCTATTATTCTTGCTTTATAATTTATTTTTATCTGACTATTATGTATCTGCCAAAGCCTTGTAATAGCTTATAGATTTATTTTTCCGTCTTTATTTTCTTTGCAAATATTTAACTACGTGGTTAGTAATTTAGGGAGTGCAAAACTAACTGTAAATAATTGAACTTAGAAAATTAAATTCAAGACAAATATTTGAATAAAAACACTCAAACACTTAAGTCGATCTATGATCGCCATCTGCACTTCCTAGGGTATTCCTCTTGGTTGCCTTATCTAATTGGTCAAGTCCCTCGAATATAGGGGTGTTTAAGCAAAGTACCTTCAAAAGAAATCATCATTGTCCCTTTAAAGATTTTAAAAGATCAAGTCCCTTCGAGGTTGCCTACGGAATAATGATCTTGTCCCTTCGGTAAATATGATGATACTCCCTTCAAATTGCTAAAGACACCCCTACATGTTGCCTTCATTGACCATACGATGACCATACGTCCGTCCTTTAATGAAATCCAAAGTAATGGCTACTTATTCCTTAATAATATGGATAGTCTTACTCTTGAAGAAACATAAAAGAACTTGAATGACTTAGCTTAGGGTAGGTACCTCATAGTTACTTGCTCATACTTTAAAACTACTTTTCACACATCACTTTTCTTAAACATTTTTCAACTTAAAGGCTTTGTATACATCCATACGAGGATCATTACAAAGTACTTAGAAAATTTCTAATCACACACTACACTTTCTTTTCAAAAACATTTAAGTGAGCTAAGTAACTAAGAGCCCATGGATAACCATGGATATAAAGGATGCTAACACCTTCCCTTTATATAACCTACCCCCCGAACCCAAGTTTTTTCAAAACGGTATTTCCTGTTCTTTTATGTCCCTTCCTTATGGATAAATTAAAAGTCGGTGGCGACTCTTGCTATCCGCAATATTTATAGAAAGTCAGTTCTCCCACCGTGTTACAAACACCTATTAAATATTTACAAGCCTAGACTGACTGTAACAACCACATTCATCTTCCTACAAGAGGCACTGAGTTTACTTGACAAAATGGTAGGAAGGGTGACCATTTCATAGAAAGGAGATAAGATAGAGTTATCTTTGATCAGAACTGGAACTAGGACTATAACAGATCCTCTTGCTCCACAGTCACTCGACATAGATCATATCACTTCCTAATTCTATTGGACTTTAATTTTCAAGATGTCAAGATAAGTTCTTGCTTCAAATTCCTAAGAATGTGGGAAGGGCATCCTGAGTGCAATAAGGTGATTCAAAATTGTTGGAATTTTGTCATTTATTGTTGTCCAATGTTTATTCTTTCCCATAAGCTTAAGCTCCTAAAAAACAAACTTAAAATTTGGAATAAAGAAAGCTTTGGTAATGTTCATGAAATGATGATTAAGGAATCATCCAATCTTGACACCAATTAATCCCAAATACAATATGATGGGCATTTTGAAGAATTGGTTGCTAAGGAACAAAAGGCACAAGAAGATTTGGGTATTGCTCTTAGATTATAAGAGATGTATTGGCTAGAAAAACTAAAGATTAAATGGCACAGTGAAGGGGACAGAAACACAACTTATTTTCACATGATAACCAAAATCAGGAATAACACAAAATCCATTTCTTCTATTCTGCAAGATGAGGAGGTAGTTACTAATGCATAGGAAATTTCCAAAATTTTCCTAAATAATTTTGAGAATTTGTTCAGCTCTAGTAACAATTGTTCTAACAATGGTCTGATGGGAGATGTAGTTCCTAATTTGGTCAATGATCAGCCTAATACCCTGGTGAATATGCTCCCTATCCCAGAAGAAATTAAGGTTGACTAAATAAAGACAAACCATTTCCTGACGAGTTTGAAGTATTTTTCTTTCAACATTATTGGGATATTATTAAAAAAGATATTATAGAGGAAGTTACTCAATTCTTCTCCACGGGTTGGATTCTCCCTAATCGGAATGCTAACACTCTAGTTATAATACCTAAATGTCATAATGCAAGCTTTGTGGACCATTATAGACCTATTTCCATTGCAAACTTTAAGTTTAAAAATCTTTCTAAAGTTGTAGAAGACATAATGGCTTCCATCACGCCCTCAAAATTGCATCTCATGTGCAAAGAGGCTTCATCAAAGGAAGATCAATTACTGATTACATTTGCCTTACATCAGAAGCTATTAACATACTGGACAATAAAGCTTTTGGAGGAAATCTAACAGTGAAGATTGATATCGGGAAAGCTTTTGATACCCTTGACTGGAATTTCTTACTTTTGGTGTTAAGTAAGTTTGGTTTTTGTGAAAAATTCTGCTCTTGGATTAAATCCATCTTATCATCAGCTAAATTATCAATTTCCATTAATGGAGCTCAAGTAGGATACTTCAATTGTAGGAGGGGTGTGAGACAAGGAGAGCATTTATCCCCCCTGCTATTTTGTCTGGTAAAAGATGTGTTAAGCAGAGGAATTTCAATGTTGTAGAACAAGGAAGGTTGGATCTCATAAAAAGCCCTAGAGTTTCTTTAGTGTCCTACCATGTGTTAGTGTCCACACATTCTTTGCTTGAGTTTTCTTCCCTTTTTCTGGCCTTGGATGACTATGAGACAAAGGATATCTATACAACTTGTAATAAAACGATCTTATATAGACATATCTTCCACAATGGTGACACCTTATAGGTGATTTCTTCTTGACTTTTCTATGAGGAGACACATTTTGAGCAAAATGTTGGGATATGTGGTCCTTCATTAATCTCAGTATTCTTTTCAGGAGAAACAAACTTCTTAGTGGGGAATTTCACCTTTTTGTTCATGGAACTATAGTCAAATCCTATAGACTTTTTCTCCCCAATCTCCAAGATCTCATCTAACATATCAGAACCATTGTTCAACATATGAACATATTTTATCATATTGTCTAGTTTAGACTTTAACAATGTGACTTGCTCTTACAAACTTGCAAGGTTGAACCAAGCTTATCCTTTTCAAGGAGTATACCACTTATGGTCTTCTCTTGATTCTTTTCTCTCAAGCAAGTCTCCTTCCATTCAGTGAGAAACTCTCTATATGTTTTAGAAGGCTCTTCTACTGACATCTCTTCATCATTAAACTCACTGCAAGAGTCATATTTCCCAGTAAAGGCCATCACTTTATTAACGATTTATCATTTACTTTCATCATCACAATCAATCTAAGTGATTGACAGTCAATATTTGTGTTTCTTTAGAAAAGTAGGACATTCAACTTTAATGTGACCAAACCCTTCCCATTCATGACATTGAACTCTTTGTCTATTTTCAAGGGACTGGTGTCTGATACCTTGTTTGAGACATTTGTCCTCCACTTCCTGTCCAGGTTCTTTAGGGCATTATTGACATTTTTTCCAATGTAACTTATAGCATCTGACGGGTTTACTTTAGTATCCTTCTCACTTTGATATTCATTTTCTTGAGTATTGGATACAAAGTTCACACTTTTGTTCTTTTTTTATCTTCCATTTATAGGAACTTCAAAGGTTTGAAGCGAGCCAATGAGTTTATCAACCTTCAAGGTGGTTAAGTCTTGATTTTCATAAATATCGTTTACCTTCATGTCAAATTTTTGAGGTAAAGATCCGAAAATCTTTCTAACCATCTTTTCTTCTAACATCTTTTCTCCCAATGCAAAGGCATTGTTGGCTATGTTACACAATCTGATGTTGAACTCAGATATGGATTCATCTTCCAACATTATTATAATTTTTAAAATTGTTATGAAGAGCTGCAACCATGACATCTTAACCTTGGATGTGCCTTCATGGTCAGTTTTGAGGATCTCTCAAACATCTTTGGCTTTTGTACATGTGTTGACCAATCTAAACATGTTCTTATCAACACCAATGAAAATAACATTCAAAGCCCTGAAGTTTCCAATATCTTCATCATCTCTTACATCATTCCATTCAAATTCAAGCTTGAAACTTATAGAACCATCTAGAGAAGTAATTGCAGGATCTTTCGACCCTTTAATCACAACCTTCCAAGTTTTACTGTCTATAGATTTAAGAAAGACAACCAATTTATCTTTCCAATAGTCATAATTGGTGTCATCCAACACATATTGTCTACTGACAGACCCTCCATCCTTAATTTTGTTAAATTTAACATAAAATATCTTCCTAGAGCTTACCCAACTAGAACATTATGCTTCCTCTGATGCCAATTAAAATTATATACCTCATGGGACAGATGTTGTACACGATGTAGGAGCAGTTGGTCCAACATTAGATTCACCATTAATCTAGTTATGGCATTAATATGGAATACAAGAAATAAAGAACCTAGTTCTTACGCACCAAAACTCTTAACAAAATATGAAAATTAATTATCCTTATATAGCAATTTGTTATGGACTTATCTCCTTTGGATAATGACCTTACTTCTTCCCAAAATAGTGGAGATATTTTTATGATTTCATGCTCTAAATCAGCTCCACAAAATATGATTTGATTTAAATTCAAATTTAAATCACACTGATTTAAATTTAACCAATTAAAGCAATCAAACAAATCCAATTGCTAAAATACAACAACAATATTTGTTGCACACAACATCAAAATACATTCCAAGTAACTAAAAAATGTGTGCACAAAGCATCATTCTTTTTCTACGAACAAGGGATAGATGTTCCACACATGTTGGGACATTTGTTCCCACATGTGTCCTTCTGCTCCAAAACAGTTTGAACCCCCATTATTGTTTTGCATAATACAGCCAACCAAAAAGGAAAAACAATTTAAGCACTTAATATTTGAATATGTATTGCTTTATTTGATTTTAAATTAAGTATTCAATAGAGTTTTGTTTTTTTAGTTAGATTAGAATAAAACATACTAGGTGTCTATTTTGTGAATTTTATGTGTTTTGTGCTTGTGCAGGAACCACTCTAGTGATGAGTCTTGTCGCGCCAAGAATACATTCCATAATTAGAAGAATTTAGAGCCTGAACATGCATAAGAAAGTAGGAACAACAAGAGGGAGTCGAAGATGGAAGGAGATTAGCGTGAAACCATGAAGTTTAGTTGGAAAGTAAATGGATAAGAACAAAATTCTAAATAGAAAAGACTTCAAAGTAGCACAACCGCTACAGAGCGCGACTTGTCCCCCTTTCATAGCAGGTCTGTCACCAGAGGTTTTGTCCCTTACATGCATTGTGTACCTCACCTGGTACTAGTACGAAAGAGAAAAAATTGAGGGAATATCATTATTCTCATGGGACAAAAAGTTATGGATAATCAAAATTCCCATGATCTGATACCTCACAATATCCTAGATGAGGTTATATATAAAAGGACCCATTGGAAGAAATAAAATAGGTTCAGAGAGAAACAATTGAGAGTAACTTGTGTGGAAGTACTCTGAATCAAGTGTGGAGAATTTCTCTTTTATTTTTCTCAAGTATAAGGCAATAATATCTGGCGTGATAAAGCTCGTCTCTTACTAATTGAAGATTGCAAGAAGACAAATAAGTTACTCTTAGGTTTTTTTTTCATTATGTGTTTAAGAATGTTTAGCCTAGGAGCATGTATTAATGTATGTATTGAGCTCATAATGAGCTAAACTCTTTTATGTTAAGCAATGTAAAGTTAATATGAAGTAATCTTTTGTGTCATTTTATGTGATGTTAGTAATTGATTTTATCATGCATTATACTGCTATAAATATGATTCGTTGGTTGATCATCTTAGGAAAATATAAAAGCTTGTTGATGTGAGGAATCCATCAACAAGTGGAACTTGTGATAAATATGATTTAAAATAGTAGGATAGGCATATTCACTGTATTAGCTACTTTAGGCATAAAAAGCTATAATCATATAGAAAATTTGGAATGAAACTAGACATACATTAAAGTTAAATGTGAGGCTTAAAAATTTGTCCCTTTGCTTTCTTGTATATGTTTTATATGTTGTAGGAATACACCACAAGGTCACATTCCAACCTCATCTGATACAACATAAAATATCATATACATACATTTGATAAAATATAGGCAAAATACCCAAATTAGTCCCTTAATTCTACCCCGGGGTCCAATTTAGTCCTTTATCTTTAAAAAGTTTCAAAGTGGTCCTTTAATTGTTCAAAAAGGACCACGTTAGTCCTTTCCGTCCAATTTTCCCAAACGGCGTTAATTTTTTACAGGGTGGCAGCTGATGTGGCACTTGGTTATACGCGTGGCAGGTGACTTGGCAAAAATTTCCAGAAAAATTCTAAAAACATTTGTGAAACCTAGGTTTCAAACTCAAGTTCACTTGGTTGCTACATATCATATCAAACCAGTACACCACTTCACACTTGTTTGTATTTACAACACAATGATTTGGTTTTATTGTTTAAATTTTGAACGAAGACCTTTTACCTTCATCATTTTCTACCTTTGATTGTTCACCCTCTTGGCCTCTTCACAACTTTCACACACCCCTGAAATCTCACATTTTCGTTCAAGTTCTCGTTCCCACTTTTCCTGAAACATCACACATAAACTTTCACTTTCTTTTCAGATCGTTTAACTATGATCACAGAGATTAGGGGAAAAAACAACAATGGCTCAAGCGGTTGAAGAATGGTACAAACAGATGCCAATTATTACAAGATCCTATCTCACTACGGCTGTTGTCACCACCATCAGATGCTCCCTCGAGGTATGATACCAATTTTCTTTTCCCTTTCTAGGTTTTAGGGGTTCAATCCTTTTTCTGCTATCTGGAATTGTTGTTGTTTTTTGATTTCTCGATTTGTAATCGTTAGTAGACTAATTTGAAAGCAGGTTGTTATTTTATTGTGATTTAGTGTTTTTTTCTTCTCATTTCGCACATTGTGAAGGGTTTGGTTTCTTCTTTTGTTATACTAATTTGGAAATTGCAAGTGGGTAATTGTTTTGTTTGTTTTGTGCTATTGTTTATCATTTTGCAGATAATTTATCCATATCATTTGTACTTGACCCTAGATTGGTTGTGAAGCAATATCAATTTTGGCGTTTGGTTACTAATTTCTTGTACTTCAAGAAGATGGGTAAAATATTCTTTGGTTATGGTGTCATAGATTCTTTATGTTACCTAATTATCATCTGATTTGAAATAATAAGCATTAATTGTAAAGTGGTGTAGTTGTAAGTTCTTATTGCTTGCAAGCAAGATGGCATAGGTTCGAATCCAGACTAAATCAACAATTTTGGAATTTTTTCACAATTTTAATGACCTTGAAGATGAATGTGTGCCAAGTCACTTGCCACGCGTATGACTCAGTGCCACGTCAGATGCCACCCAAGCAAAAATTGACGTCGTTAGTTAAAAATGGACGAAAAGGACTAACGTGGACCTTTTTGAACAATTAAAGGACTACTTTGATACTTTTTAAAGACAAGAGACCAAATTGGACCCTGAGGTAGAGTTAAGGGACCAATTTGGATATTTTGCCTAAAATATATTAATGGATCATTGCCCAACATATGCTATATTACTTATTTTACTCATCAAAACCAAACTCAGTTATATTATTGTTTACTTAAAAAACTGAACTTGTGACAACAATCAATTATCTTTATTTTTGCTCATGTTCATTCTAAAAAGATAGTTTTGTAACTCTAAGTTATTACACTCCTTGTAGAAACATTACTTTTACTTTTTATCACTTGCTATTATGTTGCGTTATATATTTTTCACCCTAACAACCACTTTGAACTCAAAACTTGATGGTATACCAAATATGTGCATATGCTAAATTATTGTTTTGAAACCCTTGATGAAATTATTGGGGTGGGCAAGACAGCAAGAGACATGAAAGGAATTGGGTCCAACTATGGTTCTTTGAATGGAAAATCTAAGTTCTTTCCACATGTTAAAAATATTAAGTTCATCATATCAAACTTAAATCTCAACATCCTATACGACAACATTACCAACACATTAATGTCTACACCAGAGCTTCATGGATGTGTCAATAATATAGTTAACAGGGCAATATAAGACGTCTTTTGTGCACATTGTTAGGTAGACCATACTACCATTATCAACCTCGTTCCACCAGGAACAATTCAAAAGATGTTCTCCCTTAACAAGTATGCAAAGAAAATGAAGAAATTATAAGTCACATAGATTACAATTCCTTAAGATCTTCCTCTCGTGAAGATTGATATTTCAATAGTGGCTGCTCTAGACACATGACCATGGAAAAGAACTACTTGAAATGTCCAAATCCTTACTCTAATAGCTATGTTACTTTCAGTGATGGAACTAAAGGAAATTTTTTGGATATGGAAAGTTGGATTATCTAGCCCTCCCTAGTCTAGATGATATTCTCCTTGTTGAATGCCTTATTGTAAACCTCATCAGCATTAGCCAACTTTGTGAGTGAGAAATATGTGTTAATTTCAATCGTTTTGAATGCATAGGTACTAACAAACGCATGAAACAAATAATGAAGAGTACAAAATCATCATACATTTGTTATATGTGGTGTTCATAAGAAAAGGGCCAACTTCAATAATGTATGATCTCCTAGGTGGATGAGACTAAATTGTAGAACATAAAGCTTGGTCATTTAAATCTCATAAGTATGAGGAATATTGCCTCAGGAAAGGACATCATTTTTCTTCCTAATCTCAAGATTGAAGAAGGGAAGATTTATGGAGATGGTCTGATAGGAGACTAAGATGTCAGACAAAAAGATTCAAGATCTTACCACCTCCAGAGTACTTGAGTTAATATACATCAATCTCGTGGGACTCATGCAAGTGGAAAGTGTGGGTGGAAGAAGATATGTCATAACACAAAATCCTACCATTTTATTCTTATCAATTAATGGTTAAAATTAATTAACTTAAAATTAACACATGGATTTTTTAAAAGAATTTATTTTAGTCATTGAATTAAGAATAAAAAAGTAAAATTTGGTGTCATGACACTCTTATGACAATTATATATATATATATATATATATATATATATATATATATATATATATATATATATATATATATATATATAAGAACAAGAAGAAAAGAAATAACGCGTCTTTTGATTCTGAAAAAGAAGAAACGGAATGGTATAAAGAATTCAAAAAAGGAGAAGCGGAATGGTATAAGAAACAAAAAGAAAAGGTGGAAAAGTACATTACTTTCTCATCAAATAAAAACTAAATTCTTTAATATATCCCATTATAATTAAAGTGGGGTTAAAGTTACATAACTTCTTAGAAGTAAACGATAAAAGAAGTATCATTCTTCTAAATATTCTTTTTTTTCAAACCAAAACAAGGAACCAAATTCCACCTTCTTCCTTTACTCTTCATTTCCTTCACAAAGAATATCAAACAAAGGTCTAAAGTTCAAAAAGTTATACATAAATAAGTAAAGTTGAGTTGGTCATAAATAATCCCAAAAATAGCGGAGAGCACGAAGGGTGAAAATTAAGAAAATCAAATACCTCATCTTTTGACGCAACGTGTGTAAGGTACTCATAATGTGTGAAATATAAAAATTCTCAAGTTGACCCTAAAATTTAATCAAGTTAATCATGGTGATTATAACTAAACATATAATATAATCAAAAGAATGATAAATAATATTGCGTAACAACAAAGCTAGGAGTCAACTTTATTTCTTAATTTTCTCCTTGATTCAAGTTGCCGGCTAAGTTTAGATTTTCATGAAGAAAAAAAATTCTCTAAAATTTTATATAGGCTAAATCTGATAACCAAAATAAATTAATAAATATTTTAATTTAAAAAATAATTGAAATACACTCATTTCATTAAATCTATTTCATCTAGATTTAATGACTATTCATCTTATTCATCATCGTAATGATCATGAGTATTAAAATCGACACTAAAAGGGGTGGTTAAAACGAGTGTGAGGTTAAGTTGCCATTGATATACTCATGATACTCACGTTGTTGTGTTGTTTGTATAGAAGGAAATGTTTGAATGAAAGATTGAGGTTTTTTGCCTTTCTAAAGAGAATGATGGTGATAGTGTGAATGGGGGAAAAGATTGATCTAATAATTTGTTTCTTAAATTTAAGAAATTAATTTTAAAAGTTTTTGAATTAAATTATTTAATTGGAATTAAAATATTACAATATGATAATATGATGACATGGATTTCATTGCTTCATGCCACCTCATTAAAAAATACGACACATAATTAGAATTGTATGAGGAACCAAGTAAATGAAAAATACATCTAACTTAAGAGACCAAATTCACAAATTTTATAATATAGAGACTAATTGTTTAAATTAGACAAACAAAGGGGACAAAAAGAGTATTTAAGCCAAAGAAAAAAGGAGAAATTAAAGAACTTATAACAAAAGAAAGCAGAAACACGCCAAAGATGAAAGTTCTTGTCCGCTGAGGTGTTGTTTTCTACTTTTCTTCTTTGCAAAATATGAATAATTTTTTTCTATCATCATTATGTTATGTTTTGTATTTTGAACTAAAATACATAAATAAAAATTGTTTATTTTGAAAAACTTATGAAAATAAGATGAAAACACCTTATGAATAATGTTATACGTTTTTTTCCATAAGTTATCTTAAACAAATAGTCTCACAAAACTTATGATAATAAATAAGTTAAAATAAGTCAATGCAAACAAATTTTTCGTCTCATTGATTTTTTTTTGTTTATTTACATATGTCTAAAATAATATGCTTTTATGTAGACTAACAGGCTAACCAGATCTTAGAAAATGTCAGACTAAGGTCTAAAAATAAGCTTATGATATGCTACATGTCATACTTAGACTTCGAGATATTTGGCAGTCAAACTTAGGCTTTGCAAAATCTAACTCGACCCAGCCTATTTCCACCCCTGATCTTATAGAACTGTCTCTAAGATAAATAAATACATAAAATTAAATATACGTTAGCGTCCATCAATGTCATCTTTGATATTTTATTAAAAGAATTCTTGTAAATAAAATTAAATAAATTCAAATTTAGCTTCAATGGTAATCGACGATAATGATCATGACCTATTAAAACAATTAAGACAACTATAATTAACGACGACTATTTTCGACGTGAAGTCAACGCTAGTAGCGTCGATGTCATGACTAGTGCTAATATTTTACGGTTAAAACATATTTTTCTTATAATTATTGATTTAGATGGAATTATTCATCCTACGTAACAGATAAATATCTAAGAACTAAATATTGAATTGAACAAAGATGTTACAATCTAGATCTTGTGTTCATTTTGATTTATTTATTTAAATATTAAAATTATTATTGATTTGTTGATATTAACACTAATATATCATTTAATAAAATGCATTAACTTCTTTATAAATTTAAATTTAAAAATTATTATTCATTTGTTGACATTGACATTAGTATATATCATTTAATAAAATGCATTAACTCTTTTTGTAAATCTTAAAATTTATAACATTATTATAGAAAAATGATATATATTAATTACTATACGAAATCAAATTTTTAGAATCATGTATACATCCAATGCAATTGAAATCATAATTTTTGAAATAATATTTAATAAAATAGTTTTAAAATGAATAAAATATTGTGTAATTAAATATTTTACTAATTAAAATTTTTATATTATTTTTAGTAACTAAATATTCAGTAATACTTTTAGTAATTAGTAATTACAAAATTAAAATTTGTATTAATTGTGGTTCGATATAAAGGTACATTAAATTTTAGGACTAATGATACTAACTAGGTCATTTCGATCAATTGTTCCTGACAAGTTTGAGTTTCGTCCAAATACAAATACATTTTTAATTTTTGCAATTGTTCCTGACAAATTTGAGTTTCGTCTAAGGGTTCGTGTGATTCACTATTGGACACTTCCTGAACGATACAAATCTACAAATATAAAAAAAAAATCATATGATTTTACTAGATAATAAGGTATAAATTCAAAGTATATCAATTACTTTTTATCTATGAAACAATATTATCTAACTTATATTTATTATATATTTTTGTTTGATTAGTGCCGCAAAATTCATGCCACAGTTAGAAAGAATTTGATGCCCGTTAATATTGTTGAGAATTATTGATTGGTCGTTGGGATTGTGCAATGGCACCCGATTGATAATTACAAAAATGGGAAGAAATATCCTTAAAGGTAAGATTATATTATGTAACAATGTTGGTTAAAAGGTTTTTATTCCAAGGTTACCATTAAATCCAAACAAAAAAAGAATCTCTTTCAAATTTTAACGTAGACAGTTTTTATTGATTGTATCATTTGCTATGAAAATCAACAAGAGTCAAGGTTAGTCACGTAAATATGTAGAAGGATATATTCCCCAGACAATTTGGCAATTATATGTTGCACTGTCAAAAGTTACTTCAAAAGAAAGGTTTAAAGATACTGATAACCAACGACAAATGTGAAAATATAAATATAACTGAAAATATCATTTACAAAGAAGTCTTTCATAATATTCAGTAGTTAGTTGTTTACTTATTTCTCGATATGTATGTCAATTCATTTATGATATTGAAAATTTTCTAATTTAAAATTTATCAATAATTATTTATATTTTAAAATTTATTTAATTTTATTTTTGATATTAAAAACTATTTTAATTTCATTATTTCAAATATATATATATATATATATATATATATATATATATATATATATATATATATATATATATATATATATATATATATATATATATATATATATATATATATATATATATATATATATATATATATATATATATATATATATATATATAACCTATTTAAAATAAAATATGTGCTCGCACGGGTCAAAGTCTAATTGTTCATGTAAATTTTATCACAAAAATATACTTCTTGGCCTACCTAGATGTATTTGTGAGGCCTTGTTGCCGCTTAATATAGATATAATATCATTATTTACCATTAAGAAAAGATAAACTCATATTTCCATTTTAGTTGGTCTTGTTTGCACTTTGTAATTGCAGGTCCACATACTTCATATTTATAAGCCTCTTATCAGAATTTAGCTAGTTGTTACGATTAATAAAGTCATTTTAATATGAAGTTGTTTTTAAGAGATTAAATTTTAAATAATTTAAAAAAAAAATCGATATAAGAAATTGGTTTGAGTTAGTTTTCAAAAATGAATATTTTTTTATAAAAAAAATTGTTACTAAAAATAGTTTGGTCTAGTTGCCGTGTAAGTTTTTTATTCTAACTCAAATGAATTTCTCATTAAAAATTAATATTTTAAAATGATATGGCAAATAATTTAAGATAAAACTAAATTTGAATATTTAAATAATTTAATTGATATGTATAAAACAATTTTAAAGTATCAGGGAATGATATCTATCAGATATTAAATTATATTTAATTTTTGTTTTAAATATATTTAAAATAATGATTATTAATTTTTTTTATAAATTAATTGTGTAAATTTTCTTACATGTATAACAATTAATCTCATATTTAAAAAGATTAATTATTATGCACCTAAAGTGTAAACATTTTACAATATTAACTCATTATCATTATCCATTTCTATTATTTTATAAATGTTTAATATAAAAATCAAATTTTTTTAACATTCAGCTATTATAATTTATTGATAGTATAAAATTTTTCTACATTGTCACATTTCAATTAAATTATATTTAAAATATAAAAATAAATAAATATTTTTATTAATTAAGTCAAATAAGTTTATCATAAAGCTACATAAAAATATTTTTTAATTTCTCTCTCATATTTTATTGCTTATTTCAAGCATAAAACAAAATGTAATAAATAGACTCTATCACTTCAAAATGAACTCTCCAAATTGGAATTGTAATGTTTGATGGTCAACAATAAATGAGGTCTCTTTCTTGATATGAGTTCCTAAGTTGGAATGTGCATTGCAATATAGCACGCCACGTGTTGACTAATAGCTTACAGTTGGCATTGCATGCTGGCAATTTTGTCTTGCTCTATTGCTTTCTAGTTTCTTTCACATTAATACGTGGCAAGTATGCCACCTAATATTCTTTCAATTCCACCATCTTATACGTTTTATTCCATCTTCATTCAAAGTATGGTCTAAAAAAACAAATTCAATATACATATGATAAGTGATCATAGATGGAGATCGGGATCCGATGTGGCCGGCGTCGAACGTGGATGAGCACGATTGATGATGGAGAAAAATGAGTGTATCTGTAAAGGCACTCTGATGTTAAAGTCGGAGAGCGATCAACGAGTGAGCAAGTACGAGGTTTTTGGGTCAAAATTTGAATATATTGGTCCAAGTGGATGGTCTTTGGTATGTATTGTTGGGCGTGGATCACGAATTCCGTAATAACCGTTAGCGGTTAGGAACTAGCCGTTGGACGCTATTTACCTTGCTCGACTTGTCAGTTGGTCGGAAGGCACCGGTGTCGAGCAAGATATATGTCAAGCAGCCATCAACAGGTTATTGGGCTAATTGGGCGTGAGAGAGTGTTTGAGCCCAAATCCGTAATTTGGGGCAGTCCGTAACAGGAGCCCCTCAAGTCGTTGTTTCCAATCGAGGAAGCGATGACTTAAGGACGTCTGGCTGCTCGGAGATACATGTAGTGTAGACAGATTGGCCTTTGACCGACGAACGACCTTTTTTCTTTTGGGAGATCGATGAGGCTCGACGGACGGGCGTCCCATCAATTGGACGACGGAGGGGAAGAAGAAACCAAAAAGGTGACGTGTCTTGGGATTCGCGTCTATTTAATGTTCTGACGGCTAGTCCAGGGACTAGTGCGTAGGCCATCATTGCCTAGGGATAGGGGCCACGCTTCAGCTGCACATGCCCTCTTCCCTATAAATAGGAGGATCCTCTCATTTGTCACCTTTTTCGTTTCATCTTCCTTACGCTATTCAGTTTGACTCTTTGGCAACCTTAGACGACCGTCGACCACCGCACTTCTTCTGCCGACCACCGTGCGTATCAACACAAACTCTCATAATCATGTCTAATGCTCCTAGTAAGAGTTCCTTTCTGATTTTTTGTCTTAGTTCTTCAAGAATAGACATGCATGCGGTTTAGGTTTCGTTTTTAGACAATGAATTAGGGTAGTTTTAGACGAATTTTAAGTTGATGTAGTTACTGTTACACTGCCTATTCTGAACCCTAGTTTGCGGTCGGCGACGACCTTGGTCGAAGCTCGACCGAGGTTTAAGGTTTAGTGATGAGCATCTGTTTGTTATGAACCCTGTGTTTTTATGATTCCCTGTCAAGCGTTGATCGATCGTCTCGAGCGACGACTACTCGAGGGCTTTGGTCGGGGACCCTGTTCCCTGGCCGTTGCACGCCCTTTCACTTGATAGGTAGTAAGGGTGGATTTGATATTTTGATCGAATTCACTAACACCTTTCCTCTACTTTTCAGGTGAAAATGCGTTCGTCGATCCATACGAAATCTCCTCGGAGGAAAGTACGTCGGAGGATTCGGGCTTTTCGGCAATTGTCCCATCCGACCCCGAAAGCTCCTCGGGGGACTCAGAGACAACCAAAATAGATGAGGTGGTGACAATGTCCGGTGGAGAGGTTGGCGCTTCTGTGGTTCCAGAAGAAGAAGAAAGGGCTCTTGCGCCCGAGGAGTGGGTCGTTGAGCCGCATGGAGATCCGCTGCCTGTGGTGGGGAATCCCGTCCATTGGAAGGTGACATGTCCGGGCGACGACGACAGCATTTTCTCAGATTTTGGGGGGAGAAAATTCTCAATGTATGAGTATGCTGTTTCAACCTTGGGGATCAGGCTGTCATTCAGCGATTTGGTCTGCTCGGTGCTTGGTCACCTGGGAGTAGTGCCCTCGCAGCTGCATCTCAACTCTTATGCCTTTATGTGGGCATTCGAGTTGACGTGCACACATCTAGGTGCGGGGGCCACTCTTCCTCTCTTTTTCCGACTGTTCTCTCTGCAGCGCCAGGTGGGGTGAGGGAATGCCCATAAAGGTTTCATCTCTTTTAAACTACGGGCTAAGATCTTCAAGGCGCATTCGGAGTCCATCCGATAGTTCAAGGGCGACTATTTTTTTATTGAACCTGTGAGTCGAGAAGATACGAGGTCAATCAACTTTATGGGGGTCGACACCAACGAGAATGATGTACCCAGGCTGGATGCCCAAGGGCGTCAGATCCCTAGGAGAATTTGGATGTTTCCTTTCTCATGGGATTACAGTCATTATGGGCGACCCGTGAGTGATTTTGTTCAGATAGGGGATGCACTGAACGAGGACGATGCAACCAGCTTCGAGGAGTTTCGAAAACTGGTGTCTTCTTTCACCCCGACCCCGATGCTCAACGGAGAGAGGGAAGTAATGTTAGCTTCTAATTGGGGAGAAGCTGTGGAGCGTCCGCTGATTGATGTCACAACTCTCTTAGCTTGTAAAAATGGGCAAGAAGTGTCTGAATTGTTTGGTATTTGCTTTGCCTTTTGTTTATTTGTCCTGTGATTTTCTGTTCGTGGCCGACCTGACTCCTTCCGGTTTCCTTTGTTTTGCAGGTTCTATGGAAAATTTTCTGGACAAGATCCAGGACAAGTTGAGACAGGGCAACAAACGGAAAGCCAGGATCGTCCAGACCCGACTGGTGGGCAACGATACGAGCAGCTCAGGCTCGGGCCCAGTCGCTAGAGGCTCCCCGGGCGTGACTTCGGGTTCGAGTCTTAAAAAACACAAAGCTGGAACGACCGTTATGGACTTAACGACCAACGCCCCTTCAAAGCCTAAACACGTGTTGCCATCGTGTTTTGTGAAGCACAATTTCTTCGAGGATACTTCCTTGGAGGTCGAACGGGCGGATTCTCTGTTTTTCGATCAGATGGATCGCCCTGCTCGGAGGTTGTCCATGGCACAGGATGTCAGTGCTATCATGCGGGTGCTATCCATGGCCTCGATGTTAGCCGAGGGAAACTCCGGGAAGGAGCGTGAAATCACCCGCTTGAATTCCCTCCTGGATGCTTCAGAGGAGAAGGTGAAGAAGGCTGTTGAGGATGCTGAGGCCAAGGCCAAAGAGATGATGACGCGGGCTGATGTGATTGCCAAGCTAGAGGTGGACAAGAGGAAGGTTGTCGACCAGAATAAAAAGTTGAAAGATATATTCTTTCCCAAGGAGGATGAGGATGACGACTCTAAGGGTTTGATGAGCAGGGCGCACTTCCTTGCTCGGCTGGACCAGGATCTGGAAGAACTGAGGGACACGACCAAACTAAGCTTTCAAAATGCCGTGGATCAGATCAAGACTCTCCATCCGGATTTGGATCTTGATATTGATCGGATCAGCTACTTATACAAGGTTGAGGATGGTAGGATTGTAGTCCCTGACTATATGATCATTGATGATTCCCAACCCGGTGAGCCCAATTAGCCAGTCCATCCTGAAGCTCAGCAACCTCAGATTGAGGGCCAGCCTGGTATCCAGGAGGAGGAGGGCAATTAGTTTGTCATGTGTGCCTTAATATATGTAATTTATTGTTTTTTTCTCGGGGACTTGGTCCCCGTTTTATGTAATTTCGAACAAGTCGGCCCTTCGGGGTCGCAATTTCTTAATGAATGTTCTCGGCCTGGGCGGTCATTTTGCTATTTTTGCGGTGTTTTTGTTTCCACATATAACTGCTCGTCCGTGGGAGGACTTTTATTTTAAATGTATGATTTCTCTAAGTATTTTATGCTCGTTTGGCATAAGGAATATGATATATTGGTCGAATATAGGGTAAATGCTCGTTAAAAAATGTGATCCATCGGTTAAGGGAACCGATCAGATGTATGGAGGATGGCTCCGGGTCGGTATTCGGGTCAAGATTATGGCATGGATTCCGTGGCTTGAACGTCTCATCGCGAGCTGGGATTCTGCTTGGTCGGGGTACTTAGGCAACGTCAGACTCGTTTGAATATCCGTCTGTGCGACAGTTACCTTCCTCTTCGTGAAGGGGTTCTATTGATCAAACATTTTGGGCTGCAATGCTTGTACCTGGGCATGCGGATTTGGTCAGACCATCTGCTCCTCGTTTGGGAGTTGAGCAGGGCGACCTTCATACTAGTTGTAGTATTGCTTGAGTTTCTCGGCGTTCCACGGCCGAGCGAGCTCTTCCCCTTGAAGATTTTCTAAGTAGTAGGCTCTGTTTTCGGTCTTTGCTCGGACGCGATAGGGGCCCTCCCAATTTGGTGCCAGCTTCCCTTCTCGGGAGTCTTTGTGATTTCTCCTCAAAACGAGACTTTCGACTTCGAATGCTCGCTTAATAACCTTGGTATCATGTTGAACTGCTATTTTTTGTTTAAGTGTAGGTTCTCGAAGAGCAGCTTCCGATCGAATTTCTTCGACTAGGTCGAGCTCTTCGCTCAGTGTTTCAGAGTTGGTATCTTAGTCCATAGGTGATTCTGTTTGCCTAGACGGTATGTGCATCTCTATGGGGATGACCGCTTCAGTCCCATATGCTATCCGGAATGGGGATTCCCCGGTTGTTGAGTGAGGTGTGGTCCTGTACGCCCAAAGAACGTTGTGCAGTTCTTTAACCCAACGTTTTTTGTGCTCGTCCAACCTTCGTTTAAGACCTCTTAAGATTACCTTGTTCGTAGCTTCCACTTGCCCATTAGTCTGAGGGTGCTCGACCGAGGCGAAGTGTTGTTTGGTTCCTATCGAGGTTACGAATTCCTGGAAATGCTTGTCGGTGAAATGGGTCCCATTATCAGTTATGATGGCGAGCGGGACCCCGAATCGAGCGAGGATGTTCTGCTTGAAGAAGCGTAAGATGTTGAGTGCAGTGATTTTGGCTAAGGCCTCTGCCTCTATCCATTTAGTGAAATAATTTACGCCCACGATGAGATACTTGTTTTGGCCGGTGCCGATGACGAAGGGCCCTAATATATCTAGTCCCCACCAGACAAACAACCATGGGGAAGACAGTGATTTCAACTCGGTGGGGGGTGCCACATGTACTTCACCATGCCATTGGCATTTGTCAGATTTTTTAACGTGCTCTTTCGTTTCGTTCTGCATCGTTGGCCAGTAGTATCCTGCTCGTAGGATTTTGCGGGCGGGCGATCACCCACCTGGATGTTGTGCGTTGATCCCTTTGTGGACTTCCCTCAACATGTGTGGAATATTTTCTTCCTCAACGCACCTGAGGAGTGGCGTGGAGTAACCCCGACGATACATCTTTCCCCCGACCATAGTATACGAGCATGACCTACGCTGCATGATGCTGGTCGTTTTTGGGTCCATTGGTAATTCATCATTGGTCAAGTAATTGAATACTAGGGTCATCCAACAGTTAGCGTCGCCCACGACATTGACGTCTACCAGGACTGACGATTTCCTAATGCTGGGTCGAGGGAGTATCTCCTGTATGACGAATTTGTTGCCCCCTTTCCTCTTGGTACTTGCTAGTTTGGACAATATGTCCGCTCGGGTGTTGTTCTCGCGTGGGACGTGTATGACTTCTATGGATGTGAACCATTTTAGTTTTCCTCTGACCAAGGCTATGTATTCAGTCATGTTGTCGTTTTTGGCTTGGAAATCACCTCGCACTTGGTTGGCGACTGTAACACGGTGGGAGAACTGACTTTAGTTATGTTGCGGATAGCAAGAGTCGCCACCGACTTTTATTTTATCCAAAGGAAAGGCATAAAAGAACAGGAAAGACCTTTAAAATATTTTTGGGTCCGGGGGGTAGGTTATGTAAAGGGAAAGTGTTAGCACCCTTTACATCCATGGTTATCCATGGGCTCTTAGTTACTTAGCTCACTTTTGAATTGTTTTTGAAAATGTGAAGTGTGTGAATAGAAAATTTTCATATGAGTTAATAATGATCCATGTACGGATGCGTAAAAACTTGTATTTGAAAATTTGTTTGAAATTTGTTAAGTGTTTGAAAATTTGGAATGAAGTGAGCAAGCAACTAGGAGGTACCTACCCTAAAATTTAAGTCTTTTCTGTTCTTTATCCTTTAAGTGGTAAGACTATCCCTATTATTAAGGAATAGGTAGTCATTACCTTGGATGTAAGGGACATGTGAGGGACATCTGTTTATGAAGGCAACTGTGAGGTGTATTAAGCATTTAGGAGGGACTATCATCGTTATTCGAAAAGGGACTTGATCTTTAAAGACAACCATTAGGGACTTGATGATTTTTCTTTTAAGGGACTTGCTTTATACACCCCACTTGACCTTATGATTAGGCAACAATGAGGGATAGCCTTAGAAAGTGAGATGGCGATTAAAAATCGACTTACGTGTGTGAGTGTTCAATTTTATTTATCTTATAATTAAAGTGATCTAAATTCAATTTTAAATAAAATACATGTTTACACTCCCTAAATTACTAACCATAGCATAAAAATTAAATAAATTACATATTTACAAAATTTACACCAAGGAGCAATTACATAATTATAATGAGCAATTAAAATAAATAGCAAAAAAATAAATATATAAGCAAAATATAAATAAATAAGTAAAAATAAATAAGCAATAATAAATATAATAGGGGTTAGTAATAATAAAAAAAAATAGATAAAGTTAGTGAAATAATAATAATGGATTAGTAACAAAATAAAATAGCAAATAAGAATTAGACATTATTAAGAAAATATAAACAATTTAATTATAAAACTTAAAATTATATGCAACTTATTAATTCTAAACATAAAAATTATAATTATAATATTAGCATAAATTTAATTATTTTTAAACATATATATATATTAAAAGAATAAAAATTTAGATTATAGACAATTCATAATTACATAAAGAAAAGTTTGATTATATTTATATTTATTAAAATTAATTATACTAAATAAATATGTACAAAAATTAGAAAATAAAATTAGGTTTTTAATAGTTATTTAGAAAATAAATTAGGGTTTTTTACAAGATTAGGGTTTTGCTTAGAAAAATATTTAAGGGTTTATATAATGTACAAAATTAATAAATAACATATATATATATATATATATATATATATATATATATATATATATATATATATATATATATATATATATATATATATATATATATATATATATATATATATATATATATATATATATATATATATATATATATATATTGCAATTTAATTACATAATAAAGAAAATAATTTAAATGGAAAAAAAATAAAAGTTTAGAATTTTAGAAAGCATAAATGTTTTTATGTGTTTTTTAAATATATATGCATCATTTATTTTTTTAATTGATAAATAAGAAAACAATTTAAGCCAATTAATTAAATAAAATAAAAAAGAAAATGGTAAAAAGAAACTTACCTTGGCTGGGTTTGAACCCAGGACATCATGCTTGCAAACACCAAAACGTACCACCAGGCCAGCCATGCTTTGGTGATAGAGGAATAGATCAATTTTGTTTTGTGCCTTGTCTTGAAAAATCACAGAAAATTATAAAAAACCAAAAGGTCTGGGGGAGGATTGAACCCAGGACCTTTGAAGCTAACAAACGCGCGCATGACCACCTGGCTGGAAGAGCCCATCTGATAACCAAACAACTACAAATAATAATATATTAAGACTGCAGTTTAAATGAAAAAATGTCAAAAAATTGGCTGGAGGCAGGATTCGATCCCAGGTTTATTGACAACATGCATGCGCGTCTTACCACCAGGACAAGCGTGTGCTTGTGAAACATAATCAGAAAGAATTCATAAAATATTTAAACTACAATTTGAATTTCTCTGCGCGCCAACTGCTTCTTCTTCAACCTATTTCCTGCGAATTTTCCTTCTCTTTTTCCTGCGAATATTGCTGCGTGTTCTTCATCCCTGCGAATCACAAACTTCATCCAAACAACAAAATTTCACAAAATTGATTGTACCATTGAATTGCTACTGAGTTTTGCAACTGTCCTATGTTTTTAGAATCCATTTATCATTATGGAATCATGAAACCCTAAAGGGGGCCGTGAACCCTAATCATGGTGGATTCTCATACCTGCACGAAAAATCTAATTGAATAGCCCAGAATCGTTCTAAGGTCTATCATAAACATCATCAAACAATCAACAACAAGTCATACATAGTAAATCAATGGAATCGAAAAGTCACATTCAAGAACAAGGTTTGGCTCGGGTTATGCAATTTATGAGGCTTTTGATGCAAATGTTGATTGATTCATGATCAGTGATGTCCCATAATCATGTCAATGTCCTCAAAATACCTTGTAAAGCTCTGGAAATCCGAAACCGAATGTGAGCTTTTGGATGATTTTTTGACTTTGTGAACTTACCTTTAGGGCAGAAAAATTCGTGTCCATGCAATGGCAATGAGTTATGCACTTATAGGAGAGTGAATTAGGTCAAAAAGATTGATTGATTGTGTGGAAATTTTGATTCAAAAAGATTCACAATGATCATGCTTTAAAATCCAAATATTCTTGCATTAAGGCTTGCTATTTTGGGACCAATCTTGTGATTTTATTCCTTTTCAATTCCAATCAACATTGAAGACATTCTAGAAACCAAATCTCCATCAAATATCATATTTTCATATTTTATTTTTATTTAAAATGATTTTTAATGAATTAAATCAAAATAAATAAAAATAAAATAATAAAAATTCTGATTTTTAATGGTTTGGGTCGTGCATGATGTTGTTGTATGGATTGGGTCATAATTTGGCAAGCCCATTTGGAAAGAATTGGTTTTAGACCTCCATTTTCATCATAAACCACCTAAAACTTTCCCAACTTTGCAAGGGCATATATCCTTCAATTTTAATGCTATGAGGGTGTTCTTGGACATTTTGGAAATCTTGAAGAGTCCTCTAAACAACCCCACTGGTTTCATGTCTATATCATTTACCAATCTCAAGTTATGCCCTTTTGAAGTTGTTGACTTTTTGTTGACTTTCAAAAAGGACCTATAATGTCTTAGCTCATACCTTCCAAATGAAGCATTTTTGGGCTTGGCTTGTGAGACACAAAGTTGTAGAGAATTCAATTTCCTTTAAAATGAGCTTTGGATGGAGACTTGGTGATGAAGTATGTGAAAGTTATGGCTGGTCAAAGTTCAGTTGACTTTTACTGAGGAAACCCTAATTTAGAAACTTCTGATTCTTGATGATCTGGAATCTCCTTGATGAATCATGATCAACCCTTGATCAAATGATGAATTTTACTTCATATACTTGATGTTGGCAAAAAATCATGAAGTTTGACTTTGGTTTGACCATAGTTGACCTCAGTTTGACTTTTTAACTGCATTGTGTAACACCCCAAATTTGCCCTCTTCATTTTAAGCATCATGTCGCATCATAGTCATCATAACATACCATATCTTTAGCATTTTTTTTGCATAGAAAAATGAGGCATAACACTCACATGTTCTAGCATAAGGCATATGACCAACCATCTGGAAGGTTTGAAGCACCGCAAATAAAAATCAAGAGCATGGTGACCAGGCAAAAATTTCACAGGATCACTCTGCACAAGCTCTGTACCATGTTCAAAGCTTAAAAAGAATGAAAGGATCAAAATCAGCTTGAAACGGCGGGCGCCGGCATCATTTTTGAAGTTTCCCACCAAAAGGGGGGAAATTCAAATTTTGCATGCGTTAACCGGTTAACGCATATGGTTAACCGGTTAACAGCTGCGAAATTTGAATTTCCAGCAGCAAATTTCAGCATGTGGTTTTGGCTCCATTTTCCAATTTTCTGATTTTATTCACTTGAATTTCATTTGAATTTAAGAATGATCTAGAGCATGTACCCAAACCTCTTGCCAACCCTAGATCCAAATCACATTACCAAGCCATATTTTTTGGATCCCAAACCAAGATTTTGGGCCCCAACCCTAAACCATATATATTCCATTTCCCTCCAAACCAAAGGATCTCTCTCTCATTTTTCACTCTCATTTCTGAATTTTCATGGCTCTCACTCACAATTCTCTCACTTTTCTCTCCCAATTTTCCAAATTACTCAAAGTTCCTCTTTGAAGATCACACAACCTTGCATTGAGGTGTGTAGATCTTGGAACTAGACCTCCATCCATAGCTTCATTGCACCTTTTTGCTGGTTTTATTGAAGATTCAGATCTGGTTCGAGATCTAGAAGTGCTTTTGGATCCAAAATTCTGCATCAAGAGCTTGATCTTGCATTTATTTTGCATGGAGTGTGGAGCTTAGCATCGGATCTTCAAAGTTTTGCGCGAGATCTATCATTTTCAGCATAATCAACAATTACCAAAGCATACCTCCGCTTTGTAGGTTGGTTTAATTTCAGATCCAACTCTGTTTTTAGCTTATTTGCATTGCTTGTGCTTTAGATCCACCATGTGTTTGTGTAATTGATTGTGTTGCATGATTTGATTGTTTGATTGGTGTCCGGATCCGATTGTTAGTGTTCATGAGCATAATGTTATGGATTGATGTGCATTGATCTATTTTTCCATGTGTAATTGAGTGCTGGTCTGGTGCAGCTTATTTGAATAAGCTGTTTTGAGCTGCTGTTTTCTGCAGGAATTTGCTGCTGTTTTTACAGTGTTAACCGGTTAACGTATATGGTTAACCGGTTAACGCCCTGTTTTTCTGCGTGTTTTGTGCAGGTTTTGACTGGTTAACCGGTTAACGCATATGGTTAACCGGTTAACACTGATGCAGAATGGTTTTTCAGGGCTGTTTTGAGTTTGTTTGATCCCTTTGCTTGTGCTAATTGCCATGACTCATTGTATGATCATTAAACATGATGTTTAGGGTGATTTGCTTGCTGGTTGATGTATGCTTTCATGTTCTCGACGCGTAAGTCGTGTATTTGCAATGTTGGCATGATTGTTTGATTTTTGTTTTCAAGTACCTTTGAGCATGATTGATCCCATGATTGTTTCTTGGTCAATTTGCTGGATTTTTGCTAACTTTTCAGGGGCTCATGGTAAGAGAAGTGTGGATGTTTATCCACATTTCAACTTTTTTTTCATCTTTCCTCTTTTGTTATTTGAACTAACCCTTTGTTGTTGGGCTTAGGCCTTTCTCATCCCTTCTTCTATCTTCTTCTTCTCTTCTTCATTAGGATAGAAACCTCACAAACCTAGGACCATCCATGCATGTTAACACTTAGGATTATCCTAGTTCCCCTTAGAATTTTTACCTTTATGTTCCTTTTTGGTTCTTCTTCTCTTCTCATCTCATAACTCTAAAAAACACTTTAATAAATGTGAAGTGATGCATTGATCCATAGCCTTATTCCATGAGGTATGCTTGTAGTCTTCCCATCTTGGGATAGTACAAGTTTGCCTTGTGATGCACAAGTCTGATCAAGGTATCTTCTTCATAAAAGAAAAGCCTAAAAAACACTTCTTCATGTAAATAACCAAAAACACTTAATAATTAAGCAAGTTAGTGAGCCTAAGCCCTAATCTTTGGGTTCAAGTTTTGGGGATTTTCTCCTTACTTGAGTGTGCTTGCTCTATTATTCCATCTTGGAATGTAGTGACAAGTACACATTCCATGGAAAAGAGCTTGAGTTCACTTCCTTGTGACACACTCATAAAGGCTTCTAAAAAACACAAACAGCAATAAGCGTCTTTCCTTCGGGAATTCTTTTCTCATCTCCTTCGCTCCGTCCGCGAACTTGCTCCTACTTGTCATCTTGCAAGACGGTTACGCACTCGTCGTCCGAGCCTGCAACACCTGAGCAATGGCATAGGCAGTTCAAGCCTTAATTCACAAGCAATTTCCTTTTAGTACCCCTAGTTAGGGGAACTACGGCGACTCTGATCCTCATTATCCTGATGAGGTACGTAGGCAGCGGGGTAGGGCCCGTTCGAGCACAATCTTTATTTTCCCTACATTTTTCTCTTTGTTTCTTATTTCAGTTCTTTTCCAGTTCCAGTTTCTTTTCTTTTCATTTCTTTGCTGCAGTTTTCATACCCTCACCCTTTGAAACAGTTTCTTTTGCGAGCGTGGATCCCGTCGGGTACGGCGGATGATCTGGGGTGCTAATACCTTCCCAGGTCATAACCGACTCCCGAGCTCAGTCTCTCTGGTTCGCAGGACCCGTGTCCTTCCTTTTCGTTTCTTCTGGTTTGTGCAGCATTACCATTCCCTTTCTTCGGGATAAAAATGCATGGCTGGCGACTCTTTTCTTTTTCCGCGCCACTTTCGCGTTTGTACCAGGATGGAAATCCTCGGGAGCGACAGCTGGCGACTCTGCTGGGGACGCTCACCAGATGATCTCTGGTTCCCCTGTGAGTCTCTCCTAGCGCTTGTTTGTTTCTGTTTCATTGGGTGATGTTTGTTTGATGTGGCTTATTGTATTTTATTGTTGTTTATTTACAGCTTTATTTACAGCTTTATTTACAGTTTTCAGTATTTATTTTCTGCATCATGTATATACTGGACTGTCTGGACTGGTTTCCTTTGGTGGGATGGGAGTTACTGATTCTTGAGAGATGTGAGCCAAGTACCCGGCTCGAGTGCACCATAGGACTTAGAGTGGTTCCACTTTGGCCTCATGAGATCTTGTCATGAGGGTAGTAGTGAGTTCCACACCCAGGTTGCGATTGTCTTGGAAATGTCTTGATTTGGGGATCTTCCTCTCTCATTACATAACCCTGACAGTTATGTGCAGCTGGGGACCGATCATTGAGAACCTTTGTGGAAACAACCCTCTCCAGTGGTGACAGTGGCAGACCACATTTTGTGGCAAACCCATTTGCACCCGAGGGTCCACTGGGAACTCGCATAGGATGGCCTGGTTCTCTTATAAGAACTCAGTTAAAGCATCTGGTCGTATGACATTAGTACTGTATCCTACGGGCTGAATGTACTATTGTTTCTCGATTTCAGCACTTGAAGCTGGGGACTTATAAGGGATGCTTGTTTTTCCCGGACTCAGCTGAGGCCTCCCTGCGTAGTACATAATGCCTAACCGATTCCCTGATTTGGTCATGAGCCATTTCTCGGAGATGGTGAAAGTATTATTGCTATTCGGCTTTGAGAGTCCGTGATGTCTGACCCGGAGCCTTTTACCTGTGAGATTGGGGGGGTGTTTACAGGTGTGCAGGAACCCATGACCTCAACATACACTCATTTGTTCAGTTATGATCTTTGGTCCGGTGAATAAGATTTGTGGTTCCGAAGTTATGGTCCTGGAATTCTGGATTTCTTGATACTGTGATTCTGATCAGAGGGTTGTGATTATCAGAGGGTGTGACTCAGTGAACTGTTGAGATTGCCAGTTATTCAGAGGGCTTTGTCAGTGTGCCAGTTCAGATGGTCCCAGTTGGTCATATGTTTGCATTGCATTGCATTTGCATCATTCTTTGCATTAACTGTTTATGTTTCCCATTTTTTCAGGGCATTGCTCGCATTTGTTCCCAGTTCTGGTATTCTTATCTCCATGGCAGAAATCAAAAGAGATCCAAGAAAAAAGAATGTGCATTATACCTTTCTTCAGCCGGAAGTTAAAAGTGTTCAGAGGTTAGCAGGTTTGATGAACGATCAAGTCTTAGGAAACTTCAAGAAAAGATATGGCCAGATACTGAAGTTTGTGGACAAGCCTACTACAGACCAAAAGGACAGCTTGCATACCTTGTTGCAATTTTATGATCCCTTGCTGCTTTGCTTTGTTCTTTCAGGTTACATCTTAGCTCCGACATTGGAAGAGATCTCCAGCATGCTGAGTATTCCGATCAGAGAGACGTTGCCGTTCTACGGATCAGAGGTTGTGCTCAAAGATGAAGACATAGCCAAGGTTTGTAGGTTGCCAGTTGTTTCGGTCAGAAAGGCTTTGCAAGAGAGTAAAGGCAGAGGTCTACCCTGGAGTGTGCTTATCCCAGAGGCTGAGAAATATGCTACAGAAGCTAAGTGGAATGACTTTGGAGCTTTGCTTGCATTGATGGTATATGGGTCTAGCTTGTTTCCCGGAGAGAAAGAGTTTGTCAGCTTAGAAGTGATCTCAATCTTTGCAAGAGGCAATCCAGTGCCTACTTTATTGGGTGACTTTTATTTTAGTGTCCACTACAGAAACGAGAAGGGTAGAGGTGGTCCAGTGGTCTGCTGTGCTCCTTTGTTTGCCGAATGGTTCGCTAGACAGTTACCTAAATCAGGTGCCTTCAAGGATATGCGAGACGAATGGAGATGGTCCAGAAGGCTGATGGGATTGACTGAAGAAGACATTGCTTGGGGTTATGACAGGGATTTGCTAGGAAAGGAGTTGATGGTTAGTTGCGGGAGGTTTGCTGGAGTACCTTTGCTAGGAAGGAAAGGTGTCATCAGTTACTACCCGACACTAGCCAGAAGGCAGTTTGGCTACCCTTTGAAGGATCCTCCTCAAATGGAAATGTTTGCTGAATCTTTGTATTTTCCTGCTGACGGAAACAGAGAAATAGTCCAACAAGCCGTTCAATCCTGGGATCACAGGAAAAGGAAAGGGAAGAAAGACTTCGGCCGAGTTGATCCCAAGGCATATCCACCATATGCTGAATGGTTGCAAAGACATATCGAGTCCGTTCTCATGCCTTTTTCAGTCGAAGCTCCACTTTATCCCCGAGAGGTGCCAGGTCCGAGCAGTACGGTTTCCTTGGAAGAGTACAAGAAGCTAGAAGCTCAGCTGCACGCGGTCAGAGTAGAGAATGTTGAGATGGTAAGCTTATACCACCAGGCTAATAGAGCTAAGAAGGAAGTCGAAGACAAGCTGCAGAAGCTCCAAGCTTCCTTGGAAAACAAAGAAAAAGATTTTGCCGGAAGAGAAGCCCATTTCCATCGATTGGGTATGATGGAAGCGCAAAGAGAAGCCAAGCACAAGGAGACTTTAAAGACTCTCAAGAGCGCTCGACAGTCCATTGTTTGGCTGAAAGGCCAAAGGGATGAAGACCAAAAGAAATTCAAAGAGAAGGAAGAGTTCTTTGAGATTCAGATGGCTTTCAAGAAAGAGGAAGTGGAACAAGCCCACGCCATCCGGAGGGAGAGGACCCAGCAGCTAGTCCAAAGTCAATTAGCTCTGGAGGAAGCCAGGAAAGAGATTGAAGAGCTCAAGCTGAGGGCAGGTGTCAAGAAAAGCAAGGCGGAGGTGGCAGAGCCGGGGTCCTTAGCTTAGTTTATTTTTCAGACTACCTACAGGCTTGTTGTAGGAGTCTTGCTTTTATTTCTTTTATCTTTATGTACTGGTTTGTAACCCTTCGGGGAATATTCTGGGATGTATTCTGACTTTTAGCCTATAGTGGTTTGTCCCTACTCAGTATTAATGTGCAAGTTATCGTTTTGAATGTGCAAGACTCGTTTGTCTAGATACTGCTAATATCTGAACACTTATCAAAGAGAAAGTTTGAAAGATAAAAAGTGATTGCCGAGATAGATGCCAGAACTGGGGCATGCCAAATGTTTAAAGTTGGGAACATGAACAGTTGCATTGCATTGCATATAACCTGTTTGTCTGTTTTGCAGGTGTTGCATCAATTACTAACGGGTTTTGTGTTTCAGGCGCAATAGCTCCTCGTAAGGTTCGAGAACGACCAGCAGTGCACAGATACCCAACCAAGGTTAACAGAGAGAGAGCCATGGATCAAATGCAGGCAGATTTGGCAGATCTAAGGCAGAGAATGGACAACTTCATGACGTTAATGGCCGGCATGGGGCAGAATCAAGAACGTTTGCGAGAGATGGTGGAGAATCAGAACCGGAATGCTGCTGCTGCTGCTAATGCTGATAATCATGCCGGTGCGAGCGCACGGCAGGCTGGACCTCAAGTTATACAACCAGGGGCAACCGTAGTCAATGAAGGGTTGCATAACATTCATGTGGACCACCAGGATGACCAGTTCACTTTGCTTGATGAAGCCGAGGGTCAAGGGGTCGAAATGAACAAGAGGTTTGAAGAGATGGCCGAGCAGATCAAGGCTATTCAGTCCCAGAGTTCTTTGGGATTCGATATAACAGACTTGGGCTTGGTTCCGGGAGTCAGAATTCCGTATAAGTTCAAAGTTCCTACTTTCGAGAAGTACAACGGCACTGCTTGCCCAAAGACCCATCTGCAATCGTATGTTGGAAGAATTGCTGCGCATACAGACGATGAAAAACTGTGGATGTATTACTTTCAGGACAGTTTGGTGGGAGCTTCCCTTGAGTGGTACATGAAGCTCAGCAGGGTCAATGTCAAGAGCTGGAAAGATCTCGCCGAGGCCTTCGTGAAGCAGTACCAATATAACATGGATATGGCTCCAAATCGCACCCAGTTGCAACATATGGCTCAAACAGCAAAAGAGGGCTTCAAAGAATACGCTCAGAGGTGGCGTCAGCTAGCTGCCAGGGTGCAGCCACCACTGTTAGAGAATGAGATGGCCGATATGTTTATGGGTACCCTCCAGGGGGTATTTCTTGAGAGGCTGGCGTCGAGTTCAGCTACCAAGTTCAACGATATTGTCATTGCAGGAGAAAGGGTTGAAACGCTGTTGAAAATGGGGAAGATACAAGACCCCAGTGCTAGTAGTTCAGGTGGAGCGAGGAAAGCTTTTAGCGGACCTCCGAGAAGGCGAGAAGGCGAGACCAATGCTGTATTCGGCCGAGGCCAGGGTCGTAGTTACAGAAGACCTTATGGGCATGTGGCTGCTGTTACCATTCCTGCAGCTCCTGCGCAACAAATGTTACCTCCACCACAACAACAGCAACAACAGCAACAACTTAGAGCCAACTACCAGCAAAGACCTTATCAGCCGAGGCAGGCTCGCCCAGCTAACAGGGTGATTGAAGCTATTCCGATGACATATGCTGCCTTGTTGCCGAGACTACTGGACTTGAACCTTATTCAATTGAGGACTTTGGCACCACCACCTCCTGGAGAGCTTCCAGCTGGTTATGATGTCAACGCGCGATGCGCTTTTCATTCAGGGGCACCCGGGCACTCAACCGAGAAGTGCAGGGCGCTACATCACAAAGTTCAAGATCTCGTGGATTCAAAGGCAATCAACTTTGCGCCACCACCAAATGTCCACTCGAACCCTATACCTCACCATGGAGGGGCAAGAGTTAATGCTATTGAGGGTGATGACAAGTTGAGTTTGGTACTAAGTATTGGTGAAGTCAAGACGCCGTTGAGGGTGGTGAAAGAGAGATTGTTGAAGGGTCAAGTATTTCCTGGTTGTTCTCTCGATTGCGAAGACTGTGCGAGTGCTGTGAATGGCTGCGAGAAATTGAAGGCGGGTTTGCAAGAGTTGATTGATGATGGGTCTCTGCAATTTAGCAAGATTAGTAATGAAGAGGCTGATGATGTGTCAACCATTACTATCTTCTATGACGAAGCTGATATGCCCGTCAGACAAAGGCCGGTTACCACCTACGCTCCTCAGATTAGTCCTGTGACTATAACGGTACCTGGGCCAATGCCGTATAATGATGATAGAGCCATTCCGTGGCATTATGGTTCTGATGTCTATGTGGCGGGACAGAAGATGGAAAGTAGACCTGTTGCTGATTTGACCATTGAGAATGTAGGAGGTGTTGGAGGTTTTACTCGAAGTGGCCGTTTGTTTGCTCCTCCTGCACTGAGAAAGGATCCCGAGGCCGAAGCTTCATCTAAAGACAAAGGAAAGCAGATTGTGAATGATGAGTCGAATACTCCTGTGGCTGGGCAGGGGACTTTTGAGAAAGAGGTAGAGGAATTTATGAAGATCATCAAAAGGAGTGACTATAAGGTGGTTGACCAACTGAATCAGACGCCCTCAAAGATTTCTATCTTGTCACTGTTGATGTGTTCTCCCGCGCACCGAGAAGCCTTGCTGAAAGTACTTCAAATGGCTTACGTTCCTCAAGAGATTACGGTCAATCAATTTGAAGCTGTTGTCGGAAGTGTCAATGCTAGCCATGGCTTGGGCTTCACTGACAGAGATCTTACTTTGGAGGGAAGAAATCACAATAAAGCACTGCATATCACGATGGAATGCAGGGGCGCTGTGTTATCCCATGTTCTGGTGGACACAGGCTCTTCGTTGAACGTGCTCCCGAAAAAGGCGTTGATGAAGCTTGACGTTGATGGGGTTATCCTGACGCCGAGTGATCTGGTGGTTAAAGCTTTCGATGGTTCAAGAAGATCAGTTTTCGGAGAGGTTGAGTTGCCTGTCAAGATAGGCTCTCAAGTCTTCAAGAGTGTCTTCTATGTCATGGACATCCAGCCTGCGTATAGTTGCTTGTTGGGCAGACCGTGGATACACGCAGCTGGAGCTGTCACCTCAACTTTACACCAGAAGCTTAAGTATGTGGTGGATGGCCAGGTCATCACAGTTTGCGGGGAAGAAGATATATTCGTCAGCCACCTGTCGACATTTAAATATGTAGAGATGGACGGAGAAATTCACGAGACTTTGTGCCAAGCATTTGAAGCAGACGTCAGTATTTTGACTCCGGTGAAGAAAAACAACGAAGGCACGTCAATTCATTCCTACCGGGAAGCTAAAGAGGCCGTCCTATCAGGCAATGCCCAAGGCTGGGGCAAGCTACTGGAGGTGGAAAAGAAGGGTGACAAATTTGGCTTAGGGTATCAGCCTGGAGGGTCTACTCAGAGTGGTAAAGCTGTTGCATTCACAAGTGCTGGGTTGCTCAACCGTGATCAAATCTGTACGGCAAGTCAAGACGGAGATGGTGACAAGGACTGGGACAACAATTGGATCCGCCCGTGTGCACCCGGCGAGGAGCTAGGAAATTGGTCTGCTGAGGACATCGTTCAAGTCACCTGGTTCTCAAAGTAATTGTTTGTTTCCTTTTATTAGCATACTGCATTGTCAAATCCAGCATTCTGCCCAAGATGCTTGGATCCATTGTATTGGGCCACCATGTTGTGTATCGCATTGTTGTTTTGCCATGAAATAAAAGGACATTTTCAGACAAACTGTGTTCCCTTTCTTTGTTTTTAAACTTTTTCACAAAAAAACAATATAAAAATGGCAATGTGTTTTTCTCTTTTTGCTTTGTGTTAGCGTCTCTTTTCAAAATAAGCAGATTCTGAATAAGCACATCATTTGTGCAGTGCTGATCATCCGGATTCCATGGATAACGTTCCTGCTATGACTATGCATGACTTTGATAATCCAGTCTACCAAGCTGATGAAGGGGTTGAGGAAGACTGTGACCTCCCTGAAGAGTTGGTCAGATTGTTGAAACAAGAGGAACGAGTTATTCAGCCTCATCAAGAAGAGATTGAGACCATCAACATTGGCAGTGAAGATGCAAAGAAAGAGATCAAGATAGGGGCCAATCTGCGGGCCGATGTCAAACAAGAGCTGATCAGTATGCTGAGAGAGTATGTGGATATCTTTGCTTGGTCATATCAGGATATGCCAGGATTGGATACCGACATCGTGATGCATAAGCTACCCCTGAGGGAAGACTGTCCTCCTGTAAAGCAAAAGTTGAGAAGAACTCGCCCGGATATGGCGATGAAGATCAAAGAGGAGGTGCAAAAGCAGTGGGATGCCGGATTCCTTGCCGTGTCTAGTTACCCGCCTTGGGTAGCTAATATCGTACCAGTACCTAAGAAGGACGGCAAGGTCCGAATGTGCGTTGACTACAGAGATTTGAACAGAGCAAGCCCGAAGGATGATTTTCCGTTGCCACACATTGATGTGTTGGTCGACAATACTGCTCAATTCTCAGTGTTCTCCTTCATGGATGGATTCTCCGGTTATAATCAGATAAAAATGGCGCCGGAGGACATGGAGAAGACAACGTTCATTACCCCGTGGGGAACGTTCTGCTATAAGGTCATGCCCTTTGGTCTGAAGAACGCAGGGGCAACTTATCAACGGGCAATGGTCACATTGTTCCATGACATGATCCACAAGGAGATAGAATGTTATGTGGATGATATGATTGCAAAGTCCAAAGACGAAGAGGAGCATTTGGTTAATTTGAAGAAGCTGTTTGACAGATTGATCAAGTACAAACTGAGGTTGAATCCGAACAAGTGCACTTTCGGAGTGCGTTCTGGAAAGTTGCTGGGTTTCATTGTAAGTCAAAGGGGAATTGAGGTAGACCCTGCTAAAGTGAAAGCTATTCAAGATATGCCTGCACCAAAGACAGAAAAAGAAGTGCGCGGGTTCTTAGGTAGATTGAACTATATCTCTCGGTTCATATCTCACCTAACTGCCACGTGCGAACCGATATTCAAACTGCTAAGAAAAGAGCAGACGGTCAGGTGGAATGATGATTGCCAAAGAGCTTTCGACAAAATAAAGGAATATTTGCAGGAACCTCCAATTCTGATGCCTCCAGTGGAGGGGAGACCATTAATCATGTACTTGACCGTGCTAGAAGGGTCGATGGGGTGTGTGCTCGGCCAACATGACGAGTCTGGTCGAAAAGAGTACGCCATTTATTACCTTAGCAAAAAGTTTACCGACTGTGAATCCCGATACTCACTGCTCGAGAAAACTTGCTGCGCTTTGGTATGGGCTGCTCACCGACTGAGGCAGTATATGTTGACCCATACCACACTTCTCATTTCCAAGATGGACCCCGTCAAGTACATCTTTGAGAAACCAGCATTGACCGGAAGGGTTGCTAGGTGGCAGATGATTTTAACTGAATACGACATCCAGTACACTTCTCAGAAAGCTATCAAAGGAAGTGTATTGTCGGAATACCTTGCTCAGCAACCTCTTGAGGATGACTATCAGCCGATGAGATTTGATTTCCCTGATGAGGACATCATGTACCTCAAAACAAACGATTATGAGGAACCACTTCCGGAGGAGGGGCCTGACCCTGAATCCAAATGGAAGTTGATGTTTGATGGGGCTGCCAATATCAATGGTCGTGGAGTTGGTGCCGTACTTATTACTCCTGAGGGTGTCCATTTACCCTTCGCTGCCAGAATTACTTTTGGCTGCACCAACAATGAAGCGGAATACGAGGCGTGTATAGTGGGAATAGAGGAGGCAATTGATCTGCGGATTAAGAACCTCAACATATTCGGAGATTCAGCCCTCGTCATTAACCAAATTACCGGCAAGTGGTACACACATCAAGAGCATCTGATTCCGTACAGGGATTATGCTAGAAAACTGTTGACATTCTTCACAACAGTTGAACTCAAATACATACCACGCGACGAAAATCAATTTGCCGATGCTTTGGCTACTCTCTCTTCGTCGATTAAAGTCATGTGTTGGAACTTTGTGCCCAGAATTGACATCTCCAGGCTTGACTCTCCCGCTTATGCTTTCTCTGTAGACGCCGTGTCTGACGAGAAACCTTGGTATTTCGATATCAAGTTATTCCTGGAGAAGCAAGAATACCCAACAGGGGCATCTTCCAAAGACAAAAAGACCTTGAGACGACTCGCTGCTAGTTTCTTCTTGAACACAGACGGGGTTTTGTATAAGAGGAACTTCGACATGGTCTTGCTCAGATGCGTGGATAGACACGAAGCAAGCCTGTTGATGCAGGAAGTCCATGAGGGATCTTTTGGTACCCATGCAGGAGGGCACGCCATGGCAAAGAAACTGCTGAGATCAGGGTATTATTGGATGACAATGGATGCAGACTGTTGTTCATTCGCCCGAAAGTGCCACAAGTGCCAAATATATGCAGATAAAGTGCATGTTCCGCCTAACCCGCTGAATGTCATGTCATCTCCTTGGCCTTTCTCTATGTGGGGCATTGACATGATCGGGAAGATCGAGCCAACTGCTTCGAACGGTCATCGCTTCATTCTGGTCGCGATTGATTACTTTACCAAGTGGGTAGAAGCAGCGTCTTATGCCAATGTCACTCGTCAAGTGGTGGCAAGATTTCTGAAAAGAGATATCATATGCAGATATGGAGTGCCCGAAAGGATCATTACTGACAATGGTTCTAATCTCAACAACAAGATGATGGCAGACTTATGTCGGGACTTCAAAATACAGCATCACAATTCTTCTCCTTACCGACCAAAGATGAATGGTGCGGTAGAGGCAGCTAACAAGAATATCAAGAAGATTGTGCAGAAAATGGTTGTCACCTACAGGGATTGGCATGAGATGTTACCGTTTGCTTTGCATGGGTACCGAACGTCGATCAGGACGTCAACAGGGGCAACTCCCTTCTCTCTGGTCTATGGCATGGAAGCAGTCCTGCCTGTTGAAGTGGAGATTCCTTCACTTCGCGTGATGATGGATGTCAAACTGGATGAAGCTGAATGGGTGCGTGCTCGTTACAATCAGCTATGTCTAATTGAGGAAAAGAGATTAGCGGCTATCTGTCATGGTCAGCTTTATCAGAGGAGAATGAAGCGGGCATTCGATCAACGAGTACGTACTCGAGAGTATCGAGTGGGAGAGCTTGTGTTGAAGAGGATCGTTCCTCCAGGTTCAGATAACAGGGGCAAGTGGACCCCAAACTACGAAGGACCATTCATAGTGAAGAAAGTATTCTCAGGAGGAGCGCTGATGCTCACAACTATGGATGGAGAAGACTTCCCATCTCCTGTTAACTCGGACGCAGTTAAAAAATACTTCGCATAAAGAGACCCGCTGGACACAAAAACAGAATGTAAGTCCAGGCAAGAAAAGGGCATCCCGGCGAGCTAAAAACAGAATAAAAAGCTCGGGCAAAAATTAGGGAAATGAATAAAAAAAAAAAAAAATGTGTACACTCGCTGAGTTGAAAAGCCGCATTGGACAGCTCAGGCAAAAAAGGGTATCCCGGTGGATTGAAAACCCGAGAGGGCGATCCACGCAAAATAAGGGAATAAGCGAACAACTGTGATCCGAGTTATCTGAACCACGTCATCGTTTTGTACAGTTTGACAATGTCAGAAGGATAGGAAGCAGTCCCCTTGTCCTCTCAGAAAGCCAAAACAGAATGGAGAGTCTTGAAGACATGCAGGTCATAGCAGAAATGGAACTCCTTGGAATGCCGCGTACGTTGCCATTAGGATAATTTCTTTTCTCAATTTTATAGTGGCTACCTCTTTCTAGGTGGTTGCTTCCTGATGTAAATCTTTGCCTATTCAGAGGCCATTCAATAAAAATAATATTCAGTCAAAAAGCTGTGTGTGTTTATTTTTGTTTGCAAAATGTCCTGAATTTTCGGCAAAAATAGCATTGCATCTAAACATGGTGATAATTTTGAAAAGAAAACTGACATGCAGGGAAACTGTAACCCTCTTTGAGCGTCGGGTGACGATGGATGAACCGATCATTCCATGCAAATCCCCGGGACACGCGTGTGTTTTCTGTTGTTGCAGGTTGCAGGTTGGCGTCGCATTCTCTCAAGCGATTTAATATTCCCCGGCGGAGTACCTCCCCAGCCGAGTACTTCCCCAGTAGGGTATCCCCCAAGCAGAGATTTCTTCTCCAACAGGTATCTGAAGCCTGGCATCTCCAGCAGAGATTTTCCTCCAAGCAAGCCTTGACAGCCGCCCAAGCAAGCTTTTCTTCCCCAGTGAAGTAGCATTTCATTCTTCCCCAGCGGAATATATCCAGCAGGTGCCCGAAAGCCTGACATCATCAAAGATGGAATTAGTAGTCCATTATCCCCATCAGAGTATGCCTATCAGGTACCTGAAAGCCTGATATCCCCTCAGAGTCTTGAGTTATCAGATGCTCTCCCCAGTCAGAGTGTTTGCCCAAGAAGCTTCTCCAGCCAAGTCTGAGGATGTTCCTGTTCCCACAGCGGTCATATTTGATTTTCGCTTCCGTCAGTGAAATATGTCCCCAGCAATAATGTATCGTGTTTTATTGCTGCTCGTTTGCATCTTTCAACACTCGTATGTGTTGGCTCGGTGGTATTGCTCGTTTGCTTTCCCCAATAGAGTCTATATCTACTAGCACTCGTCTGTGCTCGCATCTTTATTTGATGCTCATCCTCTTTCAGCACTCGTCCGTGCCTTTTCCCCAGCAGTTTCCTCCTTATTTGAGGTACTCGCCAGCAATCTTCTGTGCTAGCATCTTTGTTTGATGACCATTCGCAGCTCTCGGCACTCGTCCGTGCTTGTTAGTCTTTGAAGTTTTCTCTCCCCAGCGAAGTTGCCTGTACTCGTTGGGGCGCGTATCTTCATTTGGTGCTCGTCCGCATCCCTGCAGCACTCGCCCGTGCATGTCGTTCCTCTTTATTTGAGGCGTATTCCCTAAGAAGTGCCCAGTGCTCGTCCGTGCTCGCATCTTTATTTGATGCTCGACCGCATCTTTTAGCACTCATATGTGCTTGTTACTCCTTTGAAGGTTGCTCGGCGCCCGTCCGTGCCTGTTGCTCATCTGTTGCTCGTCCGCAACTCCTCAACACTCGTCTGTGTTTGATCGTATCGACTGCTCGTCTGCAAATTCCGGCACTCGTCTGTGCTTGGAGATGGCCCCAGCATCGTCCGCAACCTCCCAGCACTCGTCTGTGTTCGGTATGGGATCCTTCGCTGCACTCGTCTGTGCCTTGATATGTATTCTCCGCTGTTGCTCGTCTGCAACGACCCAGCACTCGTCTGTGTTTGGTTAAAGCTCGTCTGCTTTTATTCCCCAAAAGTCGTTTGTGTTTTGAAGCTCGTCTGCTTTGCCTGGATACTCGTCTGTATCATCCTCGGCACTCGTCTGTGCTAGCTTGCACCTGAATGTGAAGATATCTCTGTGACTACTTCAAATGCTCGTCTGTGTTTGAACTTCCGGTATTCGTCTATACCAGTGGCTGATACTCGTCTGTATCATCGCCTGAAACACTCGTCTGTGTTTCTCAGATCATCGTCTGATACTCGTCTGTATCATTGACTTAGGGCACTCGTCTGTGTTGTCTTGATGATCACCCAATACTCGTCCGTATTGAAGAGGTTTAAAATCCTGACAGTGGGAATTGAATGTCGAAATGGTTACCGGTCCTGGCGTAACAGGTAAATCCGAAGGAGGCTCGTCTGTCTCAAGCACCAATTATGGTAGCTGCACCTGGCGTAACAGGTTTGCTCAGAAGACTCGTCTGTCTTGTACCATATATCCGCGGATAATATATGAAGAAGGTTCGTCCACCTTGGTTGCATGTCTATCCCACAGACTTATATGCATTTCCGGAGCCTGCGTAAGGGTTATCCGAAGAAGACTCGTCCGTCTTATTCCACTTATCTGCGTGAGGATTAGTGAAGGAGATTCGTCTATCTCAGGCTACTTTGAAGTTCTTTAAGGGCTCGTCCGCTCTCTGCACCTGGCGTCACAGGGTTGTTAGAAGACTCGTCTGTCTCAGATTTTTGTCTTGAAGTGGTGGAGGACTCGTCTGTCCAGCTCCTGGCGTCACAGGATTGTTTGAAGACTCGTCTGTCAATTTGTTCTTATTTCAGATATCAGTTCCAACTTGGAAGAAGCTCGTCCGCTTCTTTCTCCCCTGCAGTCCCCAGAGCGTCATCTGGACGGGTTTATTTCCCGGTGTTGCATTCTTCGTCAGAGTGCAAATTTCTGGTCTTCTTGGTATTCAATCACAGTTTATCTCGAATGTCCGATAGCCCGTACTATCGTCCTTTTCAGATTAACTGATGATTGAATAGGGGCAGCTGTAACACCCCAAATTTGCCCTCTTCATTTTAAGCATCATGTCGCATCATAGTCATCATAACATACCATATCTTTAGCATTTTTTTTGCATAGAAAAATGAGGCATAACACTCACATGTTCTAGCATAAGGCATATGACCAACCATCTGGAAGGTTTGAAGCACCGCAAATAAAAATCAAGAGCATGGTGACCAGGCAAAAATTTCACAGGATCACTCTGCACAAGCTCTGTACCATGTTCAAAGCTTAAAAAGAATGAAAGGATCAAAATCAGCTTGAAACGGCGGGCGCCGGCATCATTTTTGAAGTTTCCCACCAAAAGGGGGGAAATTCAAATTTTGCATGCGTTAACCGGTTAACGCATATGGTTAACCGGTTAACAGCTGCGAAATTTGAATTTCCAGCAGCAAATTTCAGCATGTGGTTTTGGCTCCATTTTCCAATTTTCTGATTTTATTCACTTGAATTTCATTTGAATTTAAGAATGATCTAGAGCATGTACCCAAACCTCTTGCCAACCCTAGATCCAAATCACATTACCAAGCCATATTTTTTGGATCCCAAACCAAGATTTTGGGCCCCAACCCTAAACCATATATATTCCATTTCCCTCCAAACCAAAGGATCTCTCTCTCATTTTTCACTCTCATTTCTGAATTTTCATGGCTCTCACTCACAATTCTCTCACTTTTCTCTCCCAATTTTCCAAATTACTCAAAGTTCCTCTTTGAAGATCACACAACCTTGCATTGAGGTGTGTAGATCTTGGAACTAGACCTCCATCCATAGCTTCATTGCACCTTTTTGCTGGTTTTATTGAAGATTCAGATCTGGTTCGAGATCTAGAAGTGCTTTTGGATCCAAAATTCTGCATCAAGAGCTTGATCTTGCATTTATTTTGCATGGAGTGTGGAGCTTAGCATCGGATCTTCAAAGTTTTGCGCGAGATCTATCATTTTCAGCATAATCAACAATTACCAAAGCATACCTCCGCTTTGTAGGTTGGTTTAATTTCAGATCCAACTCTGTTTTTAGCTTATTTGCATTGCTTGTGCTTTAGATCCACCATGTGTTTGTGTAATTGATTGTGTTGCATGATTTGATTGTTTGATTGGTGTCCGGATCCGATTGTTAGTGTTCATGAGCATAATGTTATGGATTGATGTGCATTGATCTATTTTTCCATGTGTAATTGAGTGCTGGTCTGGTGCAGCTTATTTGAATAAGCTGTTTTGAGCTGCTGTTTTCTGCAGGAATTTGCTGCTGTTTTTACAGTGTTAACCGGTTAACGTATATGGTTAACCGGTTAACGCCCTGTTTTTCTGCGTGTTTTGTGCAGGTTTTGACTGGTTAACCGGTTAACGCATATGGTTAACCGGTTAACACTGATGCAGAATGGTTTTTCAGGGCTGTTTTGAGTTTGTTTGATCCCTTTGCTTGTGCTAATTGCCATGACTCATTGTATGATCATTAAACATGATGTTTAGGGTGATTTGCTTGCTGGTTGATGTATGCTTTCATGTTCTCGACGCGTAAGTCGTGTATTTGCAATGTTGGCATGATTGTTTGATTTTTGTTTTCAAGTACCTTTGAGCATGATTGATCCCATGATTGTTTCTTGGTCAATTTGCTGGATTTTTGCTAACTTTTCAGGGGCTCATGGTAAGAGAAGTGTGGATGTTTATCCACATTTCAACTTTTTTTTCATCTTTCCTCTTTTGTTATTTGAACTAACCCTTTGTTGTTGGGCTTAGGCCTTTCTCATCCCTTCTTCTATCTTCTTCTTCTCTTCTTCATTAGGATAGAAACCTCACAAACCTAGGACCATCCATGCATGTTAACACTTAGGATTATCCTAGTTCCCCTTAGAATTTTTACCTTTATGTTCCTTTTTGGTTCTTCTTCTCTTCTCATCTCATAACTCTAAAAAACACTTTAATAAATGTGAAGTGATGCATTGATCCATAGCCTTATTCCATGAGGTATGCTTGTAGTCTTCCCATCTTGGGATAGTACAAGTTTGCCTTGTGATGCACAAGTCTGATCAAGGTATCTTCTTCATAAAAGAAAAGCCTAAAAAACACTTCTTCATGTAAATAACCAAAAACACTTAATAATTAAGCAAGTTAGTGAGCCTAAGCCCTAATCTTTGGGTTCAAGTTTTGGGGATTTTCTCCTTACTTGAGTGTGCTTGCTCTATTATTCCATCTTGGAATGTAGTGACAAGTACACATTCCATGGAAAAGAGCTTGAGTTCACTTCCTTGTGACACACTCATAAAGGCTTCTAAAAAACACAAACAGCAATAAGCGTCTTTCCTTCGGGAATTCTTTTCTCATCTCCTTCGCTCCGTCCGCGAACTTGCTCCTACTTGTCATCTTGCAAGACGGTTACGCACTCGTCGTCCGAGCCTGCAACACCTGAGCAATGGCATAGGCAGTTCAAGCCTTAATTCACAAGCAATTTCCTTTTAGTACCCCTAGTTAGGGGAACTACGGCGACTCTGATCCTCATTATCCTGATGAGGTACGTAGGCAGCGGGGTAGGGCCCGTTCGAGCACAATCTTTATTTTCCCTACATTTTTCTCTTTGTTTCTTATTTCAGTTCTTTTCCAGTTCCAGTTTCTTTTCTTTTCATTTCTTTGCTGCAGTTTTCATACCCTCACCCTTTGAAACAGTTTCTTTTGCGAGCGTGGATCCCGTCGGGTACGGCGGATGATCTGGGGTGCTAATACCTTCCCAGGTCATAACCGACTCCCGAGCTCAGTCTCTCTGGTTCGCAGGACCCGTGTCCTTCCTTTTCGTTTCTTCTGGTTTGTGCAGCATTACCATTCCCTTTCTTCGGGATAAAAATGCATGGCTGGCGACTCTTTTCTTTTTCCGCGCCACTTTCGCGTTTGTACCAGGATGGAAATCCTCGGGAGCGACACATTGACTGATTTTGACTTATCTGATCATCTGACTGAGCAAACCTTTGAGAAAAGTCTTGAAACTTGTCATGGGGGTTCTTAAACATATATAAGATGTTATGAAGCTCACTTGAGGTCTTGGAAGTCCATTTAGCCTGATTAAAGTCAAAACCCTAGTTTTGGATGCACTGCTTAGGAGGTGCATTGTCTGAGGGAATTGTCAACTCTTCTGACCAATTGTGAACCTTGTGAACCTTGTGAACCATCATAAAATGTCTTATGAACCTCATGGGAGGTATTTTGAAGCTTGTGAACCTTGTAAACCTCATAAAGTGACTTGTAGACTTCATGAACCTCATGAAAGGTTATGTAAACATTGTGAATCTTGTGAACCTTGTGAACCTTCAAGAAGTAACTTGTAGACTTCATGAACCTCATGAAAGGTTATATAAACATTGAGAAACTTGTGAACCTTGTGAACCTTCATAAAGTAACTTGTAGACTTCATGAACCTCATGAAAGGTCTTGTAAATGTTGAGAAACTTGTGAACCTTGTGAACCTTCATAAAGTAACTTGTAGACTTCATGAACCTCATGAAAGGTATTGAAAGCATTGTGAATCTTGTGAACCTTGTGAATCTTCATGAAGTGATTTGTAAACTTCATGAGCCTCATGAAAGGTATTGAAATCATTGTGAAACTTGTGAACCTTGTGAACCTTCTTAGAACACAAAGTCTTGTATTGTGAGGGCAAATTTTGGGGTGCAACAGCTGCCCCTGTTCAATTTTCTGAAACCTGAGGGGTTAGATTGGTATGTTTGCCAGTCGTGACCTGGAAGGTTGAAGGGGATTGAACACAAAAGCCCAAAAATTTGCACTCACCGGTGCATAGAATGATATTGATGTTTGGTTGTATATGCTTGAGTGGGCTTAAAGATTCCACTTGGAAGAATTGGAGATGGGCTTAGAGATGCCATCTAAAGAACTGGATGTGGTGATAGCTTTGTGTTGATACTGGATCTCAGTACTAGGTCTTCGTATAGGCCGTCTCTGAATCGTTTATAATTTGAATTTGTTGAATGGACCAGTAGAAATAAATGTTCGTGACGATTATCTCTTCTGGAAATATCTTGGATTAGGGAATAGATCTTTTTACAGACCTTTTGCCTACTCTCCAAGGTCAAAAGAACGTCAGGATTTGTTCTTCTGAAAAAAATCTTGAACCAGGGAATGGATCTTTTTGCAGATCGTTTGCCTGCTATTCAAGGGCCAAAAGAACGTCAGGATTTGTTCTTCTGAAAGATATCTTGAACAAGGGGCCAAAAGAGCGTCAGGATTTGCTCTTAAGGGTCAAAAGAACGTCAGGATTTGTTCTTCTGAAAAAGTCTTGAACAAGGGGCCAAAAGAGCGTCAGTATTTGCTCTTAAGGGTCAAAAGAACGTCAGGATTTGTTCTTTTGAAAAAGTCTTGAACAAGGGGCCAAAAGAACGTCAGGATTTGTTCTTAAGGGTCAAAAGAACGTCAGGATTTGTTCTTCTGAAAGATGTCTTGAACCAGGGAATGGATCTTTGTACAGATCATTTTTATGCTATTCAAGGGGCCAAAAGAACGTCAGGATTTGTTCTTCTGAAAAAATCTTGAACAAGGGGCCAAAAGAACGTCAGGATTTGTTCTTAAGGGTCAAAAGAACGTCAGGATTTGTTCCTCTGAAAAATGTCTTGAACAAGGGGCCAAAAGAGCGTCAGGATTTGCTCTTAAGAAAGATGTCTTGAACCAGGGAATAGATCTTTTTACAGACCGTTTGCCTGCTATTCGAGGACATCTTGAGTAGTGTATGGATCATTTCTGACCTGCTGTAAATTGTTGATGCTGTTTTATCTGCATGTAACTATCCTGCAAGGAGAATGTTAGTTTATGCAATATGTATGCATGCATAGTATGATGCACCTAAGTAAATGTATTGTGTATTTATGGATATGTATGTTAAGGTATGATGTATGTATGATATGATGCTGCCTGAAGCGTCTGGATATCTTCGTATAACAACTGCTGGCCAGGAAAAATAAATCCCAATTCGTTGTTGAAGAATATGAGGAACTCATAATATATTATACATAACCTTCCGTATGCTGGGGATAGCAAGGTATATATAACCTCCCGGCTGCTGGGGATAGCAAGGTATATATAACCTCCCGACTTCGTTTGATAGTAGGGTAGATATAACCTCCGTCTTCGTTCGTCGTACCCTTATTGGAGAATAAATTCCCGTATATCCGTATGAGGATAAAAGAGATGGATATAAATTCCATGGGAGATGGGACTTTATGAAGATGGATTCGTCCTACTGAGGGTTTGTAACTGTCTTGTAAAGATGAACCGGCGAAGCTTCGTTGAAATCCTTCCCTCGTTCGTCCTTAGTAAATACTATTACTGCATTTTCATGCATTTCTGGTAAACATCAATCATATTAAGCATACATGCATTTCTGGTAAACATCAATCATATTCAAAAGCATACATACATTCAAACACAACCAATGGACATTTCGCTTATGTAAATAGGGTAAAAGTAAATCTGGATTCAGAGGGAAAAGTAAAACTGAACTTGAAAACAGAACTGTTTCAACTTCGAGAGTGTATAACCCATTGGTTTTAGAGCTCCTGAGATTCTCAACTTTCCTGAGTACCTTTCCAGAAATCCTCATGGCTGGATCTGAAGACATGATACTGACACCATCTGATGCTACTGGCATAGACAATTAATTTCCACAATAGCTTCTGCTCAAAAGACACAAGCAGAATGCCCCATAAGCATATGACCCTGGCATTGTGAACTCTGTAATGTTACCTTTAGTAATTCAACTGTATGAGGAAAACTGCCCCTGACTACTTAAACATAATTGAATCTTGTCCTGATTGCCCCAAATGAGTTAGGCAGTATCATGGTCTGCCCCCTTGATTGGGAGATAATGATTATGCCCCTTTGTATACATGGACTTTGATCCAGGAAGCAACTTTGTTCATCGGAAGGACTTTGAACATTCATCCTGTAAGTTTCTCTGCTTATCAAACACTTAAGCATATGTAAACAAATATATTCAAAAATGCAATGCTTATGTCTGTCTTAAAGTTTTGAAAAAGAGTTATTTTAGAAAAACAGTTTTTGTGAAAGCTGTGATATTAACTCAAGTTTTATAATAAGCCCTAAAGGAGTCAGGATACCTTTTTGTAGCAGTACGCTTTCGAACTAACCATGCTTCAGTTAGGACTTTTAAAGGGTTGTAACGTGGCCTGGTTCACGGTTTAAGAAACAAAGGATAAAGGCTCAAATTTTATTTGTACCCAACCCAATCTCCATGATGTTCTTCAGTCCTATGCTCAGTTAACTTATGCATTGATGCTCAAATGAGTTTGGAATTGTAACACTGACATTTGTGATGGTTCAGAAACCCAAAATTTATTTGAACATTCAGTCATCTTTCTTTGTTGAGGATTCATAGTGACCTCTTTTTTCTTTTGACTTTGTTATCCCTTCTTTTTGCCTGAACTGTTTATTTCAAAGTTACAGTCAGCGGGATGTCTTAATTTTTTTACTAAGTCTCCTTCATAGGTTTTGACTTAGTGGGTTTTTCTTCTGTTGGATATTGACTGTCAGGTTTAATGATTACAGAGAACCATCATTAGTTGTGTACAACACAGATAATTGGCATGTTTGAGTTAACCGAGTAACTACCCTGCCCCGGGTTATGAATAAGGGTTTTAATTTGTGCAAGAATAAAAACTCCTACTTCATAGGCTCAAAAGGGTTGACTAGGGATTAACTTCCTTATATCTCCACTGTTTAGGAATTGAAACAATGCCTGTACATCGTCAGCATAGTCTGTTCAAAAGCATACTGCCTAATATTATGGTATTGTTTTCGTCATCCTCCCTCTACAGGCTTATAGCTTTATCAGGAGTTAAATATCACAAGATAGAAATATGAAACATACTTCAATTTATAGAGGAACGAATGGATTAATTCAATACAAACATATGCAATGCATTAATGAAAACAAAAGTTTAACATAATAGTAAGTGTTCAAACAAATAAAAGAAATTACAAATGAAAATTCAAATGTTGTCCCATCCAGTTGGCTGAATGTCCTCAATTGCAATCTGTGAACTTTGAGGAGCAGTATACTTCACCATGAAATCAAATTTGCCACTTGGATGTCCCAAGGTGCCCCATATCTCAACAGGAACAAGTAGGCTTCCTTTCTTGCTACCTTGGGCAACTTGTTTTGCAGCTTCGGTGTTTGATGGACGATAGTAAAAGTCAACTTGACCTTCCGGAGTAACCTCTAAGATTCCTTCGTCAATCAGATCTTGAATCTTCTTATTCAATGCCCAACAGTTATTAGTATCATGTCCATGACTGTTGGAGTGATACTTACACCTTGCCTTGGGATTATAGCGAGGAGAAGAGGTGTTAGGATTTTTAGGAGAATTTTCCAAGGAAATTAGCTTCATCTCCAACAGGCATTGCAAAACTTGTGACATTGGCGTGCTGAACTTGATAAACTTCCTTCTACATTCATTGTGTTGAAGTAGATTAACCTTATCAGGTCTTTCTTCTTCAACTGAAGAACAATCAATGGCAACTGGTTTCTTACCTTCTTTTATCCTCATCTTCCTTTCAACCAAATCATCTTGTTTTAATGGAGGTTCACTGACAATTAGATTCCTGACTCTATTACTTTGAAGTTTTTGGACAATGGTTCTCAGCTCTTCTTGCCCCTGAGCTAAACTTTGGATAAGGGCCACCTGGACATTCATCTGGATCCTCATTTCTGTTATCTCAGCTTGTAATTGTTCCAACTGACCATCCTTGTTGTCCTCAGGACTCTTCTTCTTAGCCAGCAGTGTCTTCAATTCATCCTGCCCTTTGGTCAGGTTCAGGATCAGCTCTTGGAACTGTGCATTTTGTGCCTGGAGATCCTTAACTGTTTGTTCAAGAGCCATTGCTGAAATAAACAGCGAGAAGATGAGAAACCTGTGCACAATTATAAACCTGTGATGTAATGAAATGATATGTGAATGCATATGCAATGTTTTCAAGGACCGCAGGATTTAAATTTGCTTAACAAACAAGAAGGTAAACTTTTATTAGTAATAAATTTGTTTTGCCTTTTAGGCTTACAAAAAATGAAATGAAATAAGTACAAAAGATGGGGTTTTAAGTCTCCCATGGACGTTTCCTCTTTGTATTGAGGTATGAGTTGAGGTTTCGTTCCTCATGAAGTTGCTTTGTTAGTTCTAGGATTCTTGCTTGGCTTGCTTTGTAATGAGCCTCGAAAGTATCCCTTTGCTCCTTCAGTTGGATCCATGATCTCTGCAAGTCTTCCATATCAGTAGGCATGTCTGGGTGAAGGATGGTATAAGCTGTGTCTCCTTCAGCAACAGGTTCCATGGTAACTGGTAGGACAGTAGGATATGGCATCATGAGAGTCTGAGCACGAGACCGTACCCATCTGAGATAAGCTTCCATAGGAATAATGTATTTAGGCTCCAGTGTCTTGCTGTCAACCCTGTTTACTTTTCCCCATGCTCGTATGAATCTCTGACGGTAACCCTGAAGATCGTTGTCGTAATCAAACACAATGCCCTGAATCAACATGTCATGTGGGCCATCACTCCGAGCGTAACCAAACTGTCGTAAAGCTAGAGAGGGGTTGTAGGTGATGCCTCCTCTTATGCCTAGAAGTGGCACATTAGGAAACTCCCCACAACGGTCAATGATGGTGACATTCTCCATAGATCTGGAGCACCAATGGATATCTGAGTGAGAAAGTGACATGATCCTCTTGGACCATCTGAACCCTTGCTCATTCTTCATTACTGAGCGAGGAAGGTGAGAAATAAACCACCTAGAAAGCAAAGGTATGCAGCACATCAAAGTTCCTCTTGCCTTTGTAGTACGAGTATGAAGAGAATGTAGGATGTCTCCAAGTAAGGTAGGTACTGGATTGTGACTCAGGAATATGTTGATGGCATGAACGTCTATGAACTGATCTGGATTGGGGAACAATACTAAGCCATATATCAGCAAGGCTAAGGTCTCCTCAAAAGCATCATAGCTCATGGCCTTCAAGAACATTTGAGCTTTATCCATTAATACTTTAGCAAGAATACCCTTGACTCCGCTTCTCGTTTCTAGAACAATGTCAGACTTCTTCAGATGTAGAGCTGCAGCAATAACCTCTGGTTTAAGCTCCTTCTCTAAGCCTGTGAAGGGTCTTTGATCAAGAACTGGTATGCCCAGAAGTTTAGAGAACTCCTCCATGGTTGGAACCAGCTGATAGTCAGGGAATGTAAAGCAGTGGTGCTTAGGGTCAAAGAACTGAAACAGCACACTCATCATGTCTTCATTGAACCCTGAAGTAACTAGATCCAATAGGTGACCATGTCTCTTGATGAACTGGGAGTGATCAGACACTTGAGAAACCAACTCTTTAAGCTTGGCAGGTATGCCCACAAAGTTGATCCTGATGGTGTTTCTACGAGCAGAAGCCATGACCTACAACAAAGAACAAAGATAAATCCTTTGGTCCTTGAAATGGTTAGTGAAAATGCTGTGCTTATGATGCATGATGATGTCATGATGTTATGTTCAATCACAAACATGTGGCACACACAAACAAGTCACGCAATAGCCCTAGGTTTAAAGGCTTGCATGAGGTTTAAAGGTAAGTACCCTCCCCTGAAGTTAGTTGGTTCATCCTGTCCTATAAAGTGACCAGGTTCTAAGGGATCTCAATATCATTGATCCTTCACAAGGGTGGTTGTTCAGTAGGCAACTTACTTGCCAACCAAAACCCTCCAAGTTTAAGATCTCAATGAGCGTAGTATCGAGTGTCAACCAACTTCAGTCTGCACCAAAGCCGGTTACCTCACTACCTTCTAAAGGCCAAGATGGGATAACTAGGGTTCTAAAAGTTAGTTAGTGCATTGACAACATATGGCAGCCTCATATTATCCTCAACTTGACTTAAGGAACATAAGCACCAACCAAGAAGTCACACTAACTATGGCCACCAGATCAACCATATCGATATACGTCGTACAATTTCCTTGGTCTATTGCCATTTACCTAAGGTACACTAGATCCGGGTTAGGATCTTTCACACATAAGAGCCCAACAAGATAATATAAAGCAAACAAGGCAAACAATTTTAAAGTGATCTAATTCCTAAGGGTACCCCTCTTTTATTAAATCCCCAGCAGAGTCGCCAGTTCTGTAACACGGTGGGAGAACTGACTTTAGTTATGTTGCGGATAGCAAGAGTCGCCACCGACTTTTATTTTATCCAAAGGAAAGGCATAAAAGAACAGGAAAGACCTTTAAAAGATTTTTGGGTCCGGGGGGTAGGTTATGTAAAAGGAAGGTGTTAGCACCCTTTACATCCATGGTTATCCATGGGATCTTAGTTACTTAGCTCACTTTTGAATTGTTTTTGAAAATGTGAAGTGTGTGAATAGAAAATTTTCATATGAGTTAATAATGATCCATGTACGGATGCGTAAAAACTTGTATTTGAAAATTTGTTTGAAATTTGTTAAGTGTTTGAAAATTTGGAATGAAGTGAGCAAGCAACTAGGAGGTACCTACCCTAAAATTTAAGTCTTTTCTGTTCTTTATCCTTTAAGTGGTAAGACTATCCCTATTATTAAGGAATAGGTAGTCATTACCTTGGATGTAAGGGACATGTGAGGGACATCTGTTTATGAAGGCAACTGTGAGGTGTATTAAGCATTTAGGAGGGACTATCATCGTTATTCGAAAAGGGACTTGATCTTTAAAGGCAACCATTAGGGACTTGATGATTTTTCTTTTAAGGGACTTGCTTTATACACCCCACTTGACCTTATGATTAGGCAACAATGAGGGATAGCCTTAGAAAGTGAGATGGCGATTAAAAATCGACTTACGTGTGTGAGTGTTCAATTTTATTTATCTTATAATTAAAGTGATCTAAATTCAATTTTAAATAAAATACATGTTTACACTCCCTAAATTACTAACCATAGCATAAAAATTAAATAAATTACTTATTTACAAAATTTACACCAAGGAGCAATTACATAATTATAATGAGCAATTAAAATAAATAGCAAAAAAATAAATATATAAGCAAAATATAAATAAATAAGTAAAAATAAATAAGCAATAATAAATATAATAGGGGTTAGTAATAATAAAAAAAATAGATAAAGTTAGTGAAATAATAATAATGGATTAGTAACAAAATAAAATAGCAAATAAGAATTAGACATTATTAAGAAAATATAAACAATTTAATTATAAAACTTAAAATTATATGCAACTTATTAATTCTAAACATAAAAATTATAATTATAATATTAGCATAAATTTAATTATTTTTAAACATATATATATATTAAAAGAATAAAAATTTAGATTATAGACAATTCATAATTACATAAAGAAAAGTTTGATTATATTTATATTTATTAAAATTAATTATACTAAATAAATATGTACAAAAATTAGAAAATAAAATTAGGTTTTTAATAGTTATTTAGAAAATAAATTAGGGTTTTTTTACAAGATTAGGGTTTTGCTTAGAAAAATATTTAAGGGTTTATATAATGTACAAAATTAATAAATAACATATATATATATATATATATATTGCAATTTAATTACATAATAAAGAAAATAATTTAAATGGAAAAAAAAATAAAAGTTTAGAATTTTAGAAAGCATAAATGTTTTTATGTGTTATTTAAATATATATGCATAATTTATTTTTTTAATTGATAAATAAGAAAACAATTTAAGCCAATTAATTAAATAAAATAAAAAAGAAAATGGTAAAAAGAAACTTACCTTGGCTGGGTTTGAACCCAGGACATCATGCTTGCAAACACCAAAACGTACCACCAGGCCAGCCATGCTTTGGTGATAGAGGAATAAATCAATTTTGTTTTGTGCCTTGTCTTGAAAAATCACAGAAAATTATAAAAAACCAAAAGGCCTGGGGGAGGATTGAACCCAGGACCTTTGAAGCTAACAAACGCGCGCATGACCACCTGGCTGGAAGAGCCCATCTGATAACCAAACAACTACAAATAATAATATATTAAGACTGCAGTTTAAATGAAAAAATGTCAAAAAATTGGCTGGAGGCAGGATTCGATCCCAGGTTTATTGACAACATGCATGCGCGTCTTACCACCAGGACAAGCGTGTGCTTGTGAAACATAATCAGAAAGAATTCATAAAATATTTAAACTACAATTTAAATTTCTCTGCGCGCCAACTGCTTCTTCTTCAACCTATTTCCTGCGAATTTTCCTTCTCTTTTTCCTGCGAATATTGCTGCGTGTTCTTCATCCCTGCGAATCACAAACTTCATCCAAACAACAAAATTTCACAAAATTGATTGTACCATTGAATTGCTACTGAGTTTTGCAACTGTCCTATGTTTTTAGAATCCATTTATCATTATGGAATCATGAAACCCTAAAGGGGGCCGTGAACCCTAATCATGGTGGATTCTCATACCTGCACGAAAAATCTAATTGAATAGCCCAGAATCGTTCTAAGGTCTATCATAAACATCATCAAACAATCAACAACAAGTCATACACAGTAAATCAATGGAATCGAAAAGTCACATTCAAGAACAAGGTTTGGCTCGGGTTATGCAATTTATGAGGCTTTTGATGCAAATGTTGATTGATTCATGATCAGTGATGTCCCATAATCATGTCCATGTCCTCAAAATACCTTGTAAAGCTCTGGAAATCCGAAACCGAATGTGAGCTTTTGGATGATTTTTTGACTTTGTGAACTTACCTTTAGGGCAGAAAAATTCGTGTCCATGCAATGGCAATGAGTTATGCACTTATAGGAGAGTGAATTAGGTCAAAAAGATTGATTGATTGTGTGGAAATTTTGATTCAAAAAGATTCACAATGATCATGCTTTAAAATCCAAATATTCTTGCATTAAGGCTTGCTATTTTGGGACCAATCTTGTGATTTTATTCCTTTTCAATTCCAATCAACATTGAAGACATTCTAGAAACCAAATCTCCGTCAAATATCATATTTTCATATTTTATTTTTATTTAAAATGATTTTTAATGAATTAAATCAAAATAAATAAAAATAAAATAATAAAAATTCTGATTTTTAATGGTTTGGGTCGTGCATGATGTTTTTGTATGGATTGGGTCATAATTTGGCAAGCCCATTTGGAAAGAATTGGTTTTAGACCTCCATTTTCATCATAAACCACCTAAAAATTTCCCAACTTTGCAAGGGCATATATCCTTCAATTTTAATGCTATGAGGGTGTTATTGGACATTTTGGAAAGCTTGAAGAGTCCTCTAAACAACCCCACTGGTTTCATGTCTATATCATTTACCAATCTCAAGTTATACCCTTTTGAAGTTGTTGACTTTTTGTTGACTTTCAAAAGGACCTATAATGTCTTAGCTCATACCTTCCAAATGAAGCATTTTTGGGCTTGGCTTGTGAGACACAAAGTTGTAGAGAATTCAATTTCCTTTAAAATGAGCTTTGGATGGAGACTTGGTGATGAAGTATGTGAAAGTTATGGCTGGTCAAAGTTCAGTTGACTTTTACTAAGGAAACCCTAATTTAGAAACTTCTGATTCTTGATGATCTGGAATCTCCTTGATGAATCATGATCAACCCTTGATCAAATGATGAATTTTACTTCATATACTTGATGTTGGCAAAAAATCATGAAGTTTGACTTTGGTTTGACCATAGTTGACCTCAGTTTGACTTTTTAACTGCATTGACTAATTTTGACTTATCTGATCATCTGACTGAGCAAACCTTTGAGAAAAGTCTTGAAACTTGTCATGGGGGTTCTTAAACATATATAAGATGTTATGAAGCTCACTTGAGGTCTTGGAAGTCCATTTAGCCTGATTAAAGTCAAAACCCTAGTTTTGGATGCAGTGCTTAGGAGGTGCATTGTCTGAGGGAATTGTCAACTCTTCTGACCAATTGTGAACCTTGTGAACCTTGTGAACCATCATAAAATGTCTTATGAACCTCATGGGAGGTATTGTGAAGCTTGTGAACCTTGTAAACCTCATAAAGTGACTTGTAGACTTCATGAACCTCATGAAAGGTTATGTAAACATTGTGAATCTTGTGAACCTTCAAGAAGTAACATGTAGACTTCATGAACCTCATGAAAGGTTATATAAACATTGAGAAACTTGTGAACCTTGTGAACCTTCATAAAGTAACTTGTAGACTTCATGAACCTCATGAAAGGTCTTGTAAATGTTGAGAAACTTGTGAACCTTGTGAACCTTCATATAGTAACTTGTAGACTTCATGAACCTCATGAAAGGTATTGAAAGCATTGTGAATCTTGTGAACCTTGTGAATATTCATGAAGTGATTTGTAAACTTCATGAGCCTCATGAAAGGTATTGAAATCATTGTGAAACTTGTGAACCTTGTGAACCTTCTTAGAACACAAAGTCTTGTATTGTGAGGGCAAATTTTGGGGTGCAACAGCGACCAACTGGGAATCTGTGCATATTACAATTTCCTCTGCCCCTAAGTCGTCTACTAGGCGTAAATCGGCCAGGAAGGCTTCGTACTCTGCTTGATTATTGGACGTGGGGAAAGATAAGGTTAAGTATACTTCGATGATGGTTCCTTCCTAGTTCTCCAATATCACCCCGGCCCCACTGCCTGCCGAGCTAGACGCTCCGCCCACGAAGATGGTCCACCTAGATAAGGATGTTGAAGTCTGCTCGGTGAAGGTAGGTTCTGCTATAAAGTCGGCCAAGGCTTGAGCTTTGAGGGTCCGCCTTCCCTCGAACTTGATGTCGAACTCGGATAATTCTAGCGACCATTTCATGATTCTTCCGGCCATATCCGGCCTTCCGAGCATCTGCATGATGGGTTGGTTTGTCCTGACGACAATAGTATGGGCTAAGAATTAGTGTTGCAACCTTCTTGCAGAGAAGAGGAGGGTCAACGTTAACTTTTTGATTTGCAGGTATCTGAGCTTAGGGCCATTCAAGGCTTTGCTCATAAAGTAAATAGGTTTTTGCCACTCGGGCAGTTCACGAATAAGGGCTGCTGTAACACGGTGGGAGAACTGACTTTCTATAAATGTTACGGATAGCAAGAGTCGCCACCAACTTATATTTTATCCAAGTGGAAAGGACATAAAAGAACAGGAAATACCTATTTTTAAAAGACTTGAGTTCGGGGGGTAGGTTATATAAAGGGAAGGTGTTAGCACCCTTTATATCCATGGTTATCCATGGGCTCTTAGTTACTTAGCTCACTTAATTGTTTTGAAAGTGTGAAGTGTATGTGTATTTAGAAATTTGCCTAAGTACTTTGTAATGATCCTCGTATGGATGTATACAAAGCCTCGTATGGATAGTAACATTCTCCATAGATCGAAAACACCAGTGAATTTTTGAATGAGAAAGTGACATAATCCTTCTAGACCACCTTAACCCTTGTTCATTCTTCATCACTGATCGAGGAAGGTGAGAAATAAACCACCTAGCAAATAAAGGTATGCAACACATCAGAGTTCCCCTCGCCTTCGCAGTACGAGTGTGAAGAGAATGTAAGATATCTCCGAGTAATGTAGGCACTAGATTGTGAGTCAGAAATATGGTGATGGTGTGTACATCTATGAAGTGGTCTGGATTCGGGAACAATACCTCATAGCATCCAAGAACACTTGAGCTTTCTCCATCAATACCTTAGCAAGAATAACCTTAACTCCGCTTCTCGTTTCTAGGAAAATGTCTGATTTCTTCAAATGTAGGGCTGTATCAATGACTTCATGTTTAGGCTCTCTCTCCAAGCCTATGAAGGGTCTCTGATCAAGGATAGGTATACCTAGTAATTTGGAGAACTCTTCTATTGTAGGAACCAACTGATAGTCGGGGAATGTGAAACACTGATGTTTAGGATCAAAGAACTAGAATAAGACACTTATCATGTCTTCATTGAATCCTGAAATGACTAGATCCAGTAGGTATCCATGCTTCTTGATGAATTGGGAGTTTTTAGAAACTTTAGAGACCAATTCCTTAAGCTTAGAAGGTATTCCTACAAAGTTGATCCGGATAGTATTCCTACGAGAAGAAGCTATAACCTGCAACAAAGAGCAAAGATAAATCCTTTGGTCCTTGAAATGGTTAGTGAAAATGCTATGCTTATGATGCCATGATGTTATGCTCAATCACAAACATTTGGCACACACAAACAAGTCACACAATAGCCCTAGGTTTAGAGGCTTGTATGAGGTTTAAAGGTAAGTACCCTCCCCTGAAGTTTAGTTGGTTCATCCTGTCCTACAAAAGTAACCGGGTTCTAAGGGATCTCAATATCACTGATCCTTCCCAAGGGTGGTTGTTCAGTAGGCAACTTACTTGCCAACCAAAACCCTCCAAGTTTAGGATCTCAATGAGTGTAACATCGAGTATCAACCAACTTTAGACTTCTCCAAAGCCGGCTATCTCACTACTTCCTAAAGGCCAAGATGAGATGACTAGGGTTCTAAAGGTCAGTTAGTTTATTGACAACATATGGCAGCCCCATATTATCCTTAACTTACTTAAGGAACATAAGCACCAACCAAGAAGTCACGTTAACTATGGCCACCAGATCAACCATATCGGTATACACCGTACAGTTTCCTTAGTCTATTGCCATTTACCTAGGGTACACTAGATCCGGGTTAGGATCTTTCACACAAAAATCCCAACAAGTAATATAAAGCAAACAAAGCAAACAATTAAGTGATCTAATTCCTAAGGGTACCCCTCTTTTACTTAGTAACTCCCCAGCAGAGTCGCCAATTCTGTAACACGGTGGGAGAACTGACTTTCTATAAATGTTGCGGATAGCAAGAGTCGCCACCAACTTTTATTTTATCCAAGTGGAAAGGATATAAAAGAACAAGAAATACCTATTTTTAAAAGACTTGAGTTCGGGGGGTAGGTTATATAAAGGGAAGGTGTTAGCACCCTTTATATCCATGGTTATCCATGAGCTCTTAGTTACTTAGCTCACTTAATTGTTTTGAAAGTGTGATCCTCATATGAATGTATACAAAGCCTTGTTTTTGAAGATGTTTGAAAATAGTGAGGTTTGAAAAGCATTTTTTGAATGTGTGAGCAAGTAACTTAGAGGTACCTACCCTATACCAAGTCTTTCATGTTCTTGTACGTTCTTTCAAGGGTAATATTGTCTCTATTATTATGGAATAGGTAGTCATTACCTTGGATTTTATTAAGGGACGGGCGTAGGGTCATCGTATGGTCAATGAAGGCAACTTGAAGGGTGTCTTTAGCAATTGGGAGGGACTATGATCTTTTAAACCGAAGGGACAAGATCATTTATCATAGGTAACCTCGTAGGAACTTTTTAGAAATCTGGGAGGGACTAGATGATTTATTTTATGGAGGGACTTTGCTTAAGACAACCTACTTTCAAGGGACTTGACCATATTAAGGCAACTTTAAGAAGGGTAACCCTAGGAGGTGCAGACAGCGATCATATATCGACTTACGTGTGTGAGTGATTATGTTCAAGTATTTAATCTTTTTAATTAAATTATCTAAATTCATATTAATTTCAATTAGGTTTTGTCACTCCCTATAATTCCTAAGCTATTACAATGCTTCGAGGCAGTTACATAATTATGAGGCGAAAAATAAAAAGATAAAAAATTTACAGATGAGAAACATTTATATAATTATAATGGCGAAGCAGAAAAATATCAGAGCAACAATAACAAGGCAAGTTATGAATAACATAAAAAAAGAGGGAAAACGTTTAAGGTTTAAGGTTTGAAAAAGTTTAGGGTTACTAAGAAAATAAAATTTTTAGATTTATGAAATTAAGGTTTAATAAAAATAATAATAAAAAGTTAGAAATTTTTTTTAGGGTTATCTATAACAAATATTAAATTTTAAAAGTGAATAAAAATAACTCTAACATAACTGAATTATAAAATGGTTTATGAAAATATATTTAAAAAAGGTTTTGTTGTTAAAAAAAATTATATTGAATTATTAATTACAATAAAAGAAATAATTAATTAATATTATGAATTGATTATGAAGATAAGTAATTAAAAAAAAAGTTAAGAGTTTTTTAAAAAATAAACAAATAAAATTAATCTAAATATTTAAGGTTAGTTAATTTAAGAAATTAGAGAATTAAAAAAAATAGAGAAAATTAGGAAAAAGAAGATAAAACCCATGTTTCTTTGTCAAAATACCCTCAAGATTACCAGCCTTGCCTTTTGGACAGTAGGACACGCGCGCACATGTGAATGTACCTGGAAAATAGTTATTATATAATAAAACAAAACGTATAAAAAAATGGTTGAGACAAAATCGTCAAGGTTTAGAAAAAAAATCAAGGTAGTTAGTTATGAAAAAAAAGTGCATATCTAAATATATGTATATGAATAACATAAAAATAATATGAATTTAAAAAAGAACAACGACGTTGCTAACGCAAAATTGCGATCATCGCAACTGGATCGGATCAACACAAGTGTCACGCCTCATACACACAAATATACAAACGGCGTATCGACACGATCCGATCCGAATAATCTAAAAAATAGTAAAGTAAAATAAAATATTTATTTAACAAAATATTTATATATTGTATATTTTTTATATTATACATATTATAAACATTATTATATATTATATATTAAAGTTATATATACTATATATTATATACATATGATAAATTAATTAATTAATTAACAAACATAATATAAAAAATAAAAGAACATAAAAAGTTATTAAAAGAATGTAAAATGTTTGGTAGAACATATGTACGTGAGAACATAAAAAATTTATATAAAAGAGAATAAATATAAATAGTTTTTTCTATCTACCATACCTAATCAAACAATAGATGTGAGAACATATGTATACCACGATAAATTTAAATGCCATAATAACCAATAAGCATCAGTATAAAGTATGATATCAGTGTACATAAGCCAACCGAAAATGTTTATGTATCCCAATATCAGATCTGCCGCTCCGTTACAAAATATTTTCTTTCTGTTTTTCTTTTCGTCTTCCATTAGTTAGTATATATAGTGACCAATTAGGGTTAATTATAATGGGCCTTACTGTTTATTTTGGAACCCAATAAAATATTAATTTAAAAAAATAAATAAAGTTTAATAATTAAAATAGTTAAAATTAAAATAAAAACTAACAATCCTATTTATTTATTCTAGACCCAATAAAATATTAATTTAAAATTAATTAAAGTTTAATAATTAAAATAGTTAAAATTAAATAAAAACTAAAAATCCTAATTATTTATTCTAGACTTAATATAAAAATAAACGAACTCAAAAAATAAAAAATCGGGCGCCAAAGTGCTCGAAAAAATTAAATGAACACATCAAAATAATCAGCACAAAATAAATGACTCGGAAAAATACAGCGTTTGGTCGAATTTTGAAATAAAAATTATGACCGTTTAAGCTGCTCAAACTGATCAACATATTACCAAAAATAGTCGTAAAAATATTTTTAGCATGTCAAATTAAACCACGTGAACCGCAAATTAATGTTACCGATATTTGCAAACTTAAACTTGACATTTTTTTGTTCACTGATTTTAGGCACAATTGAAAATTAATTTGACCAGTCTGTCTGTAACTTCCGAGAAATTTTTTCGGCTAATATTAAGACGAAATACATGCGATGCTATGAAGATGATGCAAATGAATGTGAAACAATAAGTCGGTTAGAGTTAAAAATCAGAGGGCAAATTTTGGGGTACAACAGCTGCCCCTGTTCAATTTTCTGAAACCTGAGGAGTTAGATTGGCATGCACGCCATTCGTGACTTGAAGGTTGAAGGAGATTGAACACAAAAGCCCAAAAATTTGCTCTCGCCGGTGCCTAGAATAATACTGATGGTTGGTAGTATTGCTTGAATAGGCTTAAAGATGTCATTCGGAGAAAAGATTGTATTGCTTGAATGGGCTTAAAGATGCCATTCGGAGAAAAGTTCTTCAAATATACTTCTTGGAGAATAAGTTAGTCCAAAGTATGAAGATATAGTTTTTGGGAAGATAAACAACGTCCCAAGGTAATGAGATAATATAGTTTTTGGGAAGATAAACAACGTCCCAAGGTGATAATAGGGTACTTGGGAAGATAAACAACGGCCCAAGGTAATGGCATAACTTTTGGGAAGATAAACAACGGCCCAAAGTCATAATAGGGTACTTGGGAAGATAACGGCCCAAGGTAAGGGTATAACTTTTGGAAAGATAAATAACGGCCCAAACTCATGATAGGGTACTTGGGAAGATAAACAACGGCCCAAGGTAAGGGTATAACTTTTGGGAAGATAAACAATGACCCAAAGTCATAATAGGGTACTTGGGAAGATAAACAAAGGCCCAAGGTAAGGGTATAACTTTTGGGAAGATAAACGATGACCCAAAGTCATAATAGGGTACTTGGGGAGATAAACAACGGTCCAAGGTAAAAGTATAACTTTTGGGAAGATAAACGACGACCCAAAGTCATAATAGGGTACTTGGGAAGATAAACTACGACCCAAGATAATGGTATAACTTTTGGGAAGATAAACGATGGCCCAAAGTCATAATAGGGTACTTGGGAAGATAAACAATGGCCCAAGGTAAGGGTATAACTTTTGGGAAGATAAACGACAGCCCAAAGTCATAATAGGGTACTTGGGAAGATAAACAACGACCCAAGGTAAGGGTATAACTTTTGGGAAGATAAACGACGACCCAAATTCATAATAGGGTACTTAGAAGATAAACAATGGCCCAAGGTAGATGATATAACTTTTGGGAAGATAAACAACGACCCAACGTCATGATATAGTTCTTGGGAAGATAAACAACGGCCCAAGATATAAGTTGTTGATGAAGTTTGTCTGCTGGAGAATTAACCTGAAAAACAAGGTTAGTTCTATGCAAATATCATGACGTATATAACATTGTGCAAAATAATATTTTATGATAATGTTGTATGCGTATGATATGATATGATGTGATGCATGTATGAATTATGTAGTTGAAGTTCATAAGTAGCTTCGTAGAACAACTGTTGGCTGGGGAAAATAAATCCTGATTCGTTATTGAGAAATATGAAGACTTCGTTCCCGTCTTGTTTAAGAATATCGTACTTAGAACCTCCCGTTTTCGTTCGTCGTACTTATTATTGAAGGATTAAGTTCCTAAATATCTTGACTGAGGATAAAAGAGATGGACATAGATCCAAGAGACTTATTTGGTTAAGTATCAATTCTTCGGAGGATATGAAACTGCTTGAGGACTTCATATTGTTGGAAATACAAGATATTACTTGAAGTATTCTGTAAGAATTTCCGTAAAGATTAATCTGTGGGGATGAACCGACGAAGATTCGTTGAATTCCTACCTCTGTTCGTTCTTAGTAAATTCTATTATTGTATTTTATACATTTCTGGTAAACATCAATCATATTCAAAGGCATATATACATTCAAACATAACCAACAGACATTTCTCGCTTTAGTAAAAGGGGAAAAGTAAACCTGAATTCGAAAAACATTTCTTCCTTGAATAAAGAGGGAAAAGTAAACCTGAACTCGAAGCATAATCGTTTCAATTTTGAGAGTGTATAACCAATTGGATTTAGAGCTTCTAAGGTTCTTAACTTTCCTGAATAATTTCCCAGAAATTCTCATGGCTGGATCCAAAGACATGACACTGACACCATCTGATACTACTGGCGCAGACAGTTAATTTCCATAATGACTTTCACTGAGAATCCAATATCAAGGTAATACAATGAGAGGAACGTGCTTTCAAATTGTGATGAACCATATACGCTCCGGATATTAGATTTGGAAAGAGAGCGTTGCCCCTTGGTTGAGGATGAATTATCCCATAATGGAAGTATCTAAACAGAGCTACCTCAAGAGAAATAAGCAGAATGCCCCACAATAATATGCCCATGGCATCGTGAACTCTGCAATGTTACCTTTAGTAATTCAGATAGATGAGGAGACCTGCCCCTGATTACTTAAGCATAGTTGAATCTTGACCCGATTGCCCATAATGAATTGGACAGTAACATGGCATGCCCCCTTGATTGGGAGATAGTGACTAAGCCTCTTTGTATACATTAACTTTGATCCGGGAAGCAACTTTGTCTATCGGGAAGACTTTGATTTATTGATTGTTCATCATGTAAGTTTCTCTGTTGTCAAACACTTAGTCATATGCAAACAATGATATTCAAAATGCAATGCTTATGTCTGCCTTGAAGTTTTGGAAAAGAATTATTTTAATAAAACAATGTTTGTGAACAACTGTGATATTAACTCAAGATTTATAATAAGCCCTAAAGGAGTCAGAATACCTTTTTGTAGCAGTACGCTTTCGAACTAACCATGCTTCAGTTAGGACTTTTAAAGGGCTGTAACGTGGTCTGGTTCACAGTTTTAAGAAACAGAGGATAAAAGGCTCAAATTTATTTGTACCCAACCCATTCTTCGTGATGTTCTTCAGTCCTATGTTTGGTTAACTTATGCATTAAAGCTCCAAAGGAATTTGGAATTGTAACACTGACATTTGTGATGATTCAGAAACCAAAAATTTATTTGAAAATTTAGTCATCTTTCTTTGTTGAGGATTTATAGTGACCTTTTTTTCTTTTGACTTTGCTATCCCTTCTTTTTGCCTGAACTGTTTGTTTCAAGATTACAGTCAGCGGGATGTCTCAATTTTAACTAAGTCTCCTTCATAGGTTTTGACTTAATGAACTTTTCTTTTGATAGATATTGATTGTCAGACTTAATGATTACAGGAAACCATCATTAGTTGTGTACAAAAAGGAAAACCAGCATAATTGAGTTAACCGAGGAACTACCCTGCCCCATGTCATGATTAATGGTTTTAATTTGCGTGAGAATAAAAACTCCTACTTCATAGGCTCAAAAGGGATGACTAGGGGTTAACTTCCTTATATCTCCACTGTTTAGCAATAAAAAAAATGCTTGTACATCGTCAGCATAGTCTATTCAGAAGCATACTACATGAAATTATGTTATTGTCTTCGTCATCCTCCCTCTAAAGGCTTACAACTTTATCAAGAGTTAAATATCACAAACAGCGAAGCATAATTTTAAGTATAATGAAGCGAATGGATTAATTCAAGACAAACATATGTAATGCATTAATATAAAACAAAGTTTGACATAATAATAAATGTTTAAACCAACAAAAGAAATCATAAATGAAAATTCAAATGTTCTCAAAGCCTCCTCTAAACTTATTACTCCGAACGTCTGGTAGCTTTGATGTATGACGGATGATAGGAGAATTCAATCTGACCTTCTGGTGTAACCTCAAGGATTCTTTCATCAATCATGTCTTGAATCTTATTCTTCAATGCCCAACAACTATTATTGTTATGTCCATGACAATTGGAGTGATACACACATCTTGCATTGGGATTATAGCGAGGAGAAGAAGTATTGGGTTTTCGAGGAGCGTCTTTCAATATAATCAACTTCATTTCCAACAAGCATTGCAAAGCTTGTGACATTGGCGTGTTGAATCGGGTGAACTGTCTTCTTCACTCCTTGTGTTATGGTGGATTAGCCCTATAATACCTTCTTTCTTAAACTAAAGAATCATCAGTAGTAGCCGGTTTCTTTCCTTCTCTTATCCTTATCTTCCTTTCAACAAAGTCATTTCGTTTCATCGGAGGTTGACTGATGATTTGATTCCCGACTCTGTTATCTTGAAGTTTATTGACAAATATTCTCACCTCTTCTTGTCCCTGGGCTAAGCTCTGGATAAGATCCACCTGACCATTCATATGGATTTTCATCTCTGCTATCTCAGCTTGCAGTTGTTCCAACCGATCACTCTTGTTGTCTTTAGGATTCTTCCTTTTCATGTCCTTAGTGAGGAGTGCTTTCAACTCTTCTTGCCCCTTGGACAAATTCAGGATCACCTCTTGAAACTGAGCAATCTGGGTCTAGAGGTCTTTGAAAGATTGTTCGTGAGCCATTTCTTCTGAAATAAACAGCGAGAAGATGAGAAACCTACTATGAAAACCATTCATGCAATGATATGGTATGTAGATGCATATGCAATGTTTTCAAGGACCGTATAGGATTTAAATTTGTTTAATGAAAAACAAAAACAAAACTTTTATTAGTAAATATTTAATATAAATTTCCCCTTGGGCTTACAATGAAAGGAAATAAGAATAAAGAGATAAATATATGGGGTTTTAAGTTTCCCATAGACGCTTCCTCTTTGTGTTGAGGTATGTGTTGAGGTTTCGCTCCTCGTGAAGTTGTCTTGTCAGCTCCAGATCTCTCTCTTGACTAGCTCTGAAATGAGTCTCAAAAGTATCTCTTTGCTCCTTCAATTGAATCCAATACTTCTTCAACTCTTCCAAATCAGTGGGCATGTCTGGATGAAGAATGGTATAAGGAACATCTCCTTCAACAACATGCTCCATAGTAACTGGTAGAACAACAGGATATGGCATCATAAAAGTCTGAGCACGAGATCGCACCCATCTGAGATAAGGTTCCATAGGAATGGAGTAATTTGGTTCCAAAGTCTTGCTCTCAACTTTATTCACCTTGCTCCAAGCTCGTATAAACCTTTGACGGTAACCCTGAAGATCGTTGTCGTAGTCGAACACAATACCTTGAATAAGCATGTCATGAGGACCATTACTCCGAGCATAACCAAACTGACATAGAGCTAAAGCAGGGTTATAGGTAATGCCCCCTCTTATGCCAAGGAGTGGCACATTAGGGAATTCTCCTCAACGGTCAATGATAGTAACATTTTCCATATATCGACAGCACTAGTGAATATCTGAATAAGAAAGTGACATAATCCATCTAGACCACCTTAAACCTTGTTCATTCTTCATCACTGATCGAGGAAGGTGAGAAATAAACCACCTAGCCAATAAAGGTATGCAGCACATCAGAGTTCCCCTCGCCTTCGCAGTATGAGTGTGAAGAGAATGTAAGATATCTCCGAGTAATGTAGGCACTGGATTGTGAGTCAGAAATATGGTGATGGCGTGTACGTCTATGAACTGGTCTGGATTAGGGAACAACACTAAGCCATAAATCAACAAGGCTAAGATATCCTCAAAAGCATCATAGCTCATATCATCCAAGAACACTTGAGCTTTCTCCATCAATACCTTAGCAAGAATACCCTTAACTCCGCTTCTCGTTTCTAGGAAAATGTCTGATTTCTTCAAATGTAGGGCTGTATCAATGACTTCAGGTTTAGGCTCTCTCTCCGAGCCTATGAAGGGTCTCTGATTAAGGATAGGTATACCTAGTAATTTGGATAACTCTTCCATTGTAGGAACCAACTGATAGTCGAGGAATGTGAAACACTGATGTTTAGGATCAAAGAACGAGAATAAGACACTTATCATGTCTTCATTGAATCCTGAAATGACTAGATCCAGCAGGTATCCATGCTTCTTGATAAATTGGGAGTTTTCAGAAACTTTAGAGACCAATTCCTTAAGCTTAGAAGGTATTCCTACAAAGTTGATCCAGATAGTATTCCTACGAGCAGAAGCCATAACCTGCAACAAAGAACAAAGATAAATCCTTTGGTCCTTGAAATGGTTAGTGAAAATGATATGCTTATGATGTCATGATGTTATGCTCAATCACAAACATTTGGCACACACAAACAAGTCACACAATAGCCCTAGGTTTAGAGGCTTGTATGAGGTTTAAAGGTAAGTACCCTCCCCTGAAGTTTAGTTGATTCATCCTATCCTACAAAAGTAACCGGGTTCTAAGGGATCTCAATATCACTGATCCTTCCCAAGGGTGGTTGTTCAGTAGGCAACTTACTTGCCAACCAAAACCCTCCAAGTTTAGGATCTCAATGAGTGTAACATCGAGTATCAACCAACTTTAGACTTCTCCAAAGCCGGCTATCTCACTACTTCCTAAAGGCCAATATGAGATGACTAGGGTTCTAAAGGTCAGTTAGTTTATTGACAACATATGGCAGCCCCATATTATCCTTAACTTACTTAAGGAACATAAGCACCAACCAAGAAGTCACACTAACTATGACCACCAGATCAACCATATCGGTATACGCCGTACAGTTTTCTTGGTCTATTGCCATTTATCTAGGGTACACTAAATCCGGGTTAGGATCTTTCACACAAAAAGCCCAACAAGTAATATAAAGCAAACAAAGCAAACAATTAAGTGATCTAATTCCTAAGGGTACCCCTCTTTTACTTAGTAACTCCCCAGCAGAGTCGTCAGTTCTGTAACACGGTGGGTGAACTGACTTTCTATAAATGTTGCGGATAGCAAGAGTCGCCACCAACTTTTATTTTATCCAAGTGGAAAGGATATAAAAGAACAAGAAAGACCTATTTTTAAAAGACTTGAGTTCGAGGGGTAGGTTATATAAAGTGAAGGTGTTAACACCCTTTATATCCATGGTTATCCATGGGCTCTTAGTTACTTAGCTCACTTAATTGTTTTGAAAGTGTGATCCTCATATGAATGTATACAAAGCCTTGTTTTTGAAGATGTTTGAAAATAGTGAGGTGTGAAAAACATTTTTTGAATGTGTGAGCAAGTAACTTAGAGTTACCTACTCTATACTAAGTCTTTCATGTTCTTGTATGTTCTTTCAAGGGTAAGATTGTCCCTATTATTAAGGAATAGGTAGTCATTACCTTGGATTTTATTAAGGGACGAGCGTAGGGTCATCGTATGGTCAATGAAGGCAACTTGAAGGGTGTCTTTAGCAATTGGGAGGGACTATCATCTTTTAAACCGAAGGGTCAAGATCATTTATCGTAGGCAACCTCGTAGGGACTTGATCTTTTAGAAATCTGGGAGGGACTAGATGATTTATTTTATGGAGAGGGACTTTGCTTAAGACAACCTACTTTCGAGGGACTTTACCATATTAAGGCAACTTTAAGAAGGGTAACCCTAGGAGGTGCAGACAACGATCATATATTGACTTACGTGTGTGAGTGATTATGTTCAAGTATTTAATATTTTTAATTAAATTATCTAAATTCATATTAATTTCAATTAGGTTTTGCCACTCCCTATTTACTAACCATGCAATTATCAAATAAAAATAAATGGCGGAAAATTAAAGGCAAAAAAATGAGAAATTCCTAAGCTATTACAATGCTTCGAGGCAGTTACATAATTATGAGGCGAAAAATAAAAATATGAAAAATTTACAGATGAGAAACATTTACATAATTATAATGGCGAAGCAGAAAAATATCAGAGCAACAATAACAAGGCAGGTTATGAATAACATAAAAAAGAGGGAAAATGTTTAAGGTTTAAGGTTTGAAAAAGTTTAGGATTACTAAGAAAATAAAATTTTTAGATTTATGAAATTAAGTTTTAATAAAAATAATAATAAAAAGTTAGAAAAGTTTTTTTAGGGTTATCTATAACAAAAAATAAATTTTAAAAGTGAATAAAAATTACTTTAACATAACTAAATTATAAAATGATTTATGAATATATATTTAAAAAAAGTTTTGTTTTTAAAAAAACTATATTGAATTATTAATTTACAATAAAAGAAATAATTAATTAATATTATGAATGGATTATGAAGATAAGTAATTAAAAAAAAGTTAAGAGTTTTTTAGAAAATAAACAAATAAAATTAATCTAAATATTTAAGGTTAGTTAATTTAAGAAATTAGAGAATAAAAAAAGAGGAAATTAGGAGAAATTAGGAAAAAGAAGATAAAATCCATGTTTCTTTGTCAAAATGCCCTCAAGATTACCAGCCTTGCCTTTTTGACACTAAGACACGCGCACACATGCACGCACATGTGAATGTATATGTAAAATATTTATTATATAATAAAATAAAACGTATAAAAAAAATGGTTGAGACAAAGTAGTCAAGGTTTAGAAAAAAAATCAGGATTGTTAGTTATGAAAAAAAATGTGCAGATATAAATATATGTATATGAATATCATAAAAATAATATGAATTAAAAAAAGAACAACGACGTTGCTAACGCAAAATTGCTATCATCGCAACTGGATCAGATCAACACAAGTGTTACGCCTCATACACACAAATGTACAAACGACGTATCGACACGATCCGATCTGAATAATCTAAAAAATACTAAAGTAAAATAAAATATTTATATATTATATATTTTTTATATTATATATATTATAAATATTATTGCATATTATATATTAAAGTTATATATACTATATATTATATACATATGATAAATTAATTAATTAATTAACAAACTGAATATAAAAAATATAAGAACATAAAACTTTAATAAAAGAATGTAAAATGTTTGGTAGAACATATGTACGTGAGAACATAAAAAGTTTATATAAAACAGAATAAATAAAAATAGTTTTTTTTCTATCTACCATACCTAATCAAACCTGAGATGTGAGAACATATGTATACCACGATAAATTGTACGGAAGCCAACCAAAAATGTTTATTTTCCCAATATCAGATCTGCCGCTCCGCTACAAAATATTTTTCTTTCTGTTTTTCTTTTCGTCTTCCACTAATTCGTATATACAAGGACCAATTATGGTTAATTATAATGGACCTTAATGTATATTTTGGAACCCAATAAACTATTATTTTAAAAAATAAATAAAGTTTAATAATTAAAATAGTTAAAATTAAAATAAAAACTAACAATTCTATTTATTTATTCTAGACCCAATAAAATATTAATTTAAAAATAAATAAATTTTAATAATTAAAATTAAAATAAAAACTAATAATCCTATTTATTTATTCTAGACCCAATATAAAAATAAACTGACACAAAAAATAAAAAATTGGGCGCCAAAGTGCTCGAAAAAATTAAATGAACACATCAAAATAATCAGCACAAAATAAATGACTCACAAAAATACAGCGTTTGGTCGGATTTTGAAATAAAAATTATGACCGTTTAAGTTGCTCAGACTGATCAACATATGACCAAAAATAGTCGTAAAAATATTTTTAGCATGTCAAATTAAACCACGTGAACCGCAGATTAATGTTACCGACATTTGCAAACTTAAACTTGACATTTTTTTGTTCACTGATTTTAGGCACAATTGAAAATTAATTTGATCAGTCTGTCTGTAACTTCCGAGAAATTATTCCGGCTAATATTAAGACGAAATACATGCGATGTTATGAAGATGATGCAAATGAATGTGAAACAATAAGTCGGTTAGAGTTAAAAATCAGAGGGAAAATTTTGGGGTAAAACAGCTGCGCTCACTGCTTCGTTTGCGACAGCGAGGTAGAGGTATATTGTTTCACCTGTGTTAGGCCTGAAGAGTAATGGGGGCTCGGATAATGCTTTTTTCAGGTGGACCAGGGCTTGCTCGCATTCGTCCGTCCAATCGAAAGTTGATTATTTGCGAAGGAGTTTGTAGAATAGGAGTGCGTGCTGGGCTGACTTAGCCACAAATCGGGCGAGGGAAGCGAGTACTCTGTTTAACGATTGTATAGATTTCTTAGAGTTTGGGGTAGGAATCTCTGTGAACGCCCGACATTTGTCGGGGTTGGCTTTGATTCCCCGCTCGATCAAATAAAACCCGAGGAATTTTCCCACTCGAACTCCGAACGTGCATTTTTCAGGGTTGAAACGCATCTTGCATTTTCGAGCTTGGTCGAACACCTTTCGTAGGTGGGAAGCGTGATTCGTCTCTTGCTGAGATTTGATGATCTATCATCCATATATACTTCGAGCATGTCTCCAATTTCTGCTCGGAAAACCTTATTCATCATGCGCTGATAAGTGGCGCCCACGTTTTTCAGGCCAAAGGGCATAACGTTTTAGTAGTAATTTCCCGATTCGGTCATGAAGGTCGTGTGATTTTTGTCGGTCACGACCATGGGGATTTGATTGTATCCCGAATAGGCGTCCATAAATGATAGTAGTTTGAAACCGGCCGAATTGTCGACCAATTTGTCGATATTTGGAAATGGACAAGCATCCTTCGGGCAAGCCCGATTGAGATCGGTATAATCAACACACATTCTCCATTTTCCTTTTGATTTTTTCACAAGTACAACGTTAGAGAGCCAGGTAGTGTACCTGGCCTCTGTTACAAAGTTTTCCTTTAGGAGGTCTTCTACAACTTTTTCGGCCGCTTTAGTTTTTTCGGTCAACTGTTTTCTCCTCCGTTGGGCAACAACTTTGTGATTAGGATCAATGAAGAGATGGTGGCAGGCCACGTCCGGGTCGTGTCCAGGTATCTCCGCCGCGCTCCATGCAAACAGATATGCGTTTCCTTTCAGGAACGCCTCTAGTTGCTTCTTTGCCAGGTCTGGTAGGTGGGCTCCGATCTTCACCGTCGGGGATTGGTCGAGCTAACAAAGTGGATGGCTGTTGGAAGCCTTCGGTTTCGTCCGGGAATCTGCAATATAGGTCAATGGAGTCGACCCGAGGGAGAGGCGTGGGCATTTCTGTGTTTTTGGATGAGGCGGAAGCTTTGGGCTGGTATGATATCGAGCTAAGGCCTTTAGAGGCTGCTTCGAAACAGCGACAAGCAGCTTCGACATCACCGTGCAGTGTGGCCACTCTTCCTAATGTCGTGTTGTATTTCATCTTCAGATGGAGAGTTGATGGAACGACCAAGAGGTCGGCCAACGTTGGTCGACCGAGAATGCATTGATACATGGAAGGGCAATCAACGACCATAAATTGGACGCGGACTGATCGGGCGGTTTCTACGGCCCCAAAAGTGACTATGAGGTCGAAATAACCCCATGTCCAGGATACTTCCCCGTTGAAACCCTACAGATCATATCCCACATATGGTGTCAGATGGGTTTCGTTCAATTGAAGTGTCGCGAATAGTAGCGAATACATGATATCGCACAAACTGCCCTGATCGACTAGTATTCTTCGAACGTCGAAATTGGCCATCTGGGCCCGAATGAGAAATGGGATTCTAGCGTTAGGTGCTTCCCCCAGTAGTTCCTCCTTGTAAAAGGAGACGGGCACCGAGTTGTCTCTAGGTGGGTCTAACGTAGCATTCAGGGCCGGTCCCTTAGCGATCAGTTGGTCGAACTTCCTCTTCACGGAACCGACCGTGATCTTGTTAAATCCTCCACCTGAAATCACCATTGCGGAGGGGAATGCTTCCTAGGGGCTATGAGAAGACAGATAGCCCGGGCTTCTTTGAGGATCGGGCATAAAGAAATCTTCAGGGCGATAAATGCTGAGAGCGACCTGTATATTGGTGTTTGCCGGCACCACCACCGCTTCCTCAACTATTATGTCTCCTGCGCCTCTGGCCTGGAGGTTTCTTTGGATTTCGTGAATTGTTTGAGGTGGCCGTATTTTATGAGTTTTTCGATTGCGTCTTTTAGATGAATGCAAATCCTCAGTATTGTGTCCGTGGCTTTTGTGAAACTTGCAGTACTTGGTTTTGTGAGTGTCCGGCTTGGCGGGAAGCTTCTTGGGGAAGCGAACCCCCACTTGCCGGAATTCTGAATTGGCGCATTCAGACAATATTTTCTCCCTCGACACTGAGAGAGGAGTATACTCGCGTAAACGACCAACTGGTCCTCTTTGCTCTCGCGGTTCACGGGGGCGGTCTTTCTTTCTTTTGTCACCTCCCCGACGAGATGTCGAGGGCTCATTGTCTTTGGAAGGGTTGGCGTCTACTCTACGCCTGGAATCACGAATGGAGCTGTCCGATTGCTTCTCTTCGTACTGGATGTATGCTTGCGCCTTCAAGTGGAAAGCGTCCAGAGTGGTGAGTATTTCGATGTCCACTGCTCGGTGAAAGTTAGTGGACGGGTGGAGCCCGCGCTCCAGCAAATATTTTTTCATGTCGTCCGTGGTTGATACCTGGACGACTTCTTTGTTGAACCTCTCGATATAAGTTCTGAGGGGCTCATCTTTGCCTTAGATAATGGCTTCGAGCGATGCCTCTGTCTTGGGATGGCCCCTGGAGGCGACATTTGATGGCATTTGATGGCTCCCCGGACGCCCCTGTAATCAAGCAGGGTGTCGATGTTCTCAATATGTTCGTTGGGATCCGTCGTTCCGTCATACGAACTTAGGGATGGGGGTTTCTCTAGCCCTCTTGGTAGCTTGGTGGCCATAATCTCAGATGAGAGCGGACCTCTGGTATCGTCGTCGTCACTAGAGGTGAGCGAAAGGGATCTTGAACGGTGTTTTCTGTTTCGTCGCAGGGACGGAGAATTCGACCTGTTCTTTCTTGATCGTCTTGGAGACGGTGATCGGGATCGTCGCCTTTTCATGGGAGGAGAATGTCGATCACCATCCTGTGGACCTTGAAAAGTCTTGGTTAGTACAGGGGATCGACGTCTACGAGGAGGTGAACGATCTCAATTCTTGATAGAAGATTCATCATGGTGGTCTTTATCCTTCTTTCTTCGGGGGGATGGGTTGCACTGTCCCCAGTGCCTTTTAGGAGATCGAGATGATCGGCGACCGGTTTCTTCGAGACGGGCTATCTTCTCACTGTGTGCTAGAAGCAGGAGGTAGGTTTGGTTGAGCGTTTCAACCAGTGCGGTGAAGTCTGACCCGGCGGGCGCGGCCATGGAAGGTATGAACTTTGGTTGGCTCTCGAGCGGTTGGTCGCGCTTGGGAGAGGGTGAAGCTGTTTTTCGGTCCTGGCGATCTTAGACAGTTTCTTCGTGTGAGGGGGTGACTAGGTTGCTCCCCCGCTGGGTAATGAGGACACCATCAGCAGTCCGGGCTTCACACGGGACGTCGTGAGCGGCCATGGATCTTTTTGGATAGTAAACTTTGGTTCTTGATATTCTTTGATGAAGAAGAACGGGGAAGTTGGTTTCCCATAGACAGCGCCACCTGATCGTACCTGGAGATCAGGATCTGATGTGGCCGGCGTCGAACGTGGATGAGCACGGTTGATGATGGAGAAAAAGGGGTGTACCTGCAAAGGCACTCCAATGCTAAAGCCAGAGAGCGAGCAACGAGTGATCAAGTATGAGGTTTTTGGGTCAAGATTTGAATACCTGACCCTCTCAAATGAGAGGGTTTATATATTGGTCCAAGTGGATGGTCATTGGTTCGTATTGTTGGGCGTGGATCACAGATTCCGTAATAACCGTTGGGGCGCTATTTACCTTGCTCGACTTGTCAGTTGGTCGGAAGGCACCGATGTCGAGCGGCCGTCAACGGGTTATTGGGTTGATTGGGTGTGAGAGAGTGCTTGGGCCCAAATCCGTAATTTGGGGCAGTCCGGAACAATAAGCATATACAATACAATATATAGGATAAATAAGTTTGAAGACCAAATTTTATAAATCTATAATATATAAACCTAACGTATTAAGTTATTTATTAGCTTACTTGTTACACTTATTATTTTATTTTTTATAAGCAAGAAATATATTACAGCAAGAACAAAAGGTTCTCGAACCCATTTACAAAAAATCAAAGCAATAAATTCGGAAAAAATAAAATTACAAACTAATTAAGTCTTAACAAAAATATAACAAGGGGAATTTTCTAAATTCATAAAAACTATAATTAGTTTGGGTAATTTTCTCGATGAAGGACCAACGCCACACACAAGCCTTGATCTTCCAAACCACATCGAAAACATTCCAAGTATCACTCTTAAAAATAATATCGTTCCTTAAAGCTCACATGGACCAAGAGATTTCCAACCAAATACTACCTTCCAAACCTTTCTCGACTCTATTGTTCTTACAAAATAAATATCATTTCAAAAAACTCTATAATGTTAATAGATCCATAATCCTCCAAACCAATCCATTCGGTTGTTTCCTTCCAAATAAAACAAGAAACTCTACATCCCAAGATAATATGATCCAAGCATTCTTCTTCATTCAAACAAAGGACACAAGAACTCCCATCCTCCGGAAAAAACACCCTCTTGAAAGAAAAGACACTTTTGTTGGAATTCTATTAATAAAACACTTCCAACCAAAAACTTTAATATTAAATGGGACAAGTGATAAGTGCAAATTGTAGGTATTTTTGTATATAAGTTTTGTTTCACTTATCGATACTTTTTTTTAGAATCGTTCGAATAAACCCCGTTTTGTTTGTAAATACTTTTACCTTATATTATAGTGTATATATTACGTTATCTTGTAAATATTATTGAATTTAATTGTTTTCCATTTATTTTTGTAGGTTTTACATCATTGATATTGGAGCATTGTTAAATAGAGCATTGAATAAGCATTCCAACGCTTCGAACCGGGCGAAAATCAGAGTTACGGTTCAAAAGATACGAAGAAAACAATTTTGGGTTTTTGAAATATTTGTTGGAATTTTCGCTGAGCGAGCTGTAAGGCGGTTTAACAGATTTTTTAGGTCTCGCTGAGCGAGCCCTGCGATCATGACAGCTTATATTACGCGAAAAACAGTTTTTTTAGGGGATGGTTTGGGTATTTTTTGCTCCCACTCCATCAAACTTCATTTCTTCATAGGATTTAGCTAGAAAACATCAATGGAGCTTGTATTTGGATGATCCGGAGTCGAATCTCTCGTCGATTGGTGTTTGTCGCTCCCACCTGATGACATAGGGCCAAGAGGGGTACAGACGCGAACGGTCGGCGAAAGAGAGAACACAAGGGTGAACTGAAAAGAGTCGCCAGCTAGGCATTTTTATCCCGAGGGAAAGGTAATACTACATAGACCTAGAAAAGATGGATAAGACGGTTGCGAACCAGAGAAACTGAGAAAGGCGGTTGGTTAGAACCTGGGAAGGTATTAGCACCCAGATTGTCCGTCGTACTCGACGGGATCCACGCTTAAAAGATTGTGTTTAAAGGGGTAGTGTCAGTGCTATTTTGTGTGAAAAAGCTAGAAAAGAATACAAGTGTCTGTGCAAAAGAGATGTGAAGTGAATAAAAGGAGTGTAAGTGAAGGAAAAGAGTGAAATTCTAAAGGCAATGAGGCTTTAAAGAATAATGCTGGAAAGGGGGGGGGGGGAATATACAGAGACTTTTGTTCGATAACTGTTAAGTTATGCCTACGTATCCTCTCGTGCAATGAGGAAGTCAGAACACCGTAGTTCGACTCAAAGAGACTGAAAGATAAATTGACTGATGAACTACTTACTTGTCTATGCTCAAGTGTATGACCTGTTTGGCTCAGGTGCAATCTGTCTTTCATTAGACGGAAGAAGCGAGTTCCCATTTGTGAGTGAATGAGGTGAGAAAAGAATCCCGGAGGAGACGATTATTGTTTTTTTTTTGTTTTCAGTCTTTTATTGCTTTTTGTGTTTGTCATAAGTTAATGAGCTTAAGCCTAAACCAAGGGTTAGTAAACTCATCACATCCTCCCTCTGATTAGGGGTAATGAGAATACCTTAAGTGTGAAGTAAGCACCTCACACTTAATCACCATGATGTAGGATTAAGATCATTAACCTACTTGTAATTATTTAGATGTTTTTGGAGTTTTTGTTTAGTGTTAAGTAATGAGTTTAAGCCATAATCAAGGATTTAATGGACCCATTACACCATCCTAATAGAAGGATAATAGATGAGAACATTTAAGCTGAGAAAGACTCCTCAACTTAATCCATGATTAGGGATTAACCTCATGACAAAACAAAGCCTTTACTAAAGTGGATTTTAGTTAATGGTAGGATTAAGAAGTGATTTTTATGGTTTCTAAGACAACTTGAGGGGGACTTGTCCATTAACACTAGGGTTAGTCCTTCTTAACCAATTAAGGAAGAATTAGAACCCTAATGCAAGGCCCAAGTTACAAGCTATTATCTTAGTGATTATTAGATGAATTGATTAAGGGATTTAAACACATTAAGGGTTTAACACTTAGGATTAAAGTTATACACTCCATCCTAAGAGAAGGATACAGGCATAACCCTAATCACAAAGCCTTAAAACCTTTAAGGTTTAGTCCTTGATTATGAGATGAGAAGAGAAGACACAAAAGATGACACAAAGGAAAAACTAATGGGGGACTAATCAACCCCTAATTGTGATAATTCTTGGGTGTTCCTAGGGTTAATGAGGCTTGCAAGAAGATCTTCAGAGAAGCCACTAAGGAAGAAGCAGATGAAATGAAAAGAAGCAGCAAGAAGCAAGACAACTTGCTTCACTTAAGAAGACAAGTTGCTTGAAGAAAGAAAGAGGAGAAAGAGCATGAATGAGCAAGCTCACTCTAATTCACAAGTAAAAATGCAGCAAAGATGCATAAAGGGTATGAGAAGTGAAGGCAAATTCACTTCTCAAACACTTACCACCTGAAAAGTTAGCAAAGGAAATGAAATGAAATGAAATGGATGCAAGGATGCAAACCAAAATCAGAAGTACAATCATGATGTAAATGATGCTATGAGATGGTATGAAAGCATGTCAAGAGATGAGGATGATCATACAAGTAATGTAGATGCAAATGAGACATGAAAGGAAGCATGAAAGTTCATGAAAACTTATGAAATGCAATGGATGCATAACATGGTAAATGGATGATGCAATGATCAAACATGATTCTAATATGTCCTAAGATGTCTTACATGTCATGTGGATGCACAAAATGTCATGGCAAGTTCAAGTATGCAAGCATATGAAGAATGAATGCAAATGAAGGCAAAGAATTAGGGTTTATGTACAAGATGCAATGCAAAATTCAAAATCAGAAGCAAAACATGAGATAAAAAATTGAAAATGGGATCAAAGGTACCCTAAACCTATACAAGTTGACTGCCCGAAGGGGAAGGTCAGAAGCTAAACCCTAAAGGACTTATGATTTTTCTAAGTTTGCTAGGGTTTTAAGGTACCTCACAAGGAAAAATGCAAAACAAATAAAAAATGAAAGATAAATTCATGCCAATTTTATCCTAGAAACTACATGATATGTGGGATGCAATGAAAAAAGAATCACTATCAAATTCTTCATGGTTAGGCAGAAAAGATTTTTCTAAGTTAGGGTCAAAATATTGATTTTTAAGAACCCTAAATCCAAAGAAAAATGTCAAAATGAATCAAGAACCAAAAAGAAATTTGTATGAATGGTTTGATAATGTCTTTAAATGTGTCAAGATGCAATGTGATTTTTTTTGTGATTTTTAGAAACTTAAATGGTATTTTAATTAATTAATTTCCATTAATTAGTTAAAATAAACATTTAAATATTTCAAAAATACAAATTTTATGCAAAAAATAAAATAAAAATTATTTTCAGAATGAGAAAAATATTTAAAGTCATGATGCAAAAAATAAATTTTTTTGAAAGTCTCTAGCTATTTTAAAATAAATATGCAAAACAAATAAGAAAAATTGAAATAAAAAATAAAATAAACGAAAGTAAACGCAGTTAAGGGCTAGGATTGATTCTGGGGGGTTTTAGTGTTGACCACGCGCCAAATCTGATGGTCAGCATTCAAATCCACTTAATCTCACTTAATTAATTATTAAACCCTAATTAAAAGTTAATGAACTGATCCTAGCCACACAACACGCACAGGAAAGGGAAATCTAAGGGACCAGATTCAAAAGGAAACCCTAACCCTAATTAACAGACTAATCACTTTCAGGTCACCGGAGAAGAGCTCTGGTCGTCTTCTCCGGTGATACCCTCCCCTAAAAATCTCAAACTCTCTCCATAAGTTATTTCTGGAGCTCTAAAGCTCCAGATAACTCCTCTCATCTCCCTGAACTCAAATCCAACCTCAAAACAAATTTATTCTTGTTCAAACTTAAGATTCAAAGGAAAAATTAAAAATGGCAAAACTTTCAGAACATTCATACAAACTCAATTCTCAACCATTTTCGAAAATATAAAGCTCAGAGTGATCAGTGGAACACACTCTACCATTCTATAACTAAAGAAACAAGTTCTGGAAAAATGTTTCAGGGAGGTACCTGAGCTTGGGCTTTCTCAGTTTGGGACTTTCAGGCCTTCTCTTTTTATGCAAACCACTCCCCTTGAACTCCTGATGAAGCTTTGATGCTTGGTTGGAGTGTTTTGTGGCTAGTTTGTGAGTTTGCAACCCAACTGGTCAGAAATCGTATTTGGTTTGTAAGGTGTTTTTGGCTGTTTCAATGGTTGGTTTGTGATCAGTGAGTGATTTAGAGATGAATGGTGGAATTTGTTTGAAGATTGAGTGAATGAGCTGAGAGATTCTAAGGGTTTTGCAAGTTAGAGAGTTTTGTGGAATGCTGAGGATTCTCAAGTGTTAGGCTGCAATGTTGGGTGTTATGGCTTGGGTTTGATCCACATAACAAGTAGTGATAGGCCAGAGAGTGGGTGGTGGACTGTTGTTATTGGTATGACTCATGTTGCAAAAAGTCAAGAAAGTTGTAATTGGAGGTATGGGCAAGTGGCAGGCTGGGATTTGGGCATGTCCTGGTTCAGCTGAGATCAAGGGATATTTGTGAATCAGATTTGATGAGCTGTGGCAAGTGGATGAGAGGTTTTGTACCATTTTGCAAATTATGGAAGTTTTGGCCCCTTTTGAAATTTGTGAAGTTCAAGGCATGAAAGCTTGTGATTCAAGGCACAAATCTGATCCAAATGAGTTGCACTAGAATGGTATGATGTGTAGAGATGCATTAGATGTCCCAAATTGGCTTGACATGAGAATTTGCAAACTTCCCTCTTTGGTGTAAAAGTGAAATTTATGTGATTTTTCCCAACTTTGCAAAGCCATAACTTGAGTTCTATGATGAATTAGATCAAGTTCTTGTACTTTTTGAAAAGGGAATGATCCAATCTACAACTTTCATGACCAAGAATTTTTCATTTGAAACATTTTTGAATAAAAAAAGAGGAGGTTTGAAAAACTTTCCCAAAATGGCAAGTTTGCATTACAAGTCACTTTCCCAAAATGACAACTTTGCAAATGGCTTGAAATTCTTCAATTTTGTGAACTTATAACTTCTTCTAAGATCAAATAAAGATCATATACACCCAAAATGATGGAGAAGACCCCTTGGTTGTGTCATTGGGGCCTCAGATGCCCTGATTTTGCACTGACTTGCTCAAGAAGTCATCTATTGATCAGATGCCTTCCCCATTGAATTTCTTCATGAAAATTGGTATGCATGATCCCCATGTCATATAGAGATCAATAGAAACAAGAATGACAAAAAAGTTTGGAGTTATGGCCTCTGAAACCAAAACCCTAATTTTAGGTCATCTGTGCAGTTAAACCTGGCTCTGCTTCCATGCCTTCCTCAGTTCTTGTGATTTTCTGACTTCCTTGATCTTGGGAGGATTTAATATGGTATTTGAACATATATGGACCCTCTAGATATGATTTAAGACCTTTGGAGTGTTTCAGATGGCTCAGGGGTGGCTCAGATCACAAACCTTAGATGCAGATGACTTATAACCAATGCAGTGAAGCAAAAATATAATATGAGATGGTATGATTGAACTTATGCAAATGAAAAGAGAATCACAAGCCATGGTGAAATGAGTGAGGGAAAATTTGGGGTGTTTACAGTGTTGACAAACCATGAAATATTTGGTTCTTCTTATTCTCTTTTCTTTGTAATCTCTATTTATGGGTTTTGTATTTGTATTTACTTTGATCCTATCTATATTTGTTGATCATGGTGTTATATTAAACTTGCTTTATGAATATTTATCGATGTTGTCCTTGATTTTTGCTTTATGCATGGGGTTTGGGTTGTGTTAGAGATAAACATCACAAATTTTGATTAGGGATGATTATTTGTTAGTTTCTGGATAATAGAGATAGATTTAGAGCTAATAATATTTATGGGTGTCAGATCTTAATGTTTCCGTGTCAGTTGTTTCGGGCGCGAGAGTGTCGATGCGAGTGATATGGATGTCTTCCATAACTTGAGTCGGGTGCGAGAGTGGCGACGAGAGTAATACGGTTGTTCTCTCAACTCAGTGTGTCAGAGATGGACACTGTTGTGAGCGATGTCAGATGATATTGATAAGTATTGTATGTTGAGTATAATTGGTAGATAAGTTTAAGTTTGTGACGAGTAGATTATATGCATGCCTGATAAGTTTCTTCTCTATGAAAAATGAATTCTTTTTATGTTAATATTTACTTTTTTGTTTCTATGTCTCAACCCATTCAAACCAAGCTTAAAAACTTATAATTATCGAACGACAGTTCAATAGAGCCGATCTCTGTGGATACGATAAATTCCCGGAAAAATACTTCTAAAACTTTTGTTGCTTGCCACTATACCGCATTCCAACAAAATGGCGCCGTTTCCGAGGATTGGTTTAAATATTGAATTTCATCGCGATAGTTTCGATGTTTTTGAGTTTTGCACATAATGTCCATATTGTGTATAATCTTGTTTTAAACTTTGCTACCATACTTGTGCACATACATACTTCGATACTTGTACATTTTACCCGAGGTTTATATACTTGTTATGTTTAATGTTTGTTCAAGTGTTTGGTTAGGACATTTGCTTTAGGTTTGCGCGGTGAGGCATCACCATGGCATAACGGGAGGAAGTTACTAGCTAAGCACAGTAAAGGCGTCGAGCTTATGACGTAAAACAAGCATGTTTTATCGTTTTTGGTTTTGTATTTGAGTTTGTGTAGGTGTTAAGTGGAGGCCTACACCAGAACCCTGTTGTTGTACTGGTTTTTTCTTGGTTCTGGTGTAGCTTGCCGAGCGAGCATACCCTCGCTAATTGAGCCCTGCTATGTAGAGCCAATGAATTATTTTAATTGTTCAATTGGCTCTCCCTTCTTCCCATTTCCACTAAGGCCTTATATATTAGTAATTCTTAGTAATTTTTCTAATTCATTTGTTGATTATTTGGACTCAAATTTTGGCCCGATAACTTGAAGTCGCATTTGGTGATTTTTCAAGTTTGATTGTTTCAACTTGCGAATGTATGGTAATGATAATGTTTAAAGTTTTTTACACATTCAAGGTATGTTTTTATCGCTTTCTAGACTTTAGCATATTCATGATACTTAGACTTTTTACAACTTCCATGCCATTCGTTCTTTTGTATACTTGTTCATTTTGTGAATCACTTTAGTTCCCACCCTTTTTGTGAGAAAGCCTTCCATTGTTCATATATGCTCGGAGTACCAACATTCTTGTTTTAACTAGATTTCATTATGTTTAATATTTTGTTTGTGTTGTTTATATGAAAGCATGAAAATGATAAAGGCATTTTTGTTTCATATTGAGCATAACTACCTAGCCAAATAGTCAAATTACCATGTGAGTGTGTGCGCATTTGTTAACCCCTTTGAGCTTTATCAATATCCGTAGTTCGTGTGAAATTGATGCTTGTCTATGAGTGTTAGTTCTCTTTTTGTATGGATTTTGATTCTTTTTTCTTGAACCCTCAACCATGACTTATGGTTTGAATTTTTACCTTGCCTTAGAAAGTAGGGAGTATTCACACCTTGATGTTGGTTGAATTCAAGTTGGGGAGAGAAATGTTTGCTCACTTATGTTGATGGTTTCTACGAGGTTGTGAAAAAGAAAGAAAGAAAAAAATATATAGAAAAATATAAAAAAGAAAAGAAAATAAAAAAGAAAAAGAAAAAGAAGCTTTGAAAAAGAAAAACAAAAAGTGTAGAATAATGTTGTGCTAATAAGTTCTATCGTGTTTGGTGTAAAATTTGGGATGAAAGAATAAGTTTGATTGGAATTCTCTGTTTGAAACTTTGTGAGTTGATCACTCCCTTAGGTTTAGGCAAGTTTTTTTTTGTTTCGATTAGCTTTAGGAATTATCCCTTGTTTGTTCACCCAACCGTATTACAGCCCTGAAAGTCCTTTTGATTCTTGATTTTCTGTTTTCAACATGATTTTTGGATGATTGCATAATTTAGTATTTTGTTTGCAAGCTTGTTGTGTGAGTGAAAAATCCCTCATTTTGTGTTTTTCATCTATCGATGACTATTTTTGCTAGGTGTGATTCATGTTTGAACTTGTATGTTGGATTTATTAATTCAGCGTCACCCTTAGGGATTCGATGGGCTTAACATCCCAACCCATGGCGCTTAATAGGCGCAATCCCTTGAAAGACTCTATACTATAAGGAAATAAAGTTGCGCCTTCACTAACAGCAATTGCTTTTAGTGCAGTGGTAAGCGTTTGATCCTACAAGTGGTATCAGAGCCAGGTCATGGGTTCGAATCCCCCCGGCTGATACTGGGGGGGAGATTGTTGGATTTATTAATTCAGCGTCACCCTTAGGGATTCGATGGGCTTAACATCCCAACCCATGGCGCTTAATAGGCGCAATCCCTTGAAAGACTCTATACTATAAGGAAATAAAGTTGCGCCTTCACTAACAGCAATTGCTTTTAGTGCAGTGGTAAGCGCTTGATCCTACATTGTATTGTTTTAGAATGTTTGACATGACTTTTGCATTTAGCATTTGTTTCGTGATTATGTTATCGTTGAAGTTTAGTGGTAAGTATTTACTTTGTGTGTATCATTTTTTGGAATTTGCTGTTGTCGCTCAGTGAGCTGTCCTCGCTCAGCGAGAGTTCCAGGGATTTTCTCGCTCAGCGAGCGAGTAGGGCGCTCAGCGAGCCTGGAGGTTTTTGGGAGGTTTTGTGTTTTAATTCGTAACTTTAGTTTCGATTATCCGTTTTAGGCGTTCTTTATATCGATTCGAAGCTAAAAACGTGTAGAAACTAATGATGCTAAGAAATGTAATTTTTAGCCGACTTTCACCCGACTTTTCCGATAAAACGTAAATGGGTTAATTATGGAAATGAGGGTTTGATGTGATGTTGTGGTCATTTGGCAAATGAATACATTGCTTGAATTGAACGTCAATGTATGCTAATTGAATAAGTTGGGTGCATAATTATGTTGTGAATAATGTATGCATTTTCAAGAATGTTGTGTGTCATTTTGCATATGAAGTATAATGTATACACTCTTGTGTTGTGGATTCTTTGTGAATACGTTGTAGCATCGTGTGCTCATGTGGAGTGTGAGCAATAACTACAACACAATCGTGTGCCCATGTGGGGTGTGAGAGATCAGATTGTGTGCCCGTGTGGGGTGTGAGCAATCCATAAACATTGTGTGCCCGTGTGGGGTGTGAGCAATGGGTGATTTATTCACATTAATTGTGTGCCTGCGTGGGGTATGAGCAATCGGATTGTGTGCCTGTGTGGAGTGTGATCAATTCATAAACATTGTGTGCCCATATGGAGTGTGAACAATGGGTGAACATCGTATGCCCGACGGGGAGTTACTTTAGGT